>JAOSBN010000004.1:30241484-30273856 GCA_027563595.1 Erythroxylum suave | reverse complement strand
TAATTCAAGCTCCAATAAGCCCATAATTAATTTAATCTCATTAGAATTAATTCTAGCTTATTAACTAAATGTCATTCACTAAAGACAATTAGTTGAACTCTTTGAATTACTAAATATTATGAGAACACATGTCCAATTGCAAACCCTATTATGAAACTTATTATAGCCATCTACACAACAAAGGGCAAAATTACCGTTTTGCCCTTATATTGGTTTTTCCTTCTAGATCTCCTGTTTTACTCTTTATTGTGATTAACACATAAGATCTCATCTTGGTGTTAAGACTTGATAGTTAGCTAGTCCATCAAACTCCTAGCGCCAATTTAGTCACCAATCTCCATAAAACATCTAGAAGTGATGATATCACTATAAACTCTTTATTTGAGTAATTGTTCCCTTATACATCTTTCAATTAATAATTCCAACATGCAGACACTGGATTAATACTCTGTAAAAATTCATTCCAATCATATCAAAAATTATAATGAAACTCATATGAGTTCACCACTCATCAAGATTATTGTCCATAATAAGCAAATGCTAAAATGTATGTTTTAAGATTAAAGTAATGGCCTACTTTATTCATTAAAACATACGTGATCCCAAATTCATTTAATAATGTCATTATCAATAGTTGACTACTATAATGATATGAAACTCATCATTCCCTTGAAGTAAACTCCTTTACTTACATGGAGATAAATCGCAACACTACAGTCTAAACCATAATCAAGCGACCAACTTGATTATTCAACTGTGAATCAATTAATTTAGATTCTAATAATATACATGTTTCCCAAATATCTTCATGTATATGTATATTATTAATAAAAGAATCTTGGTTCCTTATGACTATTTATATTATACTTATACAAATAAAACCAAACTCTTTTGTTTTATTAATAATAAATATTTTCATTACAAACCTATATCTGGAAGAAGATTCAGTTACATGTAAATACACTTGCTTTCTAGGGCCATATATTTACATAACTCCAACATCCAGGACTGAAGATTCTAAAGTTGTTGCAGAATTTGTCAAGTTTAACATTTTTGCTAGGATTGGAACACCGAGAGCATTGATTAGTGATAGGGGTACTCATTTTTTAAACTGATTGGTAAAATACCTTTTTAAAAAGTACCATTTCACTTACAAGGTGTCTACGACCTATCATCCACAGACAAACGGGCAAGTAAAGGTTTCAAATGAAGAAATCAAGTCCATTCTTGAGAAAATGGTGAGCCCAAATCATAAATATTGGAGTCAGAGACTTAATGATGCTCTTTGGGCGTATAAGACTGCATACAAGACACTGACTAATCTACAAAAATTTATGCCATCTTCTAGTAGAAATTGAACACAAAGCCTTTTGGGCCATTAAGCAATGCAATATGAAAGATGGATGTGGTGGGTGAACAAATGAAACTACAACTATAAGAATTAGAAGAGCTTAGACTTGAATCTTATAAGAATGCAGAAATTTACAAGGAAAAGACGAAATGATTTCATGAGGATGATTGTTAGGAAGAATTTTATGGTTGGACAAAAAGTTCTTCGCTACCACTCACAATTTAAGCTTTTTTAGGTAATTTACGTTCCCATTGGATTAGACCTTTTGTTGTTACTAATGTGTTTCCATATGGTGTAGTTGAAATTGAAAGCTTACAAACTAACAATTCAAAGTCAGTGGTCATCGATTGAACGCTTCTACGAAGAATTCCAAGTGGAGGATATAGAAGTGATAAGGATAGAAAACCCTTATTATGAAGACTGAACAATGTGGAATCGAGCCAACGACTGTAAACAAAAGCACTACTTAGGAGGTAACCTAAAGGAAGTTAATTTCTGTCTCTTTACATTTTCACAATTGTTATTTTCCTTATATGTCCCATTTCTTACATTTGATGTTACATAGGGGACAATGTAAGTTTTAAGTATGGGGGTGGGGATCTTAGTTTGATATTAGCTTTTATGGATGTTTTGGCTTAATTGTTGCTTTTATGACTTCATGGGCAGTTTTTAAGATCAAACAAACAAGATCAAAAATTTTAATATTTCCTATTGTTTTTAAGGTTATTTAGTTATAATTAGAGTGTGAATTGACTAGAAAAATCTATGGCAATCTTCATATATACTTTTGCTCTTATGATTGGTTAATGTGCATTATTCTTTAGAAGAGCGGTAACTAGTGGTAGATAAAAATCAGTGAGGTTTCAAGCTATATTAGATTAACACATTCATATCAGTCTTACTGTCTTTGTTTTGTGTGTCCTTACTTTGCATTGATTTTCTATTCGAGACCAAATTTTTACCATATGCATTTTTATGAAATTGATTAGGCATTTTTTTTTGATTACGAGCTACATTAGCCAAATAACCAGCCATTTATCCCCCTTTGAGCTTTATTAACCTTTTCTTTTATATAAACTACATTACATGCACTTAATCGAATGCCCTACCGAAGCCTTAAAGCTAGTGGAGCAATTGTTAATTCTTGTTGAATGTGATTTACAAAATCCTAAATGTGGGGGTATGCTTACATGTGGGTTGGTTATAGTTGCTAAAATTCCATGTTATGAATCATATGTTGATGTAAAATCTATCACTTTTATATTCAAGAAAAAATAAAAAAGAGAAAAGAGAAAAGAAAAGAAAAATGTGAGTTTGAATAAAAGTTGCAGGGAGGAAATACAACTATTATGAAATGTTGTTAATTAATAGTTTATCATCTTCAAATTGTATTGATTGGGTGTTTAAATATATTGCATATGAGGAGGATGTTTTGGATGGAGCATTTTTTGTGTTATGTTCATTTGGCTTATGGTATGAGAGCTGAATAAAGTTAGGAAACATAGTTATTGCATTCTTCATGGTTGATAGTACCCAGTTTTGAAAGAAGGTCAACTTGTACGCTTGATATCTTATTCAGTGTTACTTTTGCTTCACTAGCTTGATGGCTTTTATGCTACATTACCCAAAATACATCTCACCTTACCCTTACGCACATTATAAACCTAGAAAAGTCCTTTGATTCATGATTATGCATGTGACTTTTGGTGTCAAAGAAAGGAAATGATATGCAATTGTTGGGTTGTTGTGATTATGAATGCTGTTTGAGTGTACCTATGGAAATATCTTGTTTAAACACCTTTTGTCCTAGTCTACCTCTAGATTACTCAATTTCTAAGGGTGATGAATGTTGATTGATTATGAGTAGAAGATTTGAATGTTGAGTTATTGTTATAGATTTTGAAAGTCATTCATCTTTCCTTATGGTTATCTACTCTTGGGAAATGTGGAAATTAGTAAAAGATTTGATTTGTGATTTTGATTTTGACGATTTACCCGAGGATGGTCAAAAGCTAAATGTGGGGGAACTTGATATGTGTTTAAATGTTAACTCATTTGATATACTACACTTAGTGATTAATGCCCTAGAAATGTTTATGATACTCCCTTTAGCTCATATTTGATCTTAGGTACTTTTCAGAAGTAAAGAAGCTAAAGTGACTCGAAAGCATGTCATTAAAGCCATCTTCTCAATTTCTATATTCTATGGATTCATAGAAGAAGAAGTGGAATGAAAGAAGAAGAGGCAAGAGAGAATGTCAAATAAAGAACAAAAGAAGGAGAAGTCTCATAACCAAAGATTGGATTGCATGGGCGTGAGAAATCTCTCACACTTATGCAACATCTCTCACGACCATGAGAAGTTTGCACAACTACATAATGACCTTACACGACTGTGAATTCTCACACTTAAGAATTAACTGGAGAAATCCAGATGCCACTCGATTTTAAACCTAAATTTTACTACATAAGCAAGAGGTAGTGACAGTAAAAGACATTCAAGAGATAGACCTAGCCAATAATACTCTTCTCCTATTTTTCTCTTCGACAATTCTTCGATCTTCAGCACCGATAGTGGCGATGGAGATGATGGCCAATGGTGAGAGCTTAAAGATAGAGATGGAAGGCTAACTTTCCTAACACTGGTTTGGAGGTGCAATTGAGGCCAAGAAGCACATTAAGCATATTATTGTTGTGTATCGCTTTCTTTGTCTCTTTTCGAATTGTTTATGTTATCTTGTATAGGTTGATTGGGTATTGTATGAGAATAATTTTAATGCTCTATTGAATCATTTTTTATGAAAACCTATAGCTAGAACTTGAATGTGATACGTAATAGTACATATTGCATTAAAAGTCATATGTGGCAAATAACGGTATTAAATCGTTAGAGATAACACAACATAAATTAAATAATCTGAGCTTGTGTGACTGTTACTTATGTTAGTCCATTTTTCTCACTTGTAATGCAGCTGTCCGAATAAACTTAGAGAGCATGTTCTAGGTTTCTCGATAGTTAAGGTTAATTAATGAACTCTTCTTAATTAAATATGATCTAAGGAAAAACTAGAATTAACAGAGCTTATTGTTAGTCACGATCAATAGTCTTAAGAGAGGTGTAAAGACAATAATTCAGCGACAACTGAAAAATTGTGCTTAGGTCAAGATTAAACCAAAGAACCAAAATTCAACTCATTCATTAACTTTATTACTATTTAATTTGATTTGTTTTTATAGATTTAATTTTACTTTGTCTTCTAATTTGCTTCAAACCAAAAACCCTCTATTTTGCTTATAAAGATAATTTAGGAAAGTAATTGGAATTAATCTCTGTAGAATCTACCTAGACTTATCACTAACTATAGTTTAGTCTAGTTATTTTGATAGTTTTATAACACTCGACCAATTACCCAATTAAGGTAATATATTTCTAATTTATAACTTAAGCGTCTATGGTTTCTTGTTCTAATGTTAAACTTCTTCTCTTAATATTTCTTTTAATTCCAAATTATGAAGGTTGGTCACACTTTTACGTGCAATAAGCTTAGAAACTATAGCAAAGAATAAGACAACAAAACAATCCTTTCATCATGTGTAATCAACTAAATTAGCTACATTAATTCTCAAGATTGAGTAATCAGCCTATCATGGAATAAACAAAGTTCATCATTTTTATATACTTCAATCCTATAGTTAACAGTAACAAGTCTTTAAAGTAATAGACAGAGTAAGTAACTAAAATGGACTATCAAACTATAATAAAGGAAAATAAGTTCAACAGACAAAAGATAAAGGAGTTCAATGACAACAGAAGAGATGAGACAAAAATGATCAAACAAAAAATGAACTCTTAGATAAGGAAGCTAGCGGTGGATCTCCTGCCGAGCTCAACTTTCTGGCATCGGCTCTCGCTCTCTACCTTTGCTCTATTCCTCTCGTGACTACTCTCTAGTATGTCTTTCTTCGTTTCTCTGCCTCTGCTCTCTTGCTCTCTTTCTTCTTTTCTCAGCCTCAACCTCTCAGTTTTGTCCCATTTGTCCAGCCCTTTTTTTCTTCTCTTTGCTTTCTGTTTATCCGAGAGTCTAAGTTTTGGTTTATTTTGTCCACTATCACCTAAATGTTAGACATTTGACCATAAAAGTGAGTGAAGGAGAATTGTCACGCATTCAACATTCACAAAATTCTCTATTTATCATTCACACAATATTCACGTCATTTTTGCTTAATCAATTCAACTTTGTATTAAAACACAAAAATTTGTAACTAAAATTAAAGTATAAAGGCTTGCAAACTCAATAGAAATTAGATACAATAACAATTAAATAGGGTAAGAATTAAAGTATATCAACGAGGGATCTCCCATAACCTAACACCAAGTAGGTTTATATAACTTTATGCCTCGTTGAAAGGAAGCTAGAGAAGATGTTCGATGAGTAACGAGGAGAGTTGAAGTGAATAGATCAAACTCGGCTGATTGAGAGCGTTGGTAAAGATCTTTGAAGAGGAAGGAAAGATGACCGAGTCAGATAAAAGGAGAGGGGAACTAGGACCACGAGAATGCAGTGAAAATTTTAATTAATTCAATATATTGGATGACATGATAAATAAGGAAAGTAATTTTATAAGTCAATTATTTTATTAATTATAAAATAAAAATTTTAAGAACGAATATTTGATAAAGTGATAATCTTTATAAAATAATAATTCTTTAGTCTTAAGTTAAATTAAAAATTAAATTAATTTTTAAAATATCTTTTTAATCAGTCAATTTTATAATATAAATATGATCAATTTGAAATCATTCAATCATCCTATTCCATTATTGTACCCTTTCAAGTCATCCTATGCCATTATATTATTCTAAATTTATATCAAATGCTTGATTTTATTTTCTTTCGAAACTGAATAGAAATAGGTTAATATTATTGTCGAACCAGTTTCTAATTCGGTGTCGTATGAATCTTACGGTAAAGCAAAATATCATCAGCCCAATGAGGCATCTTGTCGCGTCCACCACTCAACTTATCTTGTTGCCCTTTATCAAGTCAATCTGAACCGTCTAGCTTATTCTAATTATTAAGGATGGTGAACGTGATGGGCCATACCGTCATCTTCGTGGTTCAATTTCATCATCTTCTAAAACCAAAAAGTAAATCTACGCTGTGTTGTAGATAACTCTCTCTCTCTCTCTCTCTCTCTCTCTCTCTGGAGTCTTGGTTAGAGATTTCTGTTCACTTTTTTTACACAAATCGTTTTCTGTTCTCTCTCTCGCGCTTCGTCGCGCTCTGTCCCTCTCACCCTCTGTGTGTGTGTGTGTTCAGACAGATAGATGAGATTGATAATAAGAGGATGGAACAGGGAACGGTGAGTCAACTCGGAGCCAACTGGACTCAAAGTCTGAAGCGCGTTGCAAGCTGATTGTAGCCGTCGTTTGTTATTGTTCCAGGTCTGTTATTTATGATGCCTCTTTTGGAGTTTGATTTTTTACAATATTCGCACTTTCATTTTATCAAATTTTAGACTTTTATCCCATTTGTAGTATCTGTTGTAAAATCATTGACTTTAAAGTTGTCATCTTGGTGAACAAACATAAAGGGTTTAATCAAACCGATTATTTGGGGATTTTACAATTGATTATAAAGTGCTGTTATTCCATTTCATTTGATAACTTATAGGTGATTGTGGGGTTTTCTCATCTGGGTTTCTGTTGTTTGCGAAAAAGGTTGGTTTATGTTATTGGCCTTGAATTTTGTCGCAAAGTTGGTTCCTTCTTCTTGTGGTTAAGTTAGGGCTGCTTATCTAGGATTTGTTGGGAGTGCTATTAAGTAAGGTTTTTATCTGAGAGTTTTGCATTAGTGAGAAGGCTTGAATTTTTATATGAGTTTGCTCAATTTGTTTAATTTCAGGTTTTCCGATCTGAAATTCTGTGGTCTCATGGGTGATGCAACATCTGATATCATGAACCTTGATTTGAACCTGGGGCCTGGTCCTGAGATAGCATCAGGATCAGTGCCAAGTGAAGTGGTGAATTTGGACGATTGGGCTAATGACCCTATTGAGAGAATTAGGGAAGCTGTTGATCGCCCTGTTGAGAGAATTAGGGCAGCTGTTGATAATCCTATTGAGAGAATTAGGGCAGCTGTTGATGACCCTATCGATATCGAGAGAATAAGGGAAGCTGTTAGAATTAGAGCTCAACAGCGGTGGAGACAGCGGCAAGTTCAAATTCCACATGAAACACAAACCCTTTCAGTGGAATTGAATCAATTGTTAGGCAATTCTGGGAATATGAGTACATTGCAGACTGGTGAGGGTAGTGTTGCTGCTGAAGGAAGAAGGGATGAGGTATCCAAAATGTGTGAAAATAACAATGGATATTTGGAAAATCAGGTATTGGAGAAAAATACTGATGTTGAAAAGGGAACTGGCAATGATGGGAGCTTCTTTGATTGTAATATCTGTTTGGATTTGGCTACAGATCCTGTTGTCACTTGTTGTGGTCACTTATTTTGTTGGGCATGCCTGTATCGATGGTTACATATGTATTCAGATGCAAAGGAATGCCCAGTCTGCAAGGGAGAAGTAACCATCAAGAATGTTACTCCAATTTATGGCCGTGGGAGTAACACTCGCCAACCTGAGGAGGATCCAACTTTGGAGATCCCTATTAGGCCCCATGCTAGGCGTGTTGAGAGCTTGAGGCAAAGCATCCAAAGTTCTGTTAACTTCCCAGTAGAAGAGATGATTCGGCGTCTTGGAAGTAGGTTTGATATGATTCGGGATTTAACTACTTTGCAGGATCTAAATGGTGCCCGGGAAACTGCAGATAGGACTAATAACTTTCTAAATAGGATAATGACATTGAGGGGAATACGTGCTGAGCAAAATCCAAGTACGCCTTCTGATGACATATCAGAGTTAATTCCCAGCAGCACAACTAACCCCGAGACAGGGCCTACCCGAAGGCTTCACCCACTTCTACTTCGGAGAATGCAGTCACACTCGCAAAGATCTTCAATTCTCTCTTCATTTCCCAATGCATTGAGTTCTGCAGAAGGGATAGTTGAGGCATATGCTAGGAATCATTATATTGGGAGGAACAGAGAGCAGCCTCAACCTGTCGATGATAGGGATTCTTTCTCAAGCATTGCTGCAGTAAACTCAGAGAGTCAAATGGACACGGCCATGGAAATTGATTCTCTTGTCTCCCTTTCAACTTCTTCCCGAAGGAGAAACGATGCTTCAAGAGTCACAGATGTCGACAGCGGCGATTCTCGTGCTCCTAGGAGGAGGAGATTGAATTAGGGAAGCAAACTTTTAGATGTCCTCATTTCCTGGAGATATCCTAATTATGACATTTGAAATTCTGTGCAAGTATTACCTGCATTTATGGTGCTTTTGCGCTTTGGAGTTTTGTCATCTGCCACATTCTCAGCTACACGAGGTGATTATAATCTTTTAAATACTGCTTATCACAGGTTATTGGGGATATTATTGTATGCCATCAGGAGGTCATGCTTTTTATATATGGAAGTTAGATTTGTAATGAAGCAAGTAGGCAAATGATTGCCTCTCTGTACATAACGCATCTTTCCAGCTTCTATGGGAAAACTGTTTGATTCTTATTTGACTTGCATTAATTTAAGAAATGGATTACATAATAATTTATTAGTCCCATTTATTTTGTTTTAGTTATGAAATGGATTACATAATAAGTTATTACTCCCATTTATTTTGTTTTAGCTATTTACCTGAACGAGTTTGCAAAGCTGACATATTGCTTTGGCCTTTCTATTTTTCACTTACTTAGAGGGATAACATATTATTAAGTTCAAAGTTTTTGCCCAAAGTCACGTGTTACTTTTTCGCTGCCCTTAATCATAATGTTCGTTTCATATTTTTATGGTTATTTCATTGGCCATAAATCTTTGAACATTCTTCTTCTTACGACCTTCTTTTTGTTTATTACTTATTAGATCTGCGATTTAGTTGTAGTTCCCTAGTTTCCAATGAAATTCCTATTCCATATCTAGATGATTGTGATCTCCTTGTCCGTCTTTTTTTGCAAGTCTCTTTACTACTGAAATTGAGAACCAGATTGAATTGCTTGCTGTCAGCTATTTTGCCAATTATTGGTAAGCAAGATAAGATCTTTTTCACTCTTAATTCCTATGCATCTGAGGGTGGTTCTTGTTGAAGGGTCACCAAAGGGTAACTGGTAGTACATGTGTGGTGCGTTTTTTTTACTTGTGGCATGGAACAAATGGGTTGTGGCTGCAAAAAGAATATTTGCGGAGGGGAGGACAATGTTGGTGTGTGACGTGATATCTGTGGCTGGATTTCCATAAATGTAAGACAGGTTGTGAGAGAAGGCAGTGAACTCAAGGCGAAGTAGTTAGGATGTACTAGGTTACGTTGATTTGAAGTTACTAGGTTACGGTCTTCATCGCATGCGTCGAGTTGATTTTTAGTAGCTTGGGGGTGAAAATCGTACGGACGAGTGAAGGGTAAAGTATCTACATGACCGAATAACGCGTACACTCGATCGTTAACTTGGTCAATTTTGGCGTACAGGTAATGACTCATTCGTTACTCTAAAAAATGAATAATAGTGACCTGACCTCAACCCAAAAGCTACTGAAATTATTATGATTGCACTCTGTAGGCACCCAAATGAAAGCCCCAGAACCCACATTACGAAATTCAGTAATATTGTTCGTATGTGTAAAGTAGTCAGAACAAGAGCAAAGAGAGCAGAATTACACGAGTGAGAGGAAGCTCAAGGTTTCTGATATTCATTGCCTGATGAAAATGGGCCGTTACAAGCAATAGAACGGTTGGGCATCATATCAGACATTTGGGATTGACCAGCAATTTGATGCCGCGTGCCGCTAGTATCTTAATGATTCATAACAGAAGTATTTTAATGGATCGAGTAACGAAGTGTAATGATTTGTCTTCGGGGTCTTTCTCCTTTGCTCGTAACAATTATTCCACCCTTTCTAAAACCCGTTTGAACAAGGTCAGTTGGGAGATATGTCTGGAGAAAGTGAAGTACGTTGTGTTAATCGTTCTCCTTCACAGTAAGGTGGCAATAAGTTGAGGTGTTGGGTTATGTTGTGTGTTAATCATTCTCCTTTACAGTACGATGGCAACAAGTCGAGTTCAAGTTGAACTCGATTTTCGATCATACTTTGGCGATTTCAAATTTGATCGAGTCAAAGTAGGCCTGAAAGACTCGAAGATGGCTGGCTAATAGCAAAGCAACGAAACTAAAGACATGAGAATGGTTTAGTCAAAACCAGTTAAAAAAGAGCTACCACCTGAGGATGTCAATTTTTTTTTTTTAACATACACAAGTGAAAAGAAGAATTCATACCCAGAAGCAAAAAATGGTTTAATTCTCGTACCATATCAGAAAATTTTATTGTAATCTTATCAAGAGTGTTTGTAAGCAATTGATTGTTTTCATATTTTAAGACAACTACATGCAAGTCTTCGAACGTTAGTGCTGGCAAAGATAACATGAAGAAATTAGGCAAGGAAAGGCCACATGTCCTTTCAGCATCAATAGCACTGATTGTTGGTGTTATGCTTGGTCTCCTGCAAATTATTGGGCTAATATGTGCACTAAAGCCTCTTCTTCATATTATAGGAGTGAAATTTGGAGTGAGGAGAAGTAGGGAAGAGAATCAACGAGAAGGTGATACTAGCACTCATCTTGTTCAAAAGCTTTTACCCTGCATGGGACAAGACGTGATTAGTACCTAGCACCAAGTTGTAATTGATATCAATTTTGTATTATTTCTCTTTGTAAATTCAATACGAGTTTAGCATGGATCTAAGATTAACTCTTGCACTAGTCTTGCTCTGTTTCTTAGCTCCCTAGACCTTCGTTGAATATTGAAGCCTTTTCTTCGTGCAAGTTTGGGATTTGTTCTGTCTTGATCCACCAACTTCTTCACTTTTCAAAATATTTGAGTCATAATTTTGTTTTCTATAAAGTTGTTTTTCCATCCTATCTTTCCAATAAATCTAAAAAATCCTAGATTGGATTATTATAAAGAAAATTGCGCTAAATCTTATTTTATCCTTCAAATTCCTCACATACAAGGCAGTGAATTAAACATAGAAAACAGAATATAAAATATGCTATAATGATGCCAAAATATGTCCTCACAAGACATCACTCGTTCACACCAAGTACTTGCTATTTGGGCGAGGTACTTTCGTCATCTTTTACTCAAATTGAAGTTACCTTAAGCTCGAAATTTATCTAACCTCTACTACTAAAATAGATATGCACAAACAAGAATTTTTTTTTAAAAAAGACTTGAATAAGGTTGTAATAGGGGCAAAATGTTTAAATATGCTTCCAAAGGAAAGGAAATAAGGAAAACAAATATTGACAACTGCTAGAGTAACAAAAAATAAATCTATAGAAGATAAAGAGCAATCAATTTTAAACTAGGGGAATATTTTTATCTGGTGTCAATACCAGTAAAAAATCTCCAAAGATTATTGTTTTTGAATTGACATAAGATTATTGTTTTTACATTCCCACTTTCTTACGGGTTATATGGAATTTATGCCTAAAATAATGATTTACATAATGACTTTGAGTTGAATATTTTATTGTTTGTGGTTGTTTTTCCCAATACTTCAAAATAAGCGTAGGTGATATTGCTACACTTTGAAGTAGTGGAGATTATGATATTATGACTTTGACCGTAGGGATGATGGTGATAAAAAGAACCTATATATAACACTAGTGATTTCTGACATTGTTTGAATTGCATGTCACAATCCTATTATATTATTGCATAACATAACAAAATATTGATTTGGGGCAATAGGCATATGTTTTATGGCAAGTGTTTGTGTACTTAAGTTTGGAATTTGATGATACGATTTTGTGGTCTACATATTTTACCAGTTATGCAAAAGAAATTTTTCTTGCAAAATAAAAGGAAAAAAATAATTATATTTATCTCTTTTTTAATTAAAATTTGCTCTTTTTAATTATACACTAGTATTGAATTGAATTATAGTAATTAACTAACATTTTGATTATATATGTTTACTGATAAAAAAGTGACAACTTTGGAATTTACCTGTAACAATGGAATTTTTTGTCTAGGGACTGACATCTTAGATCATTTATTATATCATATTCCGATCTATATGTTATAACACCCAGGAATATATAATATATTGTTACTGATGCATATGACTTATAGTGAAAGGATTTGGCCAATATTTAGAAGCATCTATGCAATTATGTGACATTAAGTGATTACAAATCTTTGCACCATCTATGCCTACCTCTTAAAACAAAATTTCATATATCATCAATACCACTTTAAAATGATTAGTTAAGGATAACACTATTTCTACCCATTTAGATGTACTACCACAAGAATGTACTTATTGCCACATGATGATAAAAAAAGGCCCATGAAGTCTTTCCCTAAATAAAAAATATCTTAACTTTTAAGATGTTGTTAAGAGGCATCTCGTTCCTTTTGAAAATATTCCTAATTCTTTGACATTGATTAAAAGTGATAACATACCTATAAATATCCTTGAAGATATTAGGCTAACAAAAGTCTTCTATAACATTCTCAATAAAATTAGATAAAATTTTCGTTGTACAATGTTAAAAAGTATTAGGGGCATTATAAAGACAAAAGGAATTATACTCTAGGAAAAAGTACTAGAAGAATATGTAGTCAAGGTCATATCTTGGTTATTAAGATGAATAAGAATTTGAAAGAAACTAAAATAACCATCCATACAATAAAAAAAAGATTTCTTTGCTAACCTTTTAAATATCTGATCAATTAATGGAAAGAGAAAATGATCTTTTGTTATCTTAGTGGACTTTCTACAGTTAATGTGCAATCGCCTTCCTCCTTTTTCAGGAACCACTTCGACTACACTAACCTATTCACTACTAGAGATAAACTGCACTAAGATAAGAAAAAATAATGGACTTTCTATAGTTAATGTGCAATCTCCTTCCTCCTTTTTCAGGAACCACTTCAACTACACTAACCTATTCACTACTAGAGATAAACTGCACTATTCTAGCATTAAATAGTTTGAGCACCTTTTCTTAAAAGCTTCTTTCATATTGGAATTAAACCTTACTGAGTTATTAACAAAGGGCTTATAATCATATTCTAGTAGTATTCTATGCATGCAAATGGATGGGTTAATGCCTTTAATATCATCAATAGTGCACCCTATAACACCTTAATGCAATCTTGGAACTTCCAACACATTTTCAGTTTCTAATTCACTTAGGCATGCATTTACAATCACATGATACATGAAATTGGGTCTAAGAAATTCATACTTAAGAGTGGAAGGAAGAAGTTTAAGTTATACTTGTGGGACTTTTTCTTCACTCTCATCACTTAAAGAGCCATCATTCACCAAACATTCTTCAAATGGATCACTTAAGTTATTCTTAGCCAACTCTTTCTTTACCAACTAATCATTTATATCAATCCTGCAATAAGAGTCTCTAAAAGAAGGATATTTAATAGCATTAGGCAAATTAGAATCTACCATATCATTAAAAACACTTAAGGAAATCTTTTCAATTTTCACATCAATAAAACCTCTAGTTGTAACTAGGAAAGGCCTTCCAAGGATGATGGGATTTAAGCTTAATCCCCCATCACTAAAACAAAAAATTTGTAAGAATGAAAAATTTACCAACCTTGATAGTTACATCATCTATACCTACCGTATACTCAATGAAATGATCCACTCATTTGTAAGGAAATGGTAGTGGGCTTTAGATCACCCATCTCAACCTTCTTATAAATGAATAATAGAGTGACACTTACACTTGCTTATAAATGAAACAACCATAGTTAAAGCTTGGTTAACTTTCTCTAAGTTAGTTAATTAGGAATACCATAAGTGAACGACATAGTTGTTGCTAATACCAGCAAATACAAGTCGATCCCATGAGGACAGTGCTTTCTAATAGTTACCATTATTCTATTATTTAATCTATGAAATGATTGTGATTTTTAATTAAAATAAAATAAAACCTAAACAAAAAAAATAAACAAGTAGTAGGATTTAATCATAGAAGTAAAGGAAACACTAATAGAATATCTATAAGAGGAAATTGGCATCTAGGTTTCGAATCCACCTAAACCATTAACATATTGATCTTTTTTTAAGCAATTGTTTTGATGATTGATTGTAATGTGGAGACTCCTATGGTGTACTAATAGCTGACTTTGAGTATATTAGCAACCAATCATAAGGTTTGCAACTAAATTACTCATATTAAAGTTTATAGGATTGTTTTACGAAACTATGAATCCATCTATTAGGTGTGACCTTAATCTGAAAGATTTATGCCATGCTATTTCTAGGGTTGCAATCAACTACTTCCAGTTATAGTAGTTCTATTCATAAATAGTATTTCTTGATCTCTAAGTATGAAATCAAGTTATGATCTAATATGTTAAATTAATGAACATAAATAAAACACATAATTGACAATATATCAATCAACTAATCGTATTAATAAAAGAATCAAATCATATTAAAGTATCAACCTAAGGTTCATCTAACCTAAATACTAATGAGATTCTTAGTTACATATGCTTAAATACGAAATCAAAAAAACACAGAAAGAAAAACAAGTTGAATGCAATGGGATCATAATCCTAAATCTCCCTGGTTATCTTCCATCAAGTATTTTTGCAATACAAAGGATTGATCTTGTATTTTGATGGATTTAATTCTTTATGTTTTCCTACTCCTCTTAATCAAAATAGCCCTTTAAGCTGCCTCTGAGAATTTCAGAACATCTTTGTACATATTCTCTCTCCATTTGCCTCTAAAACTGTCTTTTATATTAAATTTTACAGTTTTGGCCAATGCACAGTCTGATGCATGTCTATGCATCCCTTCTATGCGATAAGTCTTCATTTCATACCATGCTTTTGTTCGAATTCTTCTCTTTTAAGTTTGTGAAGGTAGTTGTACTCCATAAACACACTCGAAAGGAATTAAGTACCAAATATACAATAAAAATATAAAATATCAAGAAAAAATGCATCAAATATAAGGTATAAATACGATTGATTATGCAGCTATAAAACATCCTCACACGTAAACTTTTGCTTGTCCTCAATAAAACCATAATTAAAATCATAAATCTTGCAACGTTAATCTCTCATCAATCTTAACCTATTCAATCATATTATAAATCGTCATATTATATTGAATCAATTTAACATAAAATTAGGGTCAACTAATATTAACATCCTAAGTCTATATTAACAATAATCACATCAATAATTACATTAAAATTAAAAGCATAAACCTTTACACCCTTACTAGGATTTCACTCAATGCACTCAAGTGTTAGGGTGAAAAGCATCAAACTCTCAATCAATGCATAGTAAAATTCTTTCAATAGGCTTACAATATTGTCACATCTCTACCACTTGTGTATAAACTAGAAGCACAAATCAAAAGGTCCTATAAGGTTGTAATGGGGTTTATGTATTGTATGATTGGGATATCAAAAATGGTTAATTTGAACACTAAAAATAATTACGAGACTTGTTTATAAAACACATAGGTCATTTCATTATAAAACCCATGGTACTTTATACTTTTCTTCTCTTTATTTTATCTTTTATTGTTTTTCTCATTTTTTCATCAATCAAAACAATACACAAGAATTCAAGCATTTAGTACCATAATTAAAAAAAATAATGGACCTTTTAAGAAATTCATCTTAATAAGTAAATAATGTAAATAAACTTTAAGATTCAAAATAGAAAAAGGTCTTCAAAGAAAAATAGGATAAAGGTTAATATATGGATTTAATCAATGAAAAAGGTTAAGGCTCAACTTAGTTATTCTAAAAGTTAAAAATTTAAGGGTATGGTAATTTTCAAACTAATAGACTTAAACAAGTTTTTGAATCTAAGTGTTTTCATCATGTCAATGCTTCTAATTTAACAAATATGGTTTCAATATGTAAGATAAAAGCAATTTCTATAATCATTCTACTACATACGATAACACATATGAAAGAATAATAAGAGATTAAGAATTTTGAAATTTTTGCTCTTAGACTCAAAAGTTCATGAAAAGGATAGGTATTATATGTGTAAATAATATGCAATATCATTCATATTAAATATTTCAATGATTATTAAGAATATGAAATACAAAAGAAATTTTATTCTAACTCTCATCTTTTTTATATACTAATTTAATCAATATTCAATAATGAAACATAGTATTTATGGACAGATTTCTACCATTTCAGAATATCAATTAAAGGAATTCTATAATAAAGATTATAATAAGCTTAAAGAAGTCAAATATTCATTAAACTCATCCTTACTCTTAAAGTTGTACAGTGTCCTCAATGTATCAATATAAGAATATATAAAGGTGAGGGCTCTTTTGTGATACTTTCCCAACTGTAAGGAGTTTTCTGATTTCCAATCCATCCATTATTAACTACACCCTTGCAAAATATGAAAAAGAAAAGGAAAAAAAACTATTAAAAACATCATAAATTAGAATGTTAGAGAAGACAAGATAATTAATGAGAAGGAAATGAAAATATACATAAAAGATAACGAAAAAGGAAAATATACAAATTAAGCACCTCTTACATCTGGTGATACTGGCTGATCTGACGAAGGAGGGTTCTCATGATGATCATATTGGTTAGGTGGAGGAGCTATAAATGAAGTGCACTGGCTGGATGGTGGAGGCTGAACATTAACTCCTAGATGGCTCAATATTGGTACCATCAGCTCTCCCATCCATGCTATTGAAGTCTTGAGCCTACTTATCAACTCCATAATTTATGCTTATAGTCTCTCCAACTGAGTTGTAGTCAACTGGTCTAGATGAAACTCCTTCAATGTTATCCCTCCTATCAAGGATGGTGATGATTGTGGTTACAATTGTTCTTCCATAAGTCCTCTCGATGCTGCTAGTTTATCGAGCTTCCCAAAAAGTATGTACACTACTCCTGTAGGCCTTTGATGTCAACGAACCATATGCACACATTATTGTTAAATTGAATGCCACCATGGTCATCATCTCTCTAATCAGAGGTAGCCAATCAAAAACTCCCACCCTTCATGCTAGCCTGGTCACATAAGGTCCAACACATATCGTGGCAAACTTCTAGTCCTCACTCTTGCGTTGGATAAATTGGACATACAAATGTCCTAGATAGATAGGCCCCAGCTCACTCTTACTTCAGAGTTAAAAAGACATCTACAATGTCGACAACTCCCCAACTATCTCCTCTGTTGCTCAAATTGTGACTCAAAATACCATGGATTTATCTGATTCCTGGGTTGCGTAATTTTGAAGCCTTTAACATTTGTGGATTATGGTTGTCTTCAATGTTGAGCAACCTTTAGAATTATTATGGTGACAGAACATATGGAAGATCAGTCCTTAAATCTTGATACTCTGGTGTCCCAATACGAGTCTGGTTGTACAAACCCGTGGTGATAACTATGTATAACTCATTTGATACATCCCTTTCATCATCTAGAACTAGACTATATTAAGGTGATCCCCATCATAATATCCCTTGTCCATGGAGAATATATAGAGGACCTCTAAAGTCAACTTTGTAAGGCCTTAAATTATAACCTAGTTAAAATGTTACATACACATGAAAGTATATGTTATAGGTGTTAAAATTGCGATATGATCGTAAATTGTATATGTTTCGAAGTTTGGCCTAATCTTAAATTTTGGTCAATGGATCATACTTACTAAGTTGGAATTTATTAATACCATTATATAATTGAGGTATTAAAATGGAAATTTGGACTAGGAAAATTTTCAAGTGGCTAGACATGTTGGCACATGAAATCTAGTATAACCAAGCCTATACTTTGAATGACATTTGGCAACATTGGTTGAGTAACAATTGGGCTAATTGAATTGTAACATTTGACAGCCACACATGAAGACATGTAGATGGCTTCATTGAAGGATAGGTAGCTTATCTTAATGTGTGACATATGTCAATGAAGGATGAAGGCATCTTGCTTTGCATGAAGCTTGGGTGGTAAAATTTCTATTAGAACTTTCTTCACTTTCTTCCTTGCTCTCCATTAAAAATCACTCCAAGCTTCCTTCTTTGTCTTTTGATCTAATCATTGCTAGATACTGCATTAAGAAAGCTACCTCATGTTATCTTCTATGTTGTTGTCTTTTTGGTGTTAAGAACATACTAATTATATGCTTTGTTATGATGCAAGTATATCTTGTTCTATTGCAAATAATGATAGATTACTCTTTAATTTGAACAATTAAAGATTGTTTATGATATGACATGATTTAGTGCATGTGAATGCTAGATGACTATTAGAAGCAGTCATCATTTTATATCTTGTTTAGTTATTCCCCAATAAACTACATGCTTAGCACGATGGTTTTGTTTCCATGTAGGTTTTGACAAGAAGACTTAAGGCTAGGACAACTGCAATGGCCAACGAAGGACTTGATATGCTTGGAAGTTGTTTTGTTTCAGTTGTTTTTGAGTTGTATCTAATAATATGAGACATTTTGTATTTTATGTAAATGATTTTTACTAACAATAATATAGCTTGGATTTGGATTCAAGTGTTGGAATATTTTTATATGTTTTAGGTATGTTTTCTATAACTTTTGCATATCTTTCTAGGGGGTATGTAGGTGTTACAAGCTCTATATATGATGGTTCTATAATTTCAAAGAATCAGGACTATGTTTTTATGTCTACTAACTTCCATACTCGTCCAGCTAACCCAAGCTACTCCAAACCCTCCTAGTTGATGTGTCAATTAGCTTCGAACGTCTTGTCTTTCAACCTTTGGTACTATTCTTCTTGAGCCTTGACATTGTATAGAAGCATTTTTGGTCTCTCTAGGGACTGGGCCATAGTAGAAGACTCGCCTTGATGCCTCATTCTTAGGGTCTCTTTCTCGCATCCTAATTGTATCATTTTGTCTAAAACTTTAACAAATGTGAGAAAAATGACATATAAATAACTAGGATACGCTTTTCCTAATACAATTTTGATAATGCTTAATTTACATTAATTATAAAGATAAACTAAACACGAAAAATTAAACAACTACAAAGAATTAACAAAGTAATGCACCTAAATTACTAAACAATGAAATAAATTTAATTAGAAAACAAAATAAAAACTAATTTAATTTCAAAATTAAAATTAGTAATTATGCAATTAACAAGTTAAACTACTAAAGTATTAAATTACAATTATAACCCTAAAATTGATATTCAAACTTCCAAGTCACAATCATACAAAATTGAGACGATTAAACATGAACCCATGCAATTAAACGCAAGCCTTAATTAACTAATTAACCTAATTAAACAAAAAAATATTGTAATTAAACATGTAATGAGCCAAAATCACAAATTTACACAAATTATTTTGAAATTTATCAAAATTTTGTGCAATTTCTCGAATGAATACATTAAAACAATTGGGTAATGTAATTATTCAACTTTAAAACTATAATAAGACAATCAATCATGAAAAATTTACATGGATAATTAATTTACAATTCAAGCAATCTTATACAATATATACCAAAATAAAGTAAACTATTCAATTAAACAAGTATCAACAAGTGAAATTGAACGAATTACTTACTTAGGTGTCACTAGATTGGCCAAAAATTGCATGATTTTAGAATGGAAGAGAAGAAGGTCGCGGCAATTTGAGAGTGAATGAGAGGAAAAATGAGAAATTTGAAGGTTAGGGCATTTTAACATATATCACTAATTTGCAAATTTTTGCGAGTTTGCATATTCTGATGCATAGTCGTGCATCAAAATGTGCAAAACAACAATAGTGTGTTCAGAAAGTGCGTAACTTTAAAATTTAATCCTCAAACATAAGACACTTAAATGTGAACATTATGACATATGACACATGGCCCCTAAATTCACTATTATGTATAATTATCCCTCAAGATGCTTAATTTTGCTATCCTAAAGCACTTCAAATCAAAATTCAATTAATTAAGACATAGACTAACACAAAGGCAAACAATTTAATATCAAAATTAAAATAAAAATACAACTAACTCATGGGTAGCCTGCTATAGAGTGCTTCTTTACCGTTATTAGCTCAAACGTACTTTATCTGCTCAAGATGTCATGAGTGAACTAATTTTTTGTAACCCTACCACAAGTTCCATAACTTATAGATGGGCTACTTTTTTATGATTTCTACCACATTTTTTCCTTAGGTTTATTCCCTTGAACTTGTATCTTCTTCAGTGGATCCTTCCATGTAGAGTCCTACGAGACTTCTTGATGAGACTCCTTCACTTTAATAGTATCTAAAATTTTAAAAGAATGGCTTTTGACATTGGAGATTCTAAACATAACCTTTTCATCCCTTACTCTCAAAGTTAACTCTCCTCCATCAACAGCTATAACTAACTTGGCAATTGCTTAACTCGCCTACATAAATATCTATAAGTAACTTGGCAATTGTTAGGAATGGTCCTCGATGACTAAGGGTTCTTTTAAATCTTCCTCCATATTCATAATGGTAAAGTTAGTTAGGAACTTGAACTTATTGACCTTAATAGGAACATTTTCTATGATTTCCCTAGGACGTCTTAAAGATCTATCAACCATTTAAACGCATATCTTAGTTAGTTCAAGTTCTCCTATTCCCTTTTTGAATTAAGGCAATGATAGATGTAGATTGCATTGTATTTTTATAGGTAATTTGAGATGTTTTTAGTGGTTAAGTTGATAGTTTAGTGTGTGTTTAGCTTAAAAATTGTGCTAGTTCATAAACATTTATGTTTTAAGTGTTCTTTAGGTGCGAACATGTTTTTAAGCTTTAATTTTACATATATATATAAGAAGTGCTATGATGAATTTGTAAGTGTTTCAAGACATTTAGAAGAGTTTCAAAGGAGACCTAAACCAAAACACAAGGCCACGATCATGACAAAAGCACCAACATAAGGCCATGATCATGGAAAATATGCCACAATCGTGACAGAAGCTTAAGTATAGGTCTATGATTGTAGGGGATTGTCCACGATCGTGATAGAGTGCCCTCCTCAAGTGGATTCCTCCTTTTTCTCAGCTTATGGGGTATTACCAGTCATTTCTAGTTGTTGTTCCCCTTCCAAGGGTAGGTTCTTATGTATTACTAACTTGTCCGCCACTGGAAACATCACTTCTCATCTGACTTGCATATGTTAAGCATGCTGCCAGCATTCATCCTGAGCCAGGATCAAACTCTCTATGAGATTCTTAGTTGCATTACTTTTAGCTTCCTTGTTCGTAGACAAAGCAGATTCGGAATCGTCTTTCATTCCAGCACATAAATTGTATCTATATGCTTCATATTCACTTATAGTTTGCTCAAAAAATATAGCCATCCTCGCGTCAATCCCACGAGCCTCTTATCCATTCATATTCGATCATAATGGTGGGGGACAAGTCAAAGTAGAAAAACTCACATTGGGTTTAAGGATAATCATGCTCAAACTGATGACTTCCACCAGGTCAAGGAGACACTCTACCGTTGAGTTATATCCCTTCCTTTGTCCCAATCAAGAAATAGATCTGACTAATCTTATGGCAAAGGATTGAGAAACTCAACGCCACTATTCTTGAACAACTAATTCGGGCCTTCTTTTCACACTATTACGGATACGAAAATAATGGGAAAAATTAGATTCAATTGTCAACTTCTCCTATCAGATCGTGCCTTGTGTGCAAACAGATGCAGAGTCATTTTCATATTCGAGTTTTTTAGGGACATTTTAAACATTTCGAACCTCGAAAAGACATTAGGGTTACCTTAATTTGAAAAGACTATATAAGGATAAGGATGGAACCTTAGAAAGGACTCTACATTCTGCCTACAGTTGGAAACCCAAAAGAGAGAGAGAAAAGAAGAAGAGGAAGAAAAGGAGGGTTCCGACATTGAAGCTTCCCAGAATAGGTGATCTCCTGATGTCAGTACTTTCCCGAATGATCCAACCTGCGTTTCACTTCCTCCCAATTTATTTTTTTATTCATTTAATGTGTAAGATTGAGATGGGTTGTATGGTTACGAAATTTGAGTTGTTAATGATGTATTAATTTGTCCTTTGGGATTTTGCTTATTTTTAATGATAATCTTGTTGAATTGCTTTTACTTGATTTGGGTGTTGTGATTGATTATTGTATTTGCATGTTTCAATAACCAACCAAAATTATGGACTGGATAAAAATGATTAAATTAGATTAACAAGAGATAGGAGATCTAATTGACCACTTAATCAATCTAGTATGTAATTTCATACAGAGAGATCCTATGCGAGACCTGATTGTTTATTAGAAAGCTTTAGAACTAATTAGAATTGTGGTTAATTTGTGAATTGGGAGATTGCAAATCCATAATTTGATTAGGATTTACAAATTAGGGAATGATTATAACTTAAGAGAGAGTAATCAATCCTTCGATTGCCTAGAACTAACACCCTGTAAACACATAAAAGGCTAGATTAGCATTAATGATAGATAAAATCCCCTCTCCATAACTTGATTGATTGTCTTTACAGATTTCCATTACTACATTATTTGATTGTTGCTATTTTGTTCAATTTAGTTTACTTTTCAGTTTATTATTCAAATTTGAGTCTTAAACAAAGCACAACCTAATTTAAATGGTGCCTAAGCATAATCTTTATGGGACGATATTTTCTTTTTACTATAAGTAATCACCTGTATACTTGTAGTTTTTAGCGTAAAACAGTAATTGGCTTTGCATTCAATAAGTTTTTGGCGCCATTATTGGGGATTGTTTTGTTTAGCATCTTGTTTAGTTTAGGTGACTTTGATTTAATAGTGTTTGATACTTTTCCTTGCATTTTTACAGGTGCTTAAACACAAGGAACAAAAGAAAGTCTAGCGAGCTTAGTGAAGAAGGGCTTTCAGATATTACAAGGTACAAAAGAGAGCTAAAAAGAGTTAGACGCCAAGACAAAATACAAAAGAATATGGAAGAAGAAGGAAAGCAAGGAGGAGCTAAGAGGACATTGATGGACTTTATGAGGCTAGGTTTTAGTCCTCAAGGAGTTACAAGGCTAGCGACTTAACCCAACAATTTCAAGATCAAGTCAGTACTCCTCAATATACTTCGAGGACATTGATGGACTTTATCAGGCCATGTTTTAGTCATCAAGGAGTTACAAGGACAACAATTTAAGCCAATAATTTCAAGATCAAATCGGTACTCCTCAATATAGTTCAGAGTAGTGTGCTGTTTTATAAGCTGTCTAACAAAGATCCCAACTCCTATATCACATTATTTCTTGGAGATTTATGATACCTTCTAGTTTAATAAAACGTCTGATGATGTTGTAAGGTTGAGATTGTTTTCTTTTACCTTGAGGGATTGGGCAAAGGCATGGAATAATTCACTCAGTGCAAGCCAAACCACTACTTGGGAGCAACTAGCCCAAGCTTTCCTGGCTAAGTAGTTTCCCTTAACCAAGAAAACAATAATCGTCAAAGAGATCACAAATTTTCAAAAAAGTGATAGGGGTTATTATATGAAGGTTAGGAGATATTCAATGAATTACAAAGGAGTTACCCCAAACACAACCTTCCAAAGGAGTTTCTTTTGTAGACATTCTACAATGGTGTGACTCAGAGCACAAGGGGAACAATAAATGCAGTTGTAGGAGCATCTTTGATGAGGAAAACCATTGACTCAGCTTAGATCTTTTGGAAGAGTTGGCGAGTAACAGTTGTATGTGGTCAAATGAAAGAAGTAGACAAGGGGCTAAAGAGAAAAAAAGGAATGATTCCACTTGACTCAGTGATAGCCTTGCAAACACAGATTACTGCCCTCGCTAAGTAGTTGAGCAACATGCAAGGAGCTTCTTCATCCATAGGCAAGACCATGCAATTACAATGTGAATTATGTGGGTAGGATAACCATGACACAGTTGAATGTTTTTTGCTAAGAGCGAGTGGTACAAAACAAGGAAATTAATTAGGTTAGCTGCAGCGAGGTAATGATCCATACTCTAATACTTACAATCCTAGGTGGAAAAACCATCCAAATTTTTCATGGAGTATTAACAATGTAGGTGGCTAGTGAGAGCACAAGGACCTCCCAAAGTTTAGCAAGATCGACTTGGGTTTTTGGAGAACAAAATGGAACAGTTAATGGATATATTAGGCTCAAAGTTCTTAAGCCAAAACGAAGGTCAAAGAAGACAAAAAGAGAGTGAGCAGAGAATAGAGGAAAAGTTTGACTAGATTGTGAAGAACCACACTTCATCCGTCCATAACTTGGAGGTATAGGTAGGTTAATTTGCTGGTGCTTTGTATTCCAGGAATGCATGAAGCCTATTAAGCAACACTAAGGCCAATCCAAAGGAACACCTTATGACAGTTACACTTCTGAGTGGCAAGCAATTAGAGGATTCAAATGTTCTAGAAGATAGCTAAAAAAAGGAAAGTATGGAAGAAAAAAAAGAGACGACAAATGCACCACCTCCACCCTATAAGACCAAGATTCCATATCTGCAGAGGGTGGTACAACTTCAAGTCGACACTCAATTCTCCATATTTTTGTAGAACTTGAAGAAACTTCATATTAATTTGTCTTTGGTGGAGGCAATGGAGTGTATTCCCAAGTATGCAAAGTTTCTCGAGCACATATTCGCACATAAACGTACTTAAGAGGACAATCAGACAGTGACCTTGTCGAAAAACTATAGTTCGATGATCGCAAGCACAATGCCTTCAAAACCACAAGATCTAGGGAGTTTTACTATTTCAATTATTGTTGGTGATTTTGAATTTTCTAAATTCTTATATGATTTAGGTGCATGTATTAACTTGATGCCTTTGTTTATTTTCAAGAAATAGGGGTCACAAGACGTCAAGCCAACATCCATGATTATCCAACTTATGGACCAGTCCATCAAAAGACCATTTGGGATAGTAGAAGATGTTCTAGCAAAATTGGATAAGTTTATAATTTTTGTTAATTTTGTCATGTTGGATTTTGAAGAAGATACAAATTGTCAATTGATTTTGGGTAGGCCCTTTATTAATACTGGTAGGGCATTATTTGATGTGAATGAAGGAAAATTGGTTTTGATAATTAGTGATGAGCAAGTTGAATTCAGTATGACTAAATCTTTGAAGAAACTGGCGGATGGAAGTGCTTGTATGAAGATTGATGTTGTGAATGATTCTGTGAAGGAGGTTGAAAAGGAAATCGAAAAGGAAGTTGAGAACATTGTTGAAGTGTATATTGATGAAAGTGTGAGTAAAGAGGAATTGAGTGAGAAGGGTGAGCAAGATTAGTTAGAAAAAGGGGATGTAGCCACATTACCTTACATTATAAAGCCTCCCATTATAGAACTAAAACCTTTACCTTCTCACCATAGATACAAATTTTTAGGCAAGGACCACACCTTACCCATCATCATTTCCATCCAATTAGATGTTGAGTAAGAAGAGAAAGTAGTAGAGACCATTAAGAAAAGGATGAGAGCCATAGGATCGCAAATTTTTTATATTAGGGGTATTCGCCCTAATGTGATGACGCTTAAGATTAACCTTGAAGAAGGATGCAAGACAATGAGGGAGAGGCAAAGAAGGTTAAATCCAAACATGCAAGGTTATGAAGAAAGAAGTGGTGAAGCTTTTAGATGTAAGTATTACATACCCAATTTCAGATAGTGAGTGGGTGAGTCCAGTGCAATGTATGCCTAAGAAGGGAGGCATGATAGTGATGGAGAATGAAAAAGATAAACATATTTCCACTAGGACCATCACAAGTTAGAAAGTGTGCATTGACTATAGGAAGCTTAATTTAGCCAACAAAAAAGACCATTTCTTATTACCATTTATGGACTAAATGATTAAGAGGGTGGTTGGTCATGTTTTTTATTGCTTTCTTAATGGATATTTAGGATATCATCAGGTGTTCATAGACCCACAAGACTAAGAGAAAACCACTATCACTTGTCCTGATGGGACTTTTGCTTAAAGGATGATGCATTTTAGCCTATGCAATGCACCAGCCACATTTCAAAGATGCATGCTGGCCATCTTTACAGATATGAATGAGGACTTCATGAAGGTATTTATGGATGACTTCTTTATTTTCAAAGACTCTTTTGATCATTACTTATTTAATTTGGATGGAGTGTTACAAAGATTTAAGGAGTCTCATTTAGTCTTGAATTAGGAGAAGTGTTATTTCATAATCCAAGAGGGAATTGTTTTGAGCCATTATATGTCATGTAGGGGGATTGAGATAGATAGAGCTAAGACTGAAGTGATTTAAAAGTTCCCACCTCCTACCAATGTCAAGGGCATCCGAGCATCCCTTGGTCGTGCAAAGTTCTACAGGCAGTTCGTCAAAGACTTTTCTCTTATTATTAGACCATTGACTAACTTGTTAGTTATAGATGTGCTTTTTTTATTTGATGATAATTGTTTAGATGCTTTTAATAGGCTAAAGATGGTACTTCACTACAAAAACTATTTAAACATCACCAAATTGGTCACTTACCTTCGAGATCATGTGTGATACAAGTGACCATGCCATTGGCTGTGTATTTGGACAACAAAAGGAGAAGAAGTTGCATCCAATTTACTACGCCAGCAAGACCTTAAAAGAAGCACAACTAAGCTATGCCATTACTAATAAGGAGTTTCTTGCAGTGGTATTTTCATGTGAAAAATTTCGTTCTTACCATTTGGGCTCAAAAGTTATGGTTTTTACAGATCATGCTATGTTGTGTTATCTCTTTACAAAGAAGGACGCCAAGGTTAGGCTTATCTGATAGGTGCTTCTGCTCCAAGAATTCAACATTGAGATTAAGGATAAGAAAGGAGTAGAAAATGTTATGTAGGCCATTTATCGAGACTTAAAGGGAACAAAATGAAGAAGAAGAGGAAATTGAAGTGCGTTTGCCTAATGAGACTTTAATGATGATAGAAAATCCTTTTCTTCCTTTGTTTACATATATTGCCAATTATCTCTCAGGTGGTATTCTTCCCCCTAACCTCTCACCTCAACAAAGGAAGAGTTTCTTATTTTTTGTGTTCTCGCTATGTTTGGGATGAACCTATGTTATATAAAATATGTGCTGCTAGTTTGATTTGTAGGTGTGTCCTTGAAGATGAAATGCCTGAAGTTTTCACCCAGCGTTATAGTTCAGTTTATGCCAGATGCTATGGAGTAAATAAAACCGCTGCTCACATTTTGGAGTGTGGATTCTATTGGCCGAACTTGTTCAAGAATGCCTAATATTTTGTATTATGTTGTGATAGGTGCCAAAGAGTGGGCAATATTTCAAAGAGATATAGGATGCCACCTTTAAACATCATAGAGGTGGAGATATTTGATGTGTGGGGCTTGGATTTCATGAGACCATTCACATCTTCCCTAGGTAAGTCTTATATATTGGTTGGAGTTGAATAAATGTCTAGGTGGGTCGAAGCAATAGCTAATCCAACAAATTATGGCCAGGTGGTGCAATGATTCATCAAGGAGATCTTTACTCCATTTGGGGAGCCTAGAGCTGTCATACGTGATGGAGGGAGCCACTTTTGCTACAAACCCTTGAGGCCCTTTTAAGAAGATGACGTGTTCATCATAGAGTGGCAACCCCTTAACTCGTAGATGAGTGACCAATAGCAGGTAGTTAGTAGAGAGTTGAAGAAGATTATGGAGAAGCTAGTGAGTACTGCAAGGAAAGCTTGGGCTTCGAAACAATATGATATATTGTGAGCTCACAAGACAACTTTCAAAACTCCCATAGGTACAACACCATATCAACCTATGTATGTCAAGGCTTGCCATTTTCCATTAGATTTGGAGCATAAAGCTTATTGGGAAATTAGAAAATTGAACATGGATTGGAAGTTAGTTGGATAAAAGAGATCGTTATAACTTGATGAATTGGAAAAATTAAGATATACTACATATGATAATGCCAAGTTGTACAAAGAAAGGGCTAAGAAGTGGCATGATGGCCACACTAAGAAGAAGGAATTCAAGAGTGGGGAATTAGTTCTTTTATTCAATTCACAACTTCAGTTGTCTCCTAAAAAGATCAAGTCAAGATCGAGTGGCCCATTCAAGGTTACTCAAGTGTCTCCCCATGGAGCGTTGGAGTTTGAAAATGGAAAGGGTGAAACTTTTAAGGTTAATGGACATAGATGTAAGCTTCACTTTGGATGGCCATTCTTACAAGAAAGGGAAGTACTCTTTTTCCTTGAACTCACTCTTTTATGACTTCATATGGACTGCTCAAGCTAATGACCATAACTTAGCATAGTTGTCTTTCATTTGTTTGTCTTTTTGTTAGATTGGTTTTGTTTTCAATTCAATAATATCTAGTTTAGTATAACTTGTTTCTCCCTTCATTCTCATGTTGTTTAGGTCCCCAATGATACTAAGGTTAGTTGAAGATCTATTGTGCATCATAGCTTGTTGGAGGACCAAAGGATGCGAGGAAAAATGCACCACTTCCATCGGCACCACCACCATAAACCAATTTTGGCCTTAATATCTTCTATTTTTTGTTTTTTGTGTTTTTTTTCATGATGTTGTTTATCCTTTTTGCATATTCTCTTTTGCACATTGAGCACAATGTTTTGTTCAAGTGTGGGGAGGTAGTCTTTGTATTTATGTTTCCATTTTTGCATGTCATTTGGGATTTATATTAGGTTGTTAGTATTAGGTGTGTCATTTCCCTTACATTTGAATCCTTTTTATGAATATGTTCCCATAAGATTCTATCACGCTAATTGGAATGAGATTAAATGCATGCATGAACTTAAATTAGGCTTCTTGAGTGGAGAGTGAACCATATGGAGTGATGTTAGTACTTGGCCTTATAAGCTTACTCAGAACTTGACACTTGAACAATGAGGTAATGTATAGAAGCATAATGAATTTTCATTTGAGCCTATGTGAGGAATTGAACCTTTATGTGTCCATTTTATAGTCATTTCTGTTTGTGTGATGCTTCTTTAGGTAATTACCTTCAGAACTTGCTTTGACTAGGCTTAAATCTACTAAATGCATACTAGATAGAAATTATTAAGGCCTTCTTGCTTTATCCTTTGGTTTAAATGACCTACCCTTTTGATTATCCCTTGTAAGCCCTATTGAGCCTTTAACCCTTTGTTTCTTAAAATCACCCAATTTAAAAACCCACAAACCCCATGAGCTTGCCCAACCATAAGCTAATAGAGTGCTAAGTGATACTTTAGTGTGGAATCACAAGTTAGGAGCAGATTACATATAGTTGTTGTTTTCTATTCATTTTTTCTTTTTTATGAAAGAAAGAGAGAAGAAAAAAAAGAAAAAATCAAATAAAAAAGAAAAAAAGAGAAAAGGAAAGAAAAGAAAAAGGAATAACATGTAGTTGGTTCAATAAGTATGGAGAAGTAGTCTTATCTATTTGCCTATCTTAGAAGTTTATCATTGTCATCCTTTCATGCACTTAGTAGTTTATAAATGCTTGTGACAAACCCCTAAAACCTTTTTAACCACCTTAACCTTAGCCACACTACAACCCGAAACATAGCCTTTTCAATCTATCCTAGCATGTAATCATTATGGAGAAGAATCGGTGTATTAGCAAGCCTATGATAGTGTGGTTTCATATAGGAAATTTAAGTGAAGCACTAACTATCAAACACTTGAGAGAAATGAGTGAAATCTGTAAGGAAGGTCCATTTTGAATTTATACTTATCCTTAAATGATGGTTTCATGGGTTGAGTTTACTTTTGTGCACTAATGAAAATTAGTTATGATAGGTTTAGTAGCTTAAAATTTAAGTTGGCCATGGTTTGAGGGATTACATTGTTTAATCTTTGTGAAAATGGAGTGATAAAATCTTATTGGTTCTATTTGATCTTTTCTTGAGGACAAACAAAAGTTTAAGTGAGCGGATTTTGATAGGTATAGTTGCATTGTATTTTTATAGGTAATTTGAGATGTGATTACTAGTTAAGTTGATTATTTAGTATGCGTTTTGCTTAAAAATTGTGTTAGTTTATAAAAATTTTTGTTTTAAGTGTTGTTTGGGTGAGAACATGCTTTTTAGCTTCAATTATATATATATAAGGTGTCATGATGAATTTGTTAATGTTTCAGGGCATTCTAAAGAGTTTTGGAGGATACCTGAACTAAACACAAGGCCATGAACATAGGGGACCTACCACGATCGTGATAGAAGCACCAACATAGGACCACAATTATGACAGAAGCTCAATTATGTTAGAGAGCAAATAACCAGGCCACGATCATGCACTAAGGGCCATGATCATGACTTACACACAGACAGATGTGAAGTCACTTCCAGATTTGAGCTTTCAAGGGACATTTCGAACATTTTGGACCGTAGAAAGAAACTAGGGTTATCTTAATTGGAAAAAAACTATATAAGGATAAGGATGGAACCCTAGAGAGGAGTCTACATTTTGCCTACATTTGGAAACCCAAAAGAGAGAGAAAGATGAGAGAGAGAAGAGAAGAAGAGGAAGAAGATGAGGGTTCCAACACCGAAGCTTCCCAAAATAGATGATCTCCTGACACACTACTTTCATTAATCATCCAACCTGAGTTTCATTTCCTCACCATTTACTTTTTTTATTCAGTTAATGTGTAAGATTGTGATGAGTTTTATGATTATGGATTTTTAGTTGTTAATGATGTTCTAACTTTTCCTTTAAGATTTTGCTTATTTTTAATGTTAACCTAGTTTAATTGTGTTTACTGTATTTGGATGTTGTGATTGATTAATGTATTTGCACTTTTCGGTAACAAAACGAGAGGATGAACTGAGTAAAAATGATTAGATTGGATAAATGAAAGCTAGGCGATCTAATTGACCACTTAATCAATCTAGTCAGTAATTTCATGAAGAGAGATCCCGTGCAAGACTTGATTGTTTATTAGAGAGCTTTAGAACTAATTAGAATTATGGTTAACTAGTGAATTGAGAGATTATAGGTTCGTAATTCGATTAGGGTTTACAAATTAGGGAATGATTATAACTCAAGAGAGTAATCAATCCTATGATTATCTAGAACTGACACCTGAAAAGATATAAAAGGCTAGATTAGCATTAATGATAGGTAAAATCCCCTCTCCCATAAATTGATTGATTCTCTTTACAAATTTCCATTATTACATTATTTGATTGTTGATAGTTTGTTCAATTTAGTTTACTTTTCAATTTATTAATCAAAATTGAGTCTTAAACAAAGCACAACTTGAATTAAGTGGTGCCTAAGCATAATCTCTGTGGGACAATATCTATTTTTTACTACAAGTAACGACCCATATACTTGCAATTTTTAGCGTAAAATAAGCAATTGGCTTTGCAATTAACAGGCATCATATTTATGTCAGTGCCTAAGTTAGCCATAATCTTATCCACCTTTAAACTCCCGATAGTACAAGGAATATAAAAAATCCATAAGTTAGCTTATTTCTTTGGTCATTTAATCTCTTTGTCAAAGCTCTCCTTGCTCGACACTTTGGCCTCAACTTGTTTAGTTCCTCCTTGTTTAATAATTTCTCCTTCACAAAATAGAGCTCCCAGTAGCACCGTCGTCTAGTTAAACCCTAGCTTTGTTCGTTGATTTTCACGGCCACTATGGCTGATGAACCTCCTAGGGGGGTCCCCACTAGACCTCCTCATTCCTTTGCACGCTTTTTCCATAAGCCTACAACCCCACATGAACCAAAATCTGCTCTCATCAAGCAGCCAAGATTTGTTAATAGAGTCCCAAACCTTGAATATGAAGATGAGGAATTTGAGCAAATGATAGCACCCCACAAACTCAGTTTGGTTGGGAAATTTTCGTATGGTCATCCCAAGATGGAGGAGGTGCATAAAGAGTTTAAAAAGCTGGGTTTTCTCGGGTCCTATACCATAGGCTTAATGAACC
>JAOSBN010000004.1:30216220-30233375 GCA_027563595.1 Erythroxylum suave | reverse complement strand
ACACTCCTATTTACTATTCTAACCTTCCCATAGGTAATGGGATGTTACAACTCTCCCCTCCTTAAAAGAAATTTCGTTCTCGAAACTCTTACCTGTTTGCTCGAACAGGTGGGTATGTTGTCTCCTGATATGCTCCTCTGTCTCCCAAGTTGCTTCCTCAGTTGAGTGGTTCCTCCAAAAGACTTTCACCAATAGAATGACTCTATTCCTTAACTACTTGATCAGCGATCCCACAATCTTGATCGGTTCCTCAACATAGCTTAAGTTACTAGAAACCTCAATCTCCTGAGCCGATATCACATGTGTCGGATCCGATCGGTATCTTTGGAGCATACTCACATGAAACACATTATGCAATTGAGACATCTCATTCAGTAAGGCCAACTTATAGGCTAAAAGTCCTACCCTCTCAATGATCTCATAAGGACCAATGTACCCAGGGCTCAACTTGCCCTTTTTACCAAATCTCAAAACTCCCCTCCAAGGTGACACTCTCAAGAATACCTTGTCTCCCACATTGTACTTCATATCACGTCAATGTTGATCCACATAACTCTTCTGCCTATCTTGAGCCACTTTAATTCGGCTTCGGATCAATTTCACCTTATCCACTATGTCTTATATCAACTCGGGGCCTTCAACCATTCTCAAACCCTCTTCATCCCAATATAATGGGGACCAACACTTTCTACTATACAGTGCCTCATATGGTGCCATTCTGATACTACTATGGTAATGATTGTTGTAGGCAAACTCTATTAATGCCATATATTGATCCCAAGCTCCTCTAAACTGCAATACACACGCCTTGAGCATATTCTTCACTATCTTGATTGTCCTCTCACTCTGTCCATCTGTCTGAGGATGAAATGTTGTACTGAAGTTCAACTTAGTACCCATAGCAGACTGTAAGCTCTTCCGAAACCTTGAAGTAAATCTAGGATCCCTGTTCGATACAATGGACACTGGAACCCCATGTAGTCTTACCACCTCATTCACATATCTCTGGGCCAACTGATTAAGTGAATTATTTTCTCTCACTGGTAAGAAGTGGGTCGACTTAGTCAACCGACCAACTATGACACATATAGCATCATGATGCCTCAGAGTCTTAGGCAAACCCATGATGAAGCCCATAGTAATCCATTCCCATTTCCACTCCGGAATAGGCAACGAATGGAGCTTTCCTACTGGAGCATGGTGCTCAACCTTAACTTACTGGCATGTCATACATCTAGATAAATACTCCGCCATTTGCTTCTTCATTCCAGGCCACCAGAAATGCTGCTTGAGTGTGTTATACATCTTGGTAGTACCAGGATGCATAGCATAGGAAGCCATATGAGCTTCCTCCAGAATCTCCTTCCTCAAATCATCTACATTAGGCACACACAGCCTCTGCTTCAACCATAGTGTCTCATCCCTCAACTGAAACTCAGAATCTGGATTCATCTTCACTTCTCCATAAGCTGCTCCATATTGGGATCTTTCCTCTGTACTCTTCTAATTTGATCATGTAACATCGGCCTAAGTTTCAGTGTAGCAATCAAGGCCTCATTATGTTCCAGATTTAACTCCACATTCAAAGCTCTCAAATGAATCAAATTAGGTAGCCCTGATAACTGAATCTAAGCTACACTGATACTAGACTTTCTACTCAAAGCATTAACCACCACATTTGCTTTCCCCGAGTGGTACTCAATAGTGCAATCATAGTCTTTCAGTAACTCAATCCATCTCCTCTGTCTCAAATTCAACTCTTTCTGACTCAGTAGATACCTCAAACTCTTATGATCTGTATAAACTTGGAATGTCTCTCCATACAAGTAATGTCTCCAAATCTTTAGAGCAAAGACAACTGTAGCTAGCTCTAAATCATGTATCGGATAATTGAACTCGTGAGAACTTAATTATCTCGATGCATAGGCGATCACCTTGCCATGTTGCATCAATACACATCCCAAACCTTGATGTCAAGCATCACTATACACCACATATGCTTTGGTCCCTGATGGAATAGTCAACACCGATGCAGAAGTCAATCGATGCCTAAGCTCCTCAAAGCTCTTCTGACACTCCTCATTCCGTCTAAACACTACATTCTTCCTCAGAAGTTTTGTCAGAGGGGCTGAGATCAAGGAAAACCCCTCGACAAATCTTTAGTAATATCCGGCCAATCCTAGGAAGCTTCGGATTTCAGACACATTCCTTGGAGCTTCCCAATTCATCACTGCCTCTATCTTCTTTGGATCCACCTGTATGCCATCTCCAGTCATTATATGCCCCAGAAACACAACCTGATCCAGCCAAAATTCACACTTACTGAATTCAACACACAACTGCTTTTCCCTCATAATCTGTAAAATGACCCTCAGATGCTCAGCATGTTCCTTTCTGCTCTTCGAATACATCAAGATATCATCACTAAACACAATCACAAATCAATCCAGGTAAGGCTGAAACACCTTATTCATCAACGTCGTAAAAGCTACCAGGGCATTAGTCAGCCCAAATGACATCACTAGAAACTCATAGTGCCCATACCTGCTCCTAAATGCACTCTTAGGTGCATCAGCCTCTGCTATCTTCAACTGATAGTACCCTGACCTCAAGTCCAATTTAGTGAATACCTGAGCTCCCTACAATTGATCAAGCAAATCATCAATTCTTGACAGCGGGTACTTGTTCTTTACTGTCACCCGATTCAACTGCCTATAGTCGATGCATAACCTCAAAGTTCCATCCTTCGTCTTCACAAATAGTACTAGAGCTCCCCAAGGTGAAACGCTGGGTCTAATAAAATCTTTCTCCAGTAACTCCTGAAGCTGAGCCTTTAACTCCTTCAGTTCCAAAGGTGCCATCCTATATGGAGGTATAAATATAGGAGCAGCACCTAGAACTAGATCAATTGTGAACTCCGTTTCTTGATCTGGTGGTAAACCAGGTAGCTCATCAGGAAACACATCTAGGAACACCCTAACCACTAGAATGCCTTGAACACTTTACTCAGCCCTAGTATCAATGACGTGGGCCAGATAAGCCTCACTTCCTCCCTGCATCAATCTCAGTGCACTCATAAATGATATCATCCTAGCTGGCACTGCCTGACTAACTCCTCTGAAAACTGCTCTTGGCTAACCGGGAGATTCCAGCACTACTTCCTTGGTGTAGCAGTTCATAATGGCCTTACGGGGAGTGAGCCAATCCATGCCTAGGATCGCATCTATCTCCCTCAACTATAATACAATCAGGTCTACCTCTAATTATGCTTGATCAATCCTAATCAGGCACCCCTTGCAAACCTCGCCTATAACAGTAGTACTACCTATTGGTGTACTCACCTCTAATCCATACTGTAGTAACTCCCTATCACAATGCAATCTACATGTCAAATGCGGGGCAATAAAGGAGTGTGTGGACCCTGGATCTAGCAGTGCAAAAGCTTCAAAATCATAAATGAGAAGCGGACCTGCAACCACATCCGGAGAGTCCTGATCCTCTTGCCTGGTTATAGCATAGACCCTAGCCTGGGGCTGTGGTTGGTTACCCCGCCCCTCAGTCCTCATGAAAGAACCCCCAGCTCTTCCTCTGTCTCTACCTCGGCCTCTCTGTCTAGATCCACCACCTCTACTTTACTAGACAGTAGTGTTACTCCCAACTCGCCCACTAACAACAGACTGAACTCCCAAAGTATCAGGGCAATCTTTAATCTAGTGGTCTATGGAGCCGCATTTGAGGCAAGCTCGAGTCATTCTCCAACACTTACAGTGCTCACAAACTGGAAATTGATTATATCCTATACCCCTTCCACTGCTAGTCTGTGAAAACCTGCCCCTCTGCCCAGATCCTGATTGTCTTGATCCAGCTGGTGGTGTAAAAACTCTGTTCTGGTGCTTAACTGAAACTCCTGCCAGAACTACCCTGACCCTCACTAGGCCTCTTCCCTCTAGACCCTTGCCTAGTCACAGCATGTTTCTCTCTCATCAGATGTTCAATTCTAATCGAAGTAGCCTCAACTCAATGAAAGTACCCAGATCTGACTGTACCAACCTTATTCTAATCTCCATATTAAGCCCATTCTCAAACCTCCTACACTTGTCTTCTTTTGTAGGGATCAAAGCAGTAGCATAACCCATCAGCTCATTAAGTCAAATCTCATACTCAGCCACACACATCCTACCTTGCTTCAAACCTAGAAACTCTTCCATCTTCCAATCCAAGTAGATCCTAGGTATGCAATTCTCCTTGAAGACCCTCAGGAAGTCTTCCCACCTCAATTGACAAGGCCTGGTGGTACTACCAGGGACAGTCTTTCACCACTGATAAGTTGGGACTTGTAGTAAGGACACTGCATAATAGAACCTCTCATCAGGGTCGCAATCCATCTGATCAAATACCCTCTCTATCCTCTCTAACCATCCCTCGGCCTCAGCAGGGTCTGTGTTGCCATAGAAGTCCACAACTACCTGCTTCCGCAGCCTATCATACCTCCTCTCCCTTCTCTTAGGAACTCTTGGAGGCATCTCCTCAGATCTAGGTACCGAGGACTCTCTACTGGCTCCTACCGACCCTTGGTTAGCTAGTTGATCAACTTGATCACCTAGAACAGATGACCTATAACAAACAATAAATTTCAATTATTTTTCTGCAGTTCCTGCGATATTTTATGCTTAACATTCTACATGTCCTAACAGATGCCAACCATGCTCTGATACCACCTAATTGTAGCACCCCCTTACCGTAGGGTACACACCAGGACGCCAGAAGGTCATTCCGGTATATATCCTACAATAAGGGTGAGCTACTATCGATCACTACTTTAATTTCACATGACATCATATCATTATTCATTATAAAGCATCATATAGAAATCACAATATTTTAAAACCCAACATTTTTCCTCATTTCATTTCGCAAAATCAAAAGTCTACATTGTATCTTTCAACGATTTCCATGTGTACATCATCAAAACCTAATACAATAGTACTACATGAATGAGGAAAATATACAAATCTATCTAATCTGTCCAAAAGTCCCAGCTGACTGACCTTTGAGCCGTGACTCCTCTTACCAAAACACAATCTACACAGCTGGTAGAGCTTCTCAGTAGCTAAAGTCATCTCTCGATCCTGAAAAGTCAACGTTGTAATTTTGGTGAGTTTTGCGAACTCAATGAGGTAACCATCATCGATGGTTCACTCAATTCATGCGTCACATCAATACACAACATATTCATTCTTTCAAATAATTGATTTCATATCACTATCTCACTTAATCATAAGCAAATTTTTATTTCAATCAATCAAACATACATAACCAAATGCATATGAAATGATCGTGAGACCCTTTTCCAATTGTTACGTTGTTGTGACCAAGTGCCTGAGCTATCTCGTATCCATTTTGGATTCCAACCCCTTTTTAACTCTCGAATTACTCAAACTTTTGACACATAATAAAAGCAACTTTACACTTGTCACCTTCCTAAGGTCTAAGTTTTAACTTAGTTTCTTTTGAACTAACTCCCTCTAACTCTCATCTTTACAATCCAACCATCTCCAAATCTTCATTTGATTTCTTCTCTTCTTTTTCCTATTTTCCATAATACTCTATAAATTACAAAATAAATCCTAAGTTCACCAAAATCTATAAATTTCACAATTCTACTATCGAATAATATTTTCAATGTAGAAATATTCATAATTCTCAACAATTCACAATTCAATCTAATGATACCCAGAATTATTCTTGAATGCATATACACTTAATTTCATGTGCAGAAAAGTTCACAATTCACTTGTATGAGCATGTCATATTATGCATGAACATAAAAATGCATCTCTTGCCTCTCATTGAACACTCCTTTATCCATAATATCTGTGAAGAATAGCTTGCAGCTGACATTTATTCAGTTTCTACAATATACAAAGCAATTGAACTTTGCCTCTTACTTGACCAAGAAATTAGATTATGACCAAGAAAGTGACAACCTCCACTTGTACCCTTTCTATCAATCCTATCTCCAGCATAATCTGCATCACAGTAACCAATTAACCTGAAATCATTGCCTTTCTCATACAATAAGCAAAGATCAGTAGAACCTACCAAATATCTCAATATTCTTTTAACAGTAATATAATGAGATTCTCTAGGATCTGCTTGAAATCTTATACACAAACAAACACTAAACATTATATCAGGTCTACGTGTAGTTAGGTAAAGCAAAGAACCAATAATTCCTCTAAAAAGAGTTTGATCAATCTTCTTACCAACTTCATCTTTAGTTAAGACGATTGAAGGATGCATAGGAGTTGACATTATTTTAACATTTTCTATTTTATATTTGACTAAAAGTTCTTTGATATACTTTTGTTGATAAATAAAAATATTTTCTTCAGTTTGTTTAAATTGCAAACTAAGAAAGAACTTTAATTCACCCATCATACTCATTTCAAATTCACTTTTCATAAGAATTTCAAACTTTGAACATAATTTTTTAGAAGTTGCACCAAAGATGATATTGTTTACATACATTTGTACAATGATAAAATCATTTTTAATATTTTTCTGAAATAATGCTTTATCTACTTGACCTCTAATAAAGTCATTTTTAATCAAAAACGAACTCAGATGATTATACCATACACGAGGTGCTTGTTTAATCCATACTAATCATTATGAAGTTTATACACATAATCTGGTTTATCAATGTCTTCAAAACCTGCGGGTTGTTTTACATAAGCTTCTTCATCTATAAAACCATTCAAAAATGCACTTTTCACATCCATTTGAAATAGTTTTATATTTTACTGAATAGCATATACAAGCAAGATCCTAATAGCTTCTAGTCTAGCTACAGGAGCATATGTTTCATTATAGTCTATTCCTTCTTATTGATTATAGCCTTAAGTTACTAATCTAGCTTTTTTACGTGTTACTTTTCCTAATTCGTCTAGTTTATTTTTGAATACCCATCTAGTTCTTATAATAGATGTATTGGATGGTTTAGGGATTAGATACCAAACTTTATTCCTTGTAAATTGATTTAACTCCTCTTGCATAGCGAAAATCCAAGCTTTGTCTTGAAGAGCTTCATCGATTTTCTTAGGTTCTAATTCGGAAACAAATGATACATTGGCCTCTTTTCTAAACTTAGATCTAGTTCTCACTCCTTCTGATGTTTCTCCTATAATTAAGTTTTCTAGGTGAGAAGATTTATATTTCAGTCTTTTCTTAAGCTAATATTTTTAGAATTATTTATTACTTTATCAGATGAATCGTCTAGTGGTGAATCGTCTAGGTTATTAACTAAGGGAGTAGATAGAGTTTCATCATCAAAATCGTCTTTTTTATCTAGATGAGAATCATCATTAAATTTTACATTCATAGATTCTTCAAAAGATTTAGAAACAAGATTATAAACTCTATAAGCTTTAGAAATAACTGAATAACCTAGAAAAATTCCTGAATTGATCTTAGAATTAAATTTATCCAAATTTTCTTTTGTATTCAAAATAGTGCATTTGCAACCAAAAGGATGAAAGTAAGAAATATTTGGCTTTTTTCCCTTCCATAATTCATATGGATTTTTATTTAAAATAGGTCACAAAAATACTCTATTTTAAATATAACAAGTTGTATTTATAGCTTCTGCCCAGAAGTACCTAGGAAGATTCATATCACATAGCATAGTCCTCGTCATTTCCTGAATAGTCCTGTTCTTTCTCTCTATAACTCCATTTTGTTGAGGAGTTCTAGGAGCAGAGAAATTATGAAAAATTCCATTCTCTTCACAAAACATTTTCCATTTTTCATTTTCAAATTCTCCACCATGATCACTCCTATTTCCAGCAATAGAAATTCCTTTTTTATTTTGTACCTTTTTGGATAAAATTTTAAAGCATTTAAGAGATTCGTCTTTATGTGTTACAGTATTCTTAGACGAAAAAGATGTTTTAACTTGTTTTCCTTTTTGACAACTTTCACAAAAGAAATGTTTGTTAAAACTTATCTTTGGTAAACCTCTTACCAAATTGTGTCTAACTAATTTGGAAATATGTTTAAAGTTATCATGACCTAGCTTTTTGTGCCAAATCAGTTTTTCATCATCTTTTGATATAAAACAAGAAATATTTTGACTTTTCAAATTGTCTAAGTTAATTTTATAGAGATTATTTCGTCTCTTGGCAGAAAAGAATGTGGAACCATCCTTGTTTTTGACTATACAAGAATTTTGATTAAAGGATACTTCAAATCCAAAATCGCACAATTGACTTATAATGATTAGATTATGCTTTAAACCATCAACTAGTAGAACATTATCAATAGACGAAAGGGAATCTTTACCAATTTTACCTATCGCAATTATTTTTCCCTACTTGTTGTCTCCAAAAGTTACTAATCCTCCTTGCTTATATTGGAGGTCTAGGAACATAGACCTTTTGCCCATCATGTGTCGTGAGCAGCCACTGTCCAAACACCATTGATGGTGGTTGCTTCTTCCAAGTAAGGAGATCTACATATATTATATCCTTTTTAGGTACCAATATTTTCTTAGGTCCTTTAAGGTTAATCTTATAATTTTTCTTTGAATAATAAGAGTATTGATTCTTTTTCTTTCTATTAGGAACAAAATTCCTATTATGAACAACATCACTATTATGAATAGTATTTCTATTATTAAAGCCTAAACCGCTTTTATCATTTGGATGTCTATAACTTCTAATCATGTCATTCATCCTTTTTGTACTTTCTGTTAATTTCGATAAATCTGCTAAAAGACTATTAATCCTTTGTTTTAATTGATTAATTTCCTCATATCTATCTACAGTTACTTTCTTTTTCATATCATCTACTTATTTCTTAAGGCAAACATTTTCTTCTTCTAAAAGTTTTGTATTCTTTAAATTTTCAGTAAATTTCTTTTTCAATGACCTATATTATTTTAAGATAACATGTGAATCTTCTAATAATTCTAAATAAGCATCCTGAAGATCATCAAAGTTAGAAATTAACTTATCATCGCTTTCCCCTTTAGCTACCAAGCACATTTTTTCTTGTTTAGATGTTTCCGAGTCGGATTCAGATTCAGACAAATCCAAATCTTCCCATGTTGCCATCATGCTCTTTTTGTTTTCTTGACTTTTCTTTTGTTTTCTTTTGAGCAATGGATATTTAGACTTGTAATGTCATGGTTAATTACACTCATAGTAGACGATAGAACTTTTCTCATTCTTTAATTCATCTTTGTTATTCTTTTCAAAAAAGAAGTCTTTATTTCCCCTTGATTTCTTTTTCCACATCCTTCTAATCTTTATTGAAATGAAGGATAGCTTATCTTCATCTTCACTTGAATCTTGATCAGATTCACTAGCATCATCATTCTTGATTTCTTCAATCTTTAATGCTTTTGAAGATGTGCTTCTATTTTCTGCATCTTCTGATTCTTTTGACCAGCCTTCAATGCAATAGATTTATCCCTTCTAGGTTTATCTTTTGCATCAAGCTCTACTTCATGGATTTTCAGCAAACCAAGCAATTCATCTAGCTTCAACTTGCTTAAATCCTTGGCCTCTTGTATTGCTGTTACTTTGGGTCTCCATCTTTTTGAAAGACTTCTGAGAATCTTTCTGTCATGATCTTGACTACCGTAGATTCTCCCCAGAACTTTAAGTCCATTAATAATTGTTTGGAATCGTCCAAAAATGTAATTAATAGACTCATCGTTTTTCATCTTGAATAGCTTATACTGATGAACAAAAATACCAATCTTGTATTCTTTCACCTAGTTTATGCCTTCATGTGCAATGACTAATGTGTCCCACATTTCCTTTGCAGATTCGCATCCATGAACCTTATCATATTCACTTCTGCTTAGAGCACAACTTAAAAAGAACTTGGCTTTTGAGTTTAAATGAAAGCAAGCTTTTTGATCAACCGACCATTAGTCATGAGAGATGCTTTTCCCTTCATTGATTTTTGGGATATATGGACCATTTTCAATGATATCCCAAAGACCAATGTCTGTGGATTCTATGAAGAGTCGCATCATGTCCTTCCAATAATGATAATCTTCACCATTGAAAGCAGGGGGTCTTAAGACTGAGGCACCTTCTGCTATAAAAACATGTAATTCAGCCATGGATCTTTATCCTCACTTTGTAAAAGTGTTTCTTGGAAACTTGCTCTCATACCAACTGAAGTAAATCACTTGTTAATATAGAAATCACATATAATATGCAAAATATACAAGAAGGGGGGTTGAATTGTATTAAATCGTCTAAGATATGAATCTTTAAAATCTTCTTAATTTTCTTGACAAATTCAAATGATTACAAGATTAAACAATGCACTTAATTTGATGAGTAATGTAATAGCGGAAATTAATAACTATTCTTCTAACAACAAGAAAATTAAAAAGGTAAGAGTTAGAGAATATGACACTGCGATTTATACTGGTTTACCCTTAACCTTAGGCTACGTCTAGTCTTTAAAGTTTGTCTGAGATTTTACTATCTCCTTCAACGTTACAAGTATTATTTCTACAGTTGCAGAGCCTCTTTAGGACTCTTTCAAAAAGTATTCTTTATCTGCTTCCTTAGCCTCTTCAGGCTCTAACCTTTCTCTCACTCGAAAAGATATTGTTTGAGCTTCCACACTCACGTTACAGATGTATTTGCTCTCTTTCTTTCTTTCTTTTCTCTCAGAATATTTTTCACAGCATAAGCATTTGAACATAGAATTTCTCTAAGTATTTTTGTACATTCAGAGTTCCTTCTTCTTCTTCTTTTTTTAGTCTATGATTATAACTAATATTTATAACCTAAATCTCCAATGGTCTTCTTTGAGAAATCTGCTTGTAGAGTCTTCTAAAGTATGTTATTAGTTCAGTCCTGTAACTAACTTCAACTAACTGACGATCTAGCACATTCTTCAATTACGTCGACTTGCTTAGATTCGTATACTTCATCTAGTGTCTTAGACTTGATCACTTTGTCTGATCCGTCTTAGACGCTTTGTCTTATTTAGCTTTTACTTAAGTATCATCTTGATTTGATGATTTTTTTCCACTTATATTTATCTGCGCACTTAACAAATTCATCAAAACAGTTCACACACTTCTATTATTATTATTATTATTATTATTATTATTTGACTTTCATCAAAATCAATAGAAGAAGTGAAGTCTTCCTGACTTAACAGCTTATAACGACCACGTTTTCCTCATATTAAAAACTAATGAACCAAATTTGATATTTTGTAAAAACTTTAACAAAAGCGTAGGATAAACCTAATTTCATCTAAAGCATAATTATTTCAAGTGCCAGTATGAAGTGAAATAGGGAAAGCTCTATGAAATTTCACAATTTTGGAAATTGGTATGAGAGAGATACTGAAGGAGGTTGGTGCAAGAGAGAAAACCCAACGCAGCCAAGATAGAAGCCAAATTGTCGTATTTGAGAGACAGAAACAAGATAGAAGCTAAAGTGGTATTAGACAGAGAATCCTAGAAGCATATGAGAGAAGCTAGAGCAATTACAAATGATAGGGGGAATCCAAAACAGTTGCGACGTGAAAATGATAACACCCAAAAAGCAAGTTCAAGAGAAAAGCTAGAAAGAGTAATGTTGATTCAATTAAGAATGTGGTCAAATCCACAAATGAATCAATTTTGGGCTTATTTTAGGTAAAACAATTTAGGGATTTAAATTGTTTACTTAACCTAATTAAGGATTAAAATTAATTAATATAATCAAAAATATTTTAATTCATTTTATTTAAAATTTTAATAGTGGGCCCCATTATGTTATGTGGTATACATATGGCTATAGGATCTACTGAAGGAGGTTGGTGCAAGAGAGAAAACCCAACGCAGCCAAGATAGAAGCCAAATTGTCGTATTTGAGAGACAGAAACAAGATAGAAGCTAAAGTGGTATTAGACAGAGAATCCTAGAAGCATATGAGAGAAGCTAGAGCAATTACAAATGATAGGGGGAATCCAAAACAGTTGCGACGTGAAAATGATAACACCCAAAAAGCAAGTTCAAGAGAAAAGCTAGAAAGAGTAATGTTGATTCAATTAAGAATGTGGTCAAATCCACAAATGAATCAATTTTGGGCTTATTTTAGGTAAAACAATTTAGGGATTTAAATTGTTTACTTAACCTAATTAAGGATTAAAATTAATTAATATAATCAAAAATATTTTAATTCATTTTATTTAAAATTTTAATAGTGGGCCCCATTATGTTATGTGGTATACATATGGCTATAGGATCTACTATCAGATTATAAAAATAAGAAATAATGTCACATCAATTAGACGTGACATTTAACTGATAGAAGGTTAACCCTGTTAAATTTTTTGTCCACTTAGGATTTCTTTTGTACATTTTGGAAATGTTAAGGTTTACATTAAATGCTTTGAAATATTATGTTCAAATTTTATTCTAATGAAAATGTTGAAATTCATAATGAACTTTTGGCCAATTGAATTATATTAAAAATGTTAAGGTTCAATTTGACCTTTTATTTTATCCATATTTTAAATCAAATTTTAGGGTTAAAAAAGGAATTTTCTCTATAAGTTATATATAAGTCAATGAAACTCTTCTTAAACATTTTTTTTTAAATGTTACCAAAATGTGTTAACAATATCATTAGCTCTAACTTCCCATCCTTTTGGATCAATTTCCTGTTAGCATTCAAGACTTGTTGATGCTTAACATCATCCTAAACTATAGGTCGCATTTTTGTAATTGAAGGGATGATTAACACATATGCTTGTTTAAATAGAAAATATGCAAACTTATTATGAATTGAAGTCAGTTTTTATGAATTATATATTTTGCACTAGTCTATAAATTTATTGAAAATTTAAATTTCTAAGGTTTATAACTTACTATCAATATAGCTATACATCCACACGTGCAAGACGTAACACCTTTAACCTCCATTGTTTGGCAAAATCTACAAGTACTCTTACAAAGATGGTTTAAGATGAAATGTCCCCAACCAAGATCCTCGAAGTTGTCAATATCGACTATGATATCTAGCAGCTATTTGTTAATAATGTAATTGACGCTTAGGTACAAAAACACATCCAACATATTTAAAAACATTTTTTTGCCAAATCTATTCCTCTGTCCATGCATCCTAGTTTTCTTCAATATGAATTTCATTATTACTTAGTGCTCATTGACTTCATACTCCCCACAAAATCTTAATGTCTTACTCTCATCGACTTTGGTTTATATTCAGTTAGTTATATTCGAACCCCTACAATCCATATCACAATATCACAACTAATCTCCCCCACTTAATCCTCACTAATTTTTAATGATAACTTGTACAAATCAAAGCTACCACACAACCAATAGTAGAGATCCATCCTCACTTTAAACTTCTTTATCTCTCTAAGTTTGTTGAATCTTATATTGGTGACCCACTTCATTTGCTTAAGAGTTGGGTTGTGCATCAATTCATACGTCTCTAAACAACAACATATTTGACAATTCTACAAATCCTCATATGACACATAATCAATATACTCTCATTCTGCACGACAAAATTTTTAGTAATTTAGTCTAATTTGGTATAACTTTCATAGTTTGTTCTTCACGCCATAATTTTATTGAATTTTTTGACAAGCAACAACTTCATTCCCATCTTAAAATTTGAAATTTCAAATTAAATTAACTTTACATCATCCTGACATAATTTTCTATTTGTTGATTACCTTCGATTTTACCTTTATCATATTCTTCTATCTTTCTTTTGGAGGAGAAGATAATCTAATAATAACTTTTTCCTTCTTCTGTGAATTTTGAGAATAAAAGAGCTAATGCCATCTGCATCAAATCAAATATCATAACCAAATATTATAAATACCATGAAAACCAAGCAAAGAAAATCACATCACACTAAGCCATGGTATGAACTTTTACCTAATACCTTGAAGAGCACATAATCCAATAACATGCAATTGTCCCTTATCGCAATCATTATCCACTAAGACAATTTCAACATACTTAAGACCTAAAGACCTTGTATAAATGTTGGCCTAAACATATCAAATATAAAGACAAAATATTAATATATAAACAACATAGAGAGAGAGGAAGTAGGGGGTAACAATGTCAACATATTATATCTATATATGACTTATTGGGTCGGTAGGTCAATACACTTACTACCTTCCTATCTAGAGATCTAAAGAGCTCTAAAATTATAATTAGAATAAGAGTAATTGGAGAGATTTGAGTTTTTTATTTTAAAGTTTTATTCAACACCTAAAAATAGAATATGACGATGACAAAGAACATATTTAAATAAATAGGAGAATTCACTTTGGAATTTTTTAAAACCTTAATACAAAAGAATTATTCATTTACTTATTAGAATGTAAAATTAAAAAACATGTCCTCATAAATTTTATATCTCTTAAAATATGGTGATGTAATAACTGATGGGCACCAATAAATACCATTTATTGGTTGTATAGTCGATCTTCATGTAATGTTTTACATACGATTAACATTCCACACTATTTCCTTATTCTTATGCGAACATAAACGTTAGTTTATTTATCACACCTCCATTAGTTTAAGGTCTTAAAAATCATATATTATTCAAATAAATATAATTCATTAGCAAACTTCATGGTTTTGTTTTTACTAAAATTAAATTTTATTGTAACTTCCAATCTTTTCTTACACATCTCCTCTCTTTGATGCCTGATTTTACCAAAGGTTTTACTTCTCTAACTTTCTTTCACCTTTTCAATAGTAATTTTTATTCGCATATGTAGCAATCACTATAAGAAATATGTCTATTGGCTAGTTTTTTTTCCCATAAACTTTAGAATTTGTCGCTAAAAAGTAAGTATATCGTTACAAATTTTCTAACTCATAGCCTAACGAAGTAGTAATCCTGAAAACATATTTTTTGGGCTTTCTTAAAGACTATTAGCTACATTTGTTTTAACTACAAATTATTTTTCACGCCAAAATAATTTCAATGAATAGGCTACGTTATATTTTGTAGCCAAAGATTATTAGATACATTTGTTTTTAAGTACAAATTACTTTTTGCAGCCAAAATGTTTTTGGCCAATGGGCTATTTTTATATCAAAAACTAATGTTTTAAAAATCTTACTGTTTTAACTATTTTAGTAGTGAAAACTTTGAATTAGTCAACTTTTCTAATTAAGTGGCCCAGTACTACGAATTAATCATAAAGTTGTAAAAAGATTTTGACAACATTTTTACACGCTCGTAATTAAAAGACTTTACTTATGAAATTAGAAAAATATAGTAAAAAGATTATAAGTAAAAAATTAGAAAAATGTAGCCAAATATGTACAACTATGATAGCATAATATATAGCTAAATGATAGTAGTTTTATTTTGGGAAAAGTAGCCAAAAAAGAGTGTCTACAATTTTGAGAAACGTCGTCTAAAGCTTTTTCGTAACAGAAAATTGGCGATATTTTTTACGACAAATTGAAAATGTAACAAATAATAATGCCCATGACGTAATAATGTGTGATGTTTTTTACAAATCGATTATACTTTTAATTGTTGCCTGTAGCCTAATTTATTGTAGCAAGTAGTTCTAGACCGAAAACATCAAGTATAACTTTCGCTTTAGTTTGATATTACTGAGTTAATCTTCTGTCTTTAATGAAAAAAATCCTCTATTTCTCATTGTGCCTTTCATATCTTTTTTAACAAGGTCCTTTTGAAGTTTGGCTTATAACAACATCATTAAGTGCTTTTGTAACGTAGATTGATTAGATGCTTGTTCCAAAAATTTTGTACAAACCCTCCTCTTCTATCCCGACACCTAATAAACTGTCTTGAGATCTTACAAAAGATAGAAGTTAGAACAAATAACGAAATAAGTTTCTGGTTCTGTATTAATTTGCTAACAAGTAGCAAAGTTGAACTTAAAGGTTGGTATTAACAAAACATTATGGAGCTCAAAATTTGGAGAAAGATGTAAATTTCTTGACTTTTCTACTCTTGTCAAAGATCCATGAGGCATCACCTCACTTCCCTTCAACATTCTTAGCATCTCTTCCAACTTATTATTGAGCTCTTCATACTTTGTTTCTCCCCAGTTGTGTATCTTCAGTAGTGACTATTGTAGCACCAAGCCTTTGCTGGTTCTGGCTTTAATTTTTACTTTATTTTTTTGCCACCTATCCGAGTATTTTATAAACTTGAAGTAGCACAACTCAAATTTGTTATACTAAATTTCTAGCATAGGCAATTTTCCATTCACAAACGCTAGCTTGCACTTTACACCAAGAGCTATCCTCATGGCCCTATTCAAGACCTATAATTATGCCCTATTAAAGAAGCTGTAGCTAGAACCATATCAGAATGGTCCGAGCTTAGCAATAGAAGTACAATCTCCATCTGCTCCCTTGTTCAACTCCTTCTGACTTGTTGGGCTCTTCTACAAATTCTATGCTCTGATATCAAGAACAAGACCACCAAACGCATCACAAGTTTATAGAAGTCTCTTCGTTGATGTACAGAAAAGCTTCTTGTTTTTTTTCTTAATCTTATGTATAATTACTGGAAAAAAATAACTGGCTCAAAAGCATTACGTATACCTAACAAGTCAACTAATAACAGTTGACTTAAGCTAAGCTGAGTTAACTATGTTTATCTGAACTAGCCTACTAAGTAGATTAGTTGCAAGTCACTCTAATATGATGCTTTTTTCTATCCCTGGGATGATTGTGATTATAGCGTCAAGGCTTGAAGAACGTGAACTTGTGTTTGGAATTTTGACTTCATTATGTAACTGATAATACAACATAATTCGGATCCTAGTTTTAGCCTAATTATAGCATGTGAAATACAATTCTTTCTATGAGAGATTGAGAAGAAGAATTAGAAACTGGAATTGAATGGGCAGATGTTATCATTACGTTGTTTTTGAATCCAAAGAGTATTGGAGGCAATTAGAAGAGACCAGAGAAGCGAAGGAAGAGTTTTTACGCACTATTCCCAATGTTAAGCACACCAACACTGATCAGTTATATTTTATTCTTAATAGGGCAGAATAAAAACTGACTCATAGGTAGTGGTAGGGACTCTTCCATTTATTAGTTAATGATGAGCCTAGCCCACCTATTATT
>JAOSBN010000004.1:30185253-30216120 GCA_027563595.1 Erythroxylum suave | reverse complement strand
AAATTAAACCCTCTATGAAAACCCTATGGTTTGAGAACCTAATATTGGACAATTAAAATTTAATTTCGAAAAGCTTGATTTAGGGTTCATATGGTTTCAAAACACCATAACTCTTTCAAAAAAAAAATCAGAATCACTCAAATAACAAATTCGTTAAATTTCACAGCAACAATTAGAACTAAAATTGCTCTGATACCAATTGATAATACAACATAATTTAGATCCTAGTTTTAGCCTAATTATAGCATGTGAAATACAATACTTTCTAAGAGGAATTGAGAAGAAGAATTAGAACCTGGAATCGAATGGGTAGATGTCATCATTTCATTGTTTTTGAATCCAAAGAGTCTTGGCTGCAATTAGAAAAGAGCAGAGAAGCCAAGGAAGAGTTTTTATGCACTATTCCCAATGGCAGGCACACTAACACTGATCAATTATATTTTATTCTTAATAGGGCAGAATAAAAACTGACTCATAAGTAGTGATAGGGACTTTTCTATTTATTAGTTAATGATAAGCCTAGCCTACCTATTATCAACTAGCCCAAACACATAAACACAATATTTAGCAACTAGGTTAATATGGACAAATTACCAATTTACGCATGTCCACAAAATAATTATTCTAACAGTAACTTGAACGACGGAAGAGTTAGGTGATTTTGATGAAGTTAAGGCTTATCTTTGCAATTAATTAACCATGTGATGATGAGTAAGAATTATGATATACATCAGTCCCATCGTCATTTTTGATTGCCAAATGAGCTTTGAGCCACAAAATAGAGGCAAAAGAATACAAGGAAGAAACTTTTTCAATTATTATAAGTGCATCATTATCATTATCAACACAATCATAAAAGAATGCAATATACTAGAGTTTCATGTCTCTTCCTTTCCAGACATATCCCAGAATCAGAAAAGGGCTGATCATAACGTTGATGTCTTTTATATATTATATATCTCACAATCATAAAAATATAATAACAAGTTTTGATTAAGATATTTTGCTTTTTTAGCCTCAGGTTTAGGCAGCCTGCCAACTATTACGTAAATTGCTTGCTTGGGACATGGTGTCATAATTACTGGTTTCTTTTGAATTTTCTCTTGTCAGGGCTGCCTATCTTGTAATTTACAACTAGGTAGCAGCATCACTGTTCACTAACGCGGCATTGTCAAAACAAATTCCTTTGGAAGTAATCATTTTGGAGGACATGGGCAGACATAATTTCTGTGACATTGCCTGTTATATAATGAGCAATACATTGCAAGGAATCATTATGTTATGTGAGGCTAAGCTAATAATTCCCAATAAGACATAGTATTTAATGCTGTCATCATTATACGTTTGATGCCCACTATTACTTGTTATTCACCCATACATATTATGTCCTATGTTAGTGATTAACATGCAAATTTTAAGGAAAATGAAAACCATGTTCAAGTTGTAACATTCTTATTTAAAACTTGTTCCCTCGACAAGTACAAATTTTAATCGAGTTATACAAATTCTATAACATCCTGAATTTTGCTCAATATTCAATATAATACCCTTGTTAATGTAATTTAAATAAATATGAAAATAAAAAGACATCTTAAATATCTTTTAGTTCTTTAAGTATTTTGATTATTAAATTTTTAAAAGTCTTTCAATTGTTAAATTGAGCTTTTATTTTTCATTTTTCATTAAAATTTAATTCTTTACTACGCATTTAATTCCCATATTTTTTTTACTGTAACTTTAACCCAAAAACAACTTCTTGTTCTAGCTTAAGTTTAATTTTATGAATTATAACTAAAATTTGGCTCTTATATTATCCATAAAACCAACAACATTATATAATAATCTTTAAAAGAAAATCAGCAATAAACCCTAAATTAGATTTACACTTTTAAAATTTTAATTCTTTTAGATATGAACAACAATTATCCACAATAATATTCAAGGAATTCAAATTAGTTATTATAAAATTCAATAACCTTATAATAGTATTATTGCCTAGATTTTAATTGAGATCCGAATATTTAGATACGTTCATTATTTTATTCGGAGTGTATGTTTTAGTAAAAGCCTTCCTGCTAAATATATGTTACTGATTAGAGGCTTCTATTTTGGGTTAGTATTATTCGTTATTAAATGATTTTTTCTAGTTTCTATCTCGTATAAATCTTTACATTTACTAACTATTCTCCTATATTTTGTAAAGTTCTAGAAATTTTGGATGATTTTGAATTGACAATTAATTTGAATTTTTACTTTGTCAAATTGATTGTCAATTTCATCACAATCCTCGTCCCTAATTAGTGAAATCTAAAGAAGCTTTAAATTGTTTTTGTTCTTATCTTAGTCAGAGCTTTATAAAGAAATAGTCTCTGTATCTTTGTCAGACATATAGATATAATTGCGTACATCTTACCTTCCCTATACTCTATTTAAGCGAAATTTTGAGCATGTTTGGTTTGATTTGTATAAAGAAGTTTTAAACGCTCAAATAGTGATGAAATGAAGAAGTATAATAAAACGCTGGCTCAAATTTAAGATTACTTTATTTCAGAATAGATAAGTATGCATAAACAAATTTTGTATTTAGGTATGTATGTATATGCATATTAAACAAAAATCAGGTGTGGATGCCGAGTTGCATAAAAAGAAACAACACATCAAGACGTAACCCCACAGAGTATTAGACTGACAAAGGCAGTAGTAGGCCTCGAGAAGTCACCAAGAAAATTGACTTCCTGTCTTCACTAATTTCCGTTTTCTCTTTTCTAAATTTTGTAGCACCCTCACATCACATACTACGTCTAGCTAGGACCAGTGCCATCGTACGTTTACCTTTCGCTTGCTTTTCGATTGGTTCAGATCATCATTTCTAATTCTATTACCCTATTTCTCATTTTATTTCACAAATATTTATCTATTTAACTTTTCAAAGACTCATTTATTAAATAAATAGATATTCATAAAATATAGCAAGCATGATAGAAATAGATGATGTGTTCCATCTTCAGTCTACTTGCCTCTGGCTCAAATATTTGACAGTTTTTCCGGCAGCTATAATTCCATATATACATAATAGAGTGGACAGTAGATACCTAACTAACTACAACCAAATAAAAAACAAACTTTGCTTTGCTTTACATCAGAGAGATTAGACTTTTGTTAGACTTACTTTCAACTTCGAACCACCTCCTGCCTTTCTGTAATTAATTAGCACGATGGATCATTGTGTGCGGTTGGAGATGGGGAAGAGACTATGGTCCAAATTTGAGCAGTGCGAGAAACAATTTCTTAAGCCGTGACTTATCATTAATGTCGGGTATTGTTACCGTATGAATTTAATAATTAATTAATGGCACAATCAATAGGTACTATATATCATGAGTAATAAAGATACAACCATTATTATCGTGAGTTTTGAGGGGATGGGCCATGGATGAGAGGAGCATATAATGTTTATACGTACCATAAATGCTTTGTTTTTATTTTTAATATATCAAAATAAACATACAACCGGTAGCGCCGCTACAAATTTATCTTTTACGAGTTTATCTGGGTTGGCCTATTGAGCTTGAAAAAACATTCAGCAAGTCTTATTCATTCATAAAAAGATAAAACGCATGGCTTCTAAAACAACATCAAAACTGCAATGTTAGAAATTAACTTTTGAGGAACTCGCACAATTAGCATTTTTTTAACAAATATTATTTAAGAAAATTATTATCCTAGATTTTATCAATGCTGATAGGAAATAGACAAATTAGAAGTTAAATTCATGTTCCCCCTCCTGCATGCTGCGATAATAAACATAATTGGTGTGAAAGGCGAACGAACTAGATCTAGGTTTGAATATATAGATATGGATGCCTTGGTTTGGAGTTGCTTTATAGGATGTGAAATGTGCCCATGCATGCCTAGCAAAAAGATGGATGGGCCCAAAAAAAACAAATATTAGACAATCAAGTCACAATAATTTCGAGCTTTGGAAGATGGATCCAAAAGAACCCCACCAAGAACTTGGGTAGAGAACCTAAAGTATTTCATTCTAAAGTAGGAAACGTGAAGAAGAGGATAGTGATAAAGATGCCATGCATCTACAAATGATTGCAGCTATCAGAATTGTCTCCTTGGGACGCTGCGCTGTGTCCCCATCCCGTTTAGTCCCCCATCCGTCTCCTCCGCCTCCTCCGTGCACAGCACAAGCACATCCCTTCGTTCTTTTAAGAACTCATCATCATATATGCCATTAATTGTTGATTAGCTCAAAATCTCTCCCATAATCTCCACCCTCCCTCTGTCTATCCTAGTAGTCTACAGCTCCTAGCTCTTCATCGTGGTCATGATTGGTCTCTTCTTCTGCTTCTTCCAATACATTTCATAATTACTTTTACGGTCATCTCACGTCATTTGTCTGACTATCCTCTCATCATTACTCCACTCACGCCTTTCCTCACGTGACTTCCCCCATCCCCTGCTACCTACCGGAACAGATTTTCGGTTCCATTTATGCTGCCTTTTAATAAATAAGAGGGAGAAAAAAAAGAATCGATGACAGGGTAGAAAGTAGAAACAGAATAAATGGTACAAAGCATATGTTCCGCTACATAATTTTTCGGGAAAAGACATCCCAGGCCTATAATTTTCTTTACAGTTTACGTTATATTTAGGTTTACTGTGCGTGTGTTTTCATTTTTCGCAAAACTATCGCATCGCACGCTGTACGGGTATACCATCAGATTCATAATACTATCGGTTTAGGGGTTCCAAAACAGAAACTTACATCTCCGTATATAAGTATAACAAAAATTTTATACTAAAATTCTTGACCTCACACGTCAATAACAACTTAAAACCTAAGATGTAAGAAGGTTGCATATACTCTTTTTCGTAAAATTCTTTTGCTTTAAGGGAGTTAATCTATTTGTACCATTTCTTTTTAGCTTTTAGTACTTTCATCGGTTATTGTATGGAAGAATCTTCTCTCTGTATTAATGCGGAATACATTAGTTCAGATTTAACTCTACCTTTTTCTAATACATATTCTTAAATTTTATAATGACTATTTTTTAAGTACTCATTATCTTGAAAAATATAATAACTGGTAATTTATATATTTTAAATAAATTGATTACTAAATTAATAATTTAATTTAATTATTGCTTACAAATTAAATCTCTTTCCCTGGTTCATCATCGTTCCAATTATAGATTTGATTCCACCTTTATTAATAATAAATAAGCATCTATCCTCGAGTATAGCTTAAAATATGAAAAAAAAAAAAAAAAAAAGCATCTGCCCCGGGGTCTTAACACACGTGAAACCCTCTTTACTTCCTTTTTTTTTTAAATATCTATATAATAAACATCTCTCTTGTATCAAGAGTTACTTTTAGCTTTTTATCCCGCCCCATATGTAATTGTTCACAGTCGAGTACACTTTGAATGCAGAATTTCCATCTTTACCCCAAAAACAAAAAAAAAAGATGTGCCACGAAAAGACACTTTTTTCGCATTAATTTCAAAGTTGACCCGCTAAAATACGCATAATCGATATCCTACATAGGGTTTCATTAACGACAAAACGAGAAGCACAGACACTGCGTACATTTTATCGCTCATTTTCCTAATACTTATGTCAACATCTGGAATAACTAACTCAAGTCCAGACGCTAGAACGCAATTATTTTTAGTTTTAGTTGATTCTCTGATTTGCATATCACATGACCGGTTGGTGTAGATTGCATTTCTATATATACAATCCGGCAGTTTAGGAAAATTTCAGCCGGAAAACATTTACAGAAATTGAAGGATATGACCGAAAGAACGCATCTGCGCAAATTTTAGATTAAATTGCTTAAAGGATCATGGGGTTAATGTGACAACTTTAATGATGCATGTGAAGCGATAATCGCTGCTTGATAAAAGTTGCATGCTCTTCGAGAGAAAATTAACTGGACCAGCTAAAAAGGAAAGGTATAGCCTTTGAATAATATTGTTTGTTCACCTGGTTTCTTTGTCTCTCGTTTACAAATTGAAAGAAAGCATACATAACCTAGCTTTGAATGAATTTGGCATCTTAGGGTTTTGAACCTTAATTTAAAAACTTGGGTATGGAAGCTATAATATATAATTAAGAAAGATGAAACTAAGAATTTCGAAGTACAAGTGAGTTGATAAGGAGCTCTCTTAGATTAAATGAGATTACGGGTTTAAACCTATCTCATATATACAATTGTTTAAAACTTGAGATTAGAGCTTTACACAAGACACTTCTTAGGAAAAAAAAAAAAAAGATGAAACCATGATGGTCCAGAAGATTACGGAGACCTTTAAGGGAAATCTAGGGCGAAGAAAGGATATATGGCTTGCCAATATTTGGCAAGAATTGCGTTGTTGATCTTGAGACGTGGGAGTGAGGTCAAAGGACCTGAGTCTCGCAGATAGTCGTCAGAACTCAGAAGACAGCAGGCTAATGTAATCATACGATTAGTAAGAAATGAATGGGCACATGCAAAATATTGAAAGCAAGAAAATAAGATGTTTGATTGTTGACGATTCCGCAATATGTCGTGGTACGTTTGGACAATGGGAAATTGGTTTCTTTTTTTTCTCTGTAATTTCCCAATACATGATTGAGAAAGGTGTTATCATTTCGCCCTATATTAACTTCAAATAAGAGATGATGTGACGTATGACGGAGCTCATTATAAGACAGCTCCTCCTCGATAAGAGATGGGTCATTTGAAATGTAATTCCATGTTCACATTGTGGAATTGATGTCAGGATAAAAATCCATCTAAGAAAACTCAAAATTAGTACATTATATGGGAAATCTCAATAAAACTTTTTATCGTATTAACTATCTACATTAAAGGTTCTGCAATATGTCATTTCAAAACCTTAAACAGATTGAATTGTAAACTGCGAGAGCATATGAAACATGGAAAAGAAGTTTGGCACCCATATATTTTTGAATGTCTGAACTAAACGAAGCCTTTTCTTTTTCAATTGAAATGTGGTGTTAGACACTGAATCACTATCAATTTGGAAGGCAATTAAAATTGGTGACGCATTGGCATATGCAATACCTGAAGACTTTTGAGGAATGGATTTGGATACATGCTTTACGTGCAAGTGTCAAAGCGTACAAGTCTAGCTGAACAGTCATCTAGACTTGCTTATTAGATGTTGAACAATATTTTAACGATTCCAAGACTTTTTACACCTACATGCACTTTTCAGTTTCATATGATTCAAATCAATCAATCAATTCGACGTTGACTGGCATAGGTTGAAAATTGATACTTTAGTTATAGTTGATGATCATGTTTACATCGTGAAAACAAGCAATTATGAACCAGAATTTAAAAAAGAAGAAGTCCTCATCAAACCATCATCTTTTAGATTAATGTATGAGATATAAAGAAATAAGTCCAGTACTATATTTATTTTTATATTCTAAAATTATAAAATCACGATGAAACAGATACTAACGTCTCAGTTTTATGATAAATATAAAATTAGGTTAGATTTTATATACACAGTCTGTGCTTCAATGATAAAACATATATACAAAATTAAATATATAATTATAATTCTTAACAAATCTGCGACGCAAGTCTTTCATGAATTTTAATAAGTTGAGCTCGCTCTCATTCAATTCTAGTTTCTTAATTTATTAAATAGATATTAGAGGTAGGTTTGAAAGTCCGTTATTCATGTATTAAGATAAATTTAAAGATAAAGCAAATATTATTTAATTATTTCAGATTTCTAAAAAACTGATAATTTGAAAAAAGATTCAAGAATTTTAAAAATGAAAAATAATTTTTAGAAATTATACAAAAGATTTATATCTTTTATCTTAAATTAAAAAATTAGAAACTATGCATTTAGCGTGCTAAAAGTTAAACAAATTTTAAGTTAATTTTTAAATTTTGATAGAATTACATTTTAGGAAATCGTGAAAAGTTATGCGGAATTAAGCTAAAGTGGCTTATTAGAAACATACGATAGAAAGAAGACTGACATAAATAAAAGAATCAAACAAGAACAAAAATCGTGGCTCGATAAAACCTATGTTGTATCATTGAGAAAATCATGAAATAATGGGACAGAAACACATTGATAACATACGGTCATTTTAGGTTATATACTAACTACTTATTTTGTGAATAAAAAGAATACATGTGTACTTCATTATGATAATATTAATTAATGCCTCCATTGCTATTTCCAATTTGATAGCATTCTTGAGCGATCATTGTCTTTGATCTCTTCTTCTCCATATCTCGTTTCCACAGGTATTGTACGATTGGTACATATATACGCACTGTATTGATAAGGATAAGTATAGGCAAACAAACTCAATCTAATAAATCTATTATTGTCATCTGCATATATCTTTTATAACAATTTACTGCAAATTTTTCTCGTCTTGTACCTTATATATGCAACACCTATGTACTCCATTAATTACAGAGAAATACTGAGTCTCTTCATCGTATCAGAATTTCATAGGCTTCACGCCACAATTATGTAGATATCGGTTACTCCCTTACTATAACCATCGTCACCTCCTCTTCTTCTGCAACAACTCCTTCCCTATCAATACCATCTCTTAATCAAAGCTCCATCCTTAAGTTGAATTCCTCCAATTTTCTCTTGTTGAAAATACAATCTTTACCATATCTTAGTTGTTATAACCTTGAAAGTCACATTGATGGATCCAACTCTCCTCCTCCATAATTGATTGGTGACATTGAAAATCCTACATAACTTAGAAGATGAATGACAAACTTGTTTTGGCATGGCTGGTTCCTTCATTAGATTAGTTTGTTCTACCACTAGTAGAGAACATCAATCCTGCTGAAGTTGTTTAGGATAATATTATGCAAGCATTCAATGTTCGATCTCTTCATCAAATCCAAACTCTTAAAAGTAATCCCTATAAAATTAAACAACATAATATTGAAAGTGTGGCTCAAAATTTCAAATGTGTCAAAAACTATTATGACAATCTTATTTCTCTCAATGCCACTAAGAATGGATGATCAAGTTTAGTCCATTTTGTGGGAGTTTCACTTAAGCTTTTAACACTTTATTTAAGCAATTAATGCTTGATTGAGTCTCATCTTTGCTAGTGAACTTTTTGGTCTCAACTTAGCTGAGGAGCAGCAACGGCGAAAGGAGAATCTTCCTCTAACATCTCTTATTATAATTCATTATTCAACTTGTTAGTCATCTCATGCATGACGATGAAGAAGGCGTAAAGGAAGTTCTGGTAGTCAATTTTCTACTTTTGTGACCTGTTTCAATTGTAACAGTCAAGGACATTTTGCCAATCAATGTCCTCCTAAACTCCAAAGTGACTCTTCCTCTACTCGTCGTTCTTTCACACTATTTTCTACAACCTTGAATCTTATCTTTAGTCAACCCTCTCCTCCTTAACAATAGTCGATTGTGGATTCTGGTGCAACCCATCATATGATGGTTGACTTGGAGAACGTTGTCATTTACGATGAATTCAATTTTCCTGATCAAGTTCATATTACAAATAGTAACCACCTTTCAATTTCTAATATTGGCTTATCACCGTTCTTTTTTAATGATAATTTGTTTACACTCTCTTATATTCTCTATGTTCCATTTGTTGCAACAAATTTATTATCAATTATACATTTTACTCAAACTAACAATGTTTCCATCGAATTCTTTCCTAATTGTTTTGTCATAAAGGATCTTCAGTCACAAAGGATTTTGCATAAAGGATAACTTGAGAATTGACTTTACTCACTTCTTTTACAACTTTCGACTATCCACAAGTGCTTCACATTACTTTGATATTTGAGATGCTCATCTTGGCCATGCCTTGTCTTGAACGATCCAACATACACTCGCATCAAATGGTCTTTCTTGTTCTTCTTCCAAATCTATGCATTTATGTTCTACTTGTAGTTTAAGTACAATTCATGAACTTCTCCCATTTCTAACAACAAAACCAATAGTCCATTAGATCTTATATGTTCTAATCTTTGGGGTCTTGTCTTTAACCAATCTTTAAATGGGTTTTCCTACTATCCATTTATTGTTTGATCATTTCAGTAAGTAGTCTTGGTTATTTTTTATTCGTTATAAATCTGAAGTCTTCAATTATTTTATTAAATTTCGTTTTATTGCTAAAAGTATTTTGGACTCCCTATAAAGCAATTTCCAAGTGATTAGGGCAGTAAATACCAAGCCTTTACTAAATACCTTATTGAAAATGATAGCTCTCATTGAAGTAATAGCCCAAAAACACCCGAACAAAATGGTTGCGCAGAACTTGAACATTGTCACGTAGTTGAACCAGGTTTGGCTCTCCTTATCATGCCTCAATGCCCATATCATTTTGGATTCATGCCTTTGAAATAGCTACTTAAATTATAAACCACCCATATGCACCAGTGTTATACCACAAAATACTGTACTCCTTACTTTGTCATCAACCTCAAAATTATAATAAATTGTGTGTATTTGGGTGTTTATATTATCTTTAGTGACATCCATAGACTCCTCATAAGTTATCTCCCCACTCTTCTCCTTGTATATTTCTTGGTTATTCTAAAATATTTAGGGGATACAAATGTTATGATCTTGTCAGTCACGAAATTCATTATTCACGCCATATGTTGTTTGATAAATAGGTGTTCCCATTTTAATCGTTAGCCATCACTGACACTAATCCTCCATTGCTACCATTTTCTTTTCTAAGGGACAACTCAATGTCATTAGTATATAAGTCTCCTTCTACTAATTGGACACCAATGACAACCCCATTTATACACATGGCCCATCCCTACACAAACACTTTCACTCCCTCCAAAAAGCTAGTGCCCTTATCCTCTTCCTGAACTCATCTTAATCATTCATCAATAGATTGATCTCTTTATAAGCCCAGCTCCCCAAAGCCTCTTAACTCACCCAACCTTACCACTTCACTAGACCTTGTCTCATCCTTTAAATATGATGCCACACTAAACACAACCTACTTCCATCTCTCACTCAATTCCAATCAATATTCAAGTGGATTTGTTTGAATATAATTTGACAATATCACAGGCTCCATACTTACCACCCAAAGTCACTATTCCAACACATTCAATGGCGACTAGAGCCAAAATTGACAATTTGAATCGTAGAACCTTCTGAAGTTCATTAATTACCACTGAGCCATGTATGTATAGTGAAACATCATCAAATTCATTATGGCATCAAGCAATGGTCGATGAAATACTAGCCTTATTCATAAATTGAACCTAGTAATTAGTTCCTAGATAACCTCATTATATTGTAATCAGTAACAAATGGATATGTTGTATTAAGCAAAAGAAAAATAACTAAGGACTATCACCAATGACCAGGCCTCGATTGTTAAGACATTTACAGTCCATTCATAAAGCCAACAGTGATCAAATTAGTTCTCTCTTTGATAGTAACCAAACGATAGTAGATAGAACAACTCGACATCTCAAATGCATGCCAATCCTAATTATCCCACATATATATGGAAATTATATAAGTCACTCTACAGTCTCAAACAAGCTCCAAGATAGTAGTTTTGTTGTCTCATTGATTAACTTGTTGCTATGGGATTTATAGGTTTCAAAACAGATGTTTCTTTATATTTTAAAAAGGTTGATGATGATATAATTTTTTTGTCTCATTTATGTAGATGATTTGATCATTATAGGAAGTAATCAAGCCAAGTCGTAGCTACCATATCTGCTTTTAAACCCAATTTTTGTCTCAAACACTTGGGTCCTTTATACTACTTCTTAGGCATTGAAGTTAAACCCACAACCCAAAGACTGCTACTAACCCAAGAAAAGTATATCGTAGAACTCCTACGTAAGTTAGTTTTTACTTCTACCTCCCCTGATATGAAGTTAGCGAGACAAAAAGGCATGAATTCTTATGATCTTCACCTACTTCAGAGTATTATTGGTGGACTACAATATTTGGGTATCGAAAGTCTAAACATTGGGTACATAATTCACAAAATAGCCCAGTTCATGCAAAGTCTAAAGGAAGAACACCGAACAACCCTTAATTGCACACTCCCCTTTAAGTCACCAAAACATATGGTCTACATCTTCAAAAATCCAACTCCATGATAATTCAAGCGTATAACGGTTAAGACTGGGAAAATGGTAAAGGAGATAGGAAAAGCATGACGGGATATGCTATTTATTTTGCTGGTAATTTAATCTATAGGAAGTCAAGAAAACAAAAAACATTTTCTCGTTATTCAATAGAAGTAGAGTATCTTGCCTTAGCTTCTGTGTCACCTAAAATTGAACAACTTAAATCTTTGCTAGTTGAAATTAGATTTCCATGTCAAGACTCACCAATCTTATTGCGTGACCACATTTTCACTACCTATCTCCCTACTAACTCGATCTTTCATAACTCCTCCAAGCACTTAGAAATTGACTTCGACCATATTTATGTCAAAGTTAAGAACGACAAGTTAAAAAGTCTACTACCTGTCCACATAACAACAAATAGCTATTGTCTTCACTAAACCACTGTGCACCAAAAAGTTTGCAGGGTTTTGAGACAAGTTGTGCATAAGAGATGCTCTGTTTGGAGGAGGGTGATACAGATAAGTATAAGCTAACAAAATCAATCTAATAAATCTATTGTTATCATCAGTACATATCTATTATTATAACAAACTATTGCAGTTTATTATCATCTCAGCACCTTATATATGCAACGCCTTTAGACTCCATTAATTATAGATAAATACAGAGTCTCTTCATGTATAACTAATACCCTTCATCATATCAAAACCATAAGGTCATTAATAATCAATGATTTATGTCTTAATTTTAAAATTGTCCTAGATTATATTACTGTCATAATTTCCTTTGTTGAATTTACTCAAATAATTCAAACTTGCTTACATATTAGGCAATCAAACTTCCAATTTTCACTAATTTTTTCCTTGAATTGAATGTGATGATATTTATATTATTATTCGTAAACAGAATCATGTTAGCCTTACAATTCATTTTGTTATTTCTTAAAAGATCAAGAAAAAAGAATAATCTTAAGATATATGAAATATATCTACGAAAACCACATGAAAATTTAATATAAATATTTTGAGTAATTGATAAGAGAAAATGAATAGGAGTTTTTCCAATTTAATCTTGTTATAACCTTCTAGTTATTAAAAAATATCTTTTAGGTGAATATTAAATTAGTTCATAAGAAAGTTTTTAGAAATTTTATATTAAATATTTTCCTCCTTTTAATGAGAAATTTAACTCTAATTTTTAAAATTTTACTTCAACAAAACAATCAAATTAGAGTAAATTTTTGTTTAGGATTTTTTTTCATAAAACAGAAATTGTTGATGTATCATTAAATCTTTGTGATTTTTTTTAAAGAAAATGATCAAAATCCTCGATCACCTTTATGGTTATAATAGACAGTTACTCCTTTTATTGACATTTTCTGTAAAATCAGTTGAATATTGGAAGTTAGTATTAGAATTGTTTGATTTATTTTTCTAAAACTGATAAAATCAACATGTTTTTATAATGGATGAAAGTCAAACTATTTTCAGTAAAAAATAGTTTCTTTAGTTGTGCTTCTACTTAAATTTTTTAAACAACGTATAAAAAATCATAAAAGGAAAAAAAAGAGCTAACTCTCTATTTCTTGTATTTATAAATTTGGTGAAAAAATAGAATGGTGAAGTTAGAGGTGATAATAACTACTATGAAACATAGAAATGTTGTTATGCCTATTAACAAGACTAAAAATAGTAGTTGTAAATTTTGAACGAACAATTTAAATAATGGCAAAAAAATTGAACCAATTTAAATTGTTTACTTAATTTGCCTTTTTCTTCATTTTTATTTAGTTATATATTTAAAATAATCACATATTCACACATATATGTATATATAGTACGATGTTAATTTACTTATATTTATGTTTTTTAAATGAAAAGATAAAAATTCATTAATAAAGAATAAGATATAGGTAAAGCTTAACACAGGGGATACCCTTCAACATATGAGGATCTGAAGAAATCTCAAGACAAGCTATAAGGCAAAATATGTTTAGAAAACATCTACTAAAGAAGTTAGTCCTATGAAATAAAAGGGGGAGCTCGAGTAGTCAGGTGGCATCTTCCAACGTTACAATCTCTTGAATCCTTGCCAGTGTTTCTAAGATAAGGAGTGGGGTTGCCTTTGTCCTAGAATTGAATCTTCGATTGTTTCTTTCTTTTCCATATGGTGTGCATAGTCATGCAAATAGCAGCAATGTGGACCAACTTAGGGAAAGGACATTGAGATGTTAACCTGTGGATGGCATTAGTAAGTATATCAGCTTGAGCGTTCCATATGTGGTGTAACTTGATTGATTCCTAGATTTGGTATGTTGTTTGGCACCAAAAGAAAATATGGTCCCTAGTTTCTTTTGCTGTTAAACAAAAAAAACATGTTAATGTTTAAAAATTTGGGATGGTTTTCTGTATTGAGTCGATTCTAAATGATCTATATAAGAGAAAGGAGGTTTTAAGAGGGAGTCACTTATGCCATATAATACGAGACCACTCCAACATCAATTTCTTCATTCATAGTATATCTCGTGTTAGTCTGTTTGAGAGATTGTGTGTAGGCTGAGTATGTTAGAAGAAGATGTTTTAGGTAAATGGGTTGGGAGCATAACTGGGTGGCAAATGGTGTAGAGATTCAGGGAAGTTCCAGGTGCTTCCTATGATGAAGGAGTCTAAAATAGTATGAAGCGGGATATTAAGAGAACTCCTTTGCAAGTTTGTAGAATTTATAAGAACACCGTGGCTGGTCTATTTATCACATTAGAACGAGATCAATTTTCCATTGCCAATATGATAGGAAATATCCTCGTTGACCATCTGGGTTAAGTTCAACAATTGATTAAGGAAGTAAGAGTGGGAAGGTTTCTTACTTAGTGCCTATATATTACGACCATTGAGAAATCAGGAGTGGAACCACTTGAGCCAAATTGATTTTTTGTCTTCTGGAATCCACCAAAGCCTCTTCATAATAATTGTTTGGTTGACGACACCTTTGGAAAGCAAAATGTGTGAGCTCCAGTAGATATGTACAAAGTTCAAAATTGATTTAATAAGCTGGAGTTTTCTTGCAAAGGATAAGAATTTGTTTCTCTAATTGCTAATTCATTGTTGGATTTTATCTATAAGTGGTATGCATTTGAGGAAGGTGAGTCTCTTTATGGAAATAAACAACCCCAGATATTATAGAGGTGGACACTTCTCCTGCATTCCCGTAGCTGAAGCAATGTAAGAGGACACAGTTAATGCTATTTTGGATAGAGTAAACTGATTTTTCCTGAAATTTATCTTCAGTCCATACGCTATTTTGAATTTAAGAAGAGCTTGCAAGTAGGTGTTAATTGACTCCATGTTTTCTCTGCAAAAGAGAAGTAAGTCATCAGCAAAAGATAGGTTAGTTAACCTAATTTTCTTACATTACATTTGATTTTTAAATCCAATAGCTGACTACACTTCAAGTTGGATCGTGGAATTAAGAACTTCCATGCATAAGATGAAGAGGAAGGGTGAGCGTGGGTCTCTCTACCTAAGCCCTTATTTTTTGCTTTGAAGTATAGTGAAGGGCTGCCATTAATCAAGAATGAGTAGCTAGCAAGTGTTAAGCATTCCTTAATCCAATTGACGTAGGTTTGAGGAAATTCATAAGCCTCCATCAGCTTCCAAATAAAATCCTAGCTTATTACTATTGAACACCTTATGGAAATCAACCTTGATAGTGCAATTAAGGCTGGAGTGTGTTCTTGAGTAGCATTTAAGGAGCCCCTGCAAAATTAAGATGTTATCACTTATTTGACGATTGCTTATGAATGCTCTTGGATTGTTACTAATAAGTGGAGCTATAACTGTCTTCATTCTTATGGCGAGGATCCTTGAAATAATTTTATATAGGAAGTTTGTATAGGTTATGGAAGTGTTTTGGAGAGGACGTTTTTGGTATAAGACATAGGAAGGTTGTGTTTATTTCCTTGAGCAGGAGCCTCCATCACCTTCCAAATAAAATCCCAGCTTATATTATCAAACACCTTATGAAAATCAACCTTGAGAGTGCAATTAGGTGGAGTGTGTTCTTGAGTAGCCTTTGAGGAGCTCTTGGACAATTAGGATATTATTACTTATTTGTTGATTGCTTATGAATGCTCCTTAATTGTCACTGATGAGTGGAAGCTATAATTGTTTTCATTCTTATGGCAAGGATCTTTGAGATGATTTGATAAAGGAAGTTTGTACAGGCTGTTGGTCGGAAGTTATGGAAGTGGTTTGGAAAGGATGTTTTTGGTATAAGACATAAGAAGGTTGCGTTTATTTCCTTGAGAAAGATCCCTTCAGGAAAAAAAATTCTTTTACTACAAGCTTGACAGAGCTACCTATGATATCTCATGTTTTTTAATAGAAGAGGCCATTTAATCCATCAGGGCTAGGTGCTTTCGTGCCTTTTAATTAAAAATCACTTCCTCTTTTTCCTTGTCCTCCACTTATTTGGTAAGCATGTTGCAGGCTATCTAGTTAATTTATGCCATATTGAGATTGTTGAGGTTTCTAGTTGGAGTATAAGTAGAGGCTGGAGTCCCAAGTAGCTTGCTGAAATAAAATACAGCTTCTTCTTTGATATCCTCCAAATTTTGAAGGATTACCCCCTTCTGATTGGTGATAGATGAGATTCAATTTTTGTTCTTGCAAGCTAGGATGGAGTTAAAGAAAAATTTTGGGCATTTGTCCCCCTCCTTAAGCTAATTTATACAAGATCTTTGTTGGAGCAAGGAGCTATGATGGCTGACTGAAAGCAAATAATATGAGAGAGTTTATTTTTCTTTGGCAATAGGTGAAGGATCTTGTGGGGAGATAACAAGGAGTTGTTGGAGGCCAGTGAGTTCTCTTTTTGCTTTCGATAACGTTTCTTTAGTAAAGCCATATGAGGCGTGAAGAAGTTTAAGCTCTTAATTGATGGCTTTCAATTTCTGCACACATATGACTTGCTTGGTTCCACTAAAAAATCAAAGAATTCCTGCTTTATAAGCATCAATGAAACCTGACGTATGGATCAAGTATTTGTTAAAACAAAATGAATGATGATATGCAACCTTTTGAAAATTGTTCATGATTTTAACAGGTGTATGGTCAGAGAAGAAGGGGTCCTGAAAGATAGGATAGCTGTTGGGAAATTGAGCAAGCCATTAAACACTAGTCAATGCTTGATCTAACTTCTTTTGAATAAACTAGTGAGAAGATTGTTTATTTGAAAAAGTAAATTTGTGGGCAAGAGAGTTCAAATCTATTGCCTCGAGATTGTCTACACGCTACTTGAAGTCATATGAGTAATTTCAAGTATTACAATTTCCTTGAGCCTCAGATCAATATAATATAGAGTTGAAGTCTCTATAAATGAGTCAAGGCAAGTGGGAGTTTGTTGCATTCCAGGAGATTATTCCACAGAGTAGTTCTCTAAAAACCAAAATTAATGGCATAGATAAAAAAGACAAGAAGTCTGACATTCTCCTTCAGAAAAATGAGTATAAGATGCATAAATTGATTTGTATATTTGAGGAGCTCCACCCAAAGTTGATCAATCCTATAGCATATAATGATTCGACCATTTAAATGTTGTAAGTGGTTGGATAGCTGTTGCCACCCATATCCTAGAACAAAGATCAGATTGAAGTTTTGTTATTTTTATTTTTGTTTCAAGTAAAGCTATAATTAGAGGCTTCTCCCTCTTGACAAAATCCCTTAGAGCTGCTTGCTTTTTAGAGCAATTCAATCCTTTGACATTCCACACAATGATGGACATATTAAATAAGTTGGTTTTTGGAGCATTTACTGTAGCATCCCATCCCCATACTAAGGGTTATAACCTCGATTTGAATAATGGGGAGAATGGCAATGAGAGAGTAAGAGGAAATTTTCTATTTCAAGCTCAACGGAATGTTAGCATACATGCATATAAATTTGAGTCTTTGCACACATGAAAATAATTGTACATACACTCATTAACATTTCGGATATAGTGAATAGTAATAGGATAGATCGAGAATTGTGGTTATAGTAAATGATTAAAATTAAATGGATTAGGAAGACTAGAAATAAAATCCAAGTATTGGACTTAGTGAAGAAAAATGTGTTGAAGAAGTTTACTTAGAATATCTAGTATGAGAGTTATAGATGGTGGAGTAGAAAGTTATGATCATAATAAGGGGGAGATGTTCAGGAGCATAGACGTATCGTCTGTGATAACGTCATATCGTCTTAAGAGTTGCATCGTCTTAAGTTGACTTTGCTTCGTCTTAAGTTGACCACTTATCATCTGTGTTTTGCACATCGTCTGTGTTTTGCGCATTATCTGTGTTTTGCTTCCGTCTGTGTTTTGTTTCCGTCTGTGTTTCGCTTCGTCTGTCTTCTTCCATTTCATCTGCTTTTTTTGCTTCGTCTACTTTTTGATGAATTTCGTCTGCTTTTCTGTTTCATCTACTTTCTGACGAATTTTGTTTGCCTTTTTGCTTCGTCTACCTTCTGACGAATTTCGTCTGCCTTTCTGTTTTGTCTACTTTCTGATGAATTTCGTCTGCCTTGTTGCTTCGTTTGCTTTTGCATTCATTTGCTTATTACTTTGTCTGCTTCTGGCATTCGTCTGCTTTTGCGCTTGTCTGCTCCTGGCATTCGTCTGCTTATTGCTTCGTTTGCTTCTGGCATTCGTCTATTTATTGCTTCGTCTACTTATTGCTTGCTTCTGGCATTCATCTACTTATTGCTTCGTCTGCTTATTGCTTCTTTTGCTTATTGCATCTTTTGCTTATTGCATTCGTCTGCTTTCTGCCCAAATGATCGAGACTTCTTCTTCTTTATACTGTTCATTTTGTATCGTCTGGTCCATCTTTGACCCTTCATATGATAGAATTTGTTCCTAAGGTCTTCAAGAAAGTTATAGACCTATACGTCATCTTTCAAACCATATAAAGAACATTATAATCTGATATCTGTAGGGAAACTTATAGCAATTTTCCCATTTCGTCTATCTTTTTCCATTTGGTCTGTCTTTTCATTCGGCTTCGTCTTTACCTATCTTCTGTCCCATTTTTTAACCTTTCAGAAGATAGAATCTGTCTTTGAGGTCTTCATGAAAGTTGTAGATCTTGAAGTCCTCTTTGAAATTGTCTTAAGATGATCTTACTCTAACATCTCTAGTGAAAATTATGCCATTTGCCTCAATAGAAAAAGGTTCAATTTGATTGAGGACAGAACCAAATTGAATGATTCTGGTGTCAATGGAGATATAGGACATAGGGGAATATGTCTCTAGAGGAAAGTGTTACAAAATGACTTTAGTGTCGGGGTCAAGAAGAGAACGTAAAGTTGACTCGAAATGATGTGCTATAGGAAAAATCTGAAAGTGAGTAAGAGGTTATGACTTGTGATTGTAGTGGTATTATTGAGTAATAAACTTAAGTATAAATTGTACTTAAGTGAGTTTGGATAAAGGGAAATGGATAAGTGGATAAGAATTGGACAAGGGTCGTAGCTAGTTCAGATCTTTATTGCCTATAAAAGACAAGCTACTGTCTATGTCTTTATCCTTCTAGAAACTTCTTTCTTTAGAATTCCCCTAACCTAGAGCTCTTCATTAAATATTCACCGAACTTAAACCTTACTTTTCTCTATTTGTCCCCACTTATACTTGGATATTCCTTTATTTCATTCTAAGAAAGACCGATCCTCCCTGTCAACTTTCAAGTTGATATGCGTGAATGCATGAGAGATTAGGGTTACGTGGTTTTGTAAAGATTGGAGCTTCAAACAAGTCAAGTGTCTGCATACAGGCATTCCTAGAAGTTGGAAGCGAATGATAATCTGGAGCGTACTGTGAGTAGACCTAGATGGTCTCTTTCCACTGTTTGTTTTGTTTGACTTTATGTTTTTAATTGATTTCTGAAAGATTGTGTGAATGTGATTGACTGTGTTGTTTTCTGGATAGAAGGTCCGATAATGTGTTGTATGAGTGAAATATTGAACTGCTCATTGAATGTGAATTGGATGAACTAAGTGTACATAATTGATTGTTAAATGTGTTCTGAAAGTGCATTTGCATATGAATGAGAGTGTGAATTCTCAACTTAATGTTGAATGTTGGACTAAAGTCTGATGATATGGGAAGTGATTGAATGAGATCATGCAAATGTGAGTGATGTATTCCATCTCATGAATGCATGAAAGACAAAGGCAGTTGTGACTAGAGTTGCCAGTAAAAGAGCTTAAAGATCAGAATGTGATAAGAGCCTTTGGCTCAGTTGTGCATGTACCCGGTATTCACTAAGGAATATGGGACATTAATCAATACAGCTCGGTATCCACAAGAGATATGAGCTAGTAAAAAGACATTTGGTCACAATAAAGTAAGAAATGGAAAGTGAGTCTCATGTGCATTGCATGTGCATAATATGAATAATTAAATGTATTGCATGTGAAATGTGAAATAATGTGAGATGTGCAATAACGTGATTTATGTGTCATGTGATTGGGTGAGCCATCGATGATGGTCACTCATTGAGTTCTCAAAACTTACCCAAAATTTGCAATTATTTTTCAGGATTAGAAGAATACCTCGTTAAGCCAACGAGAGTATACCTAAAACATAAATGAAGGATAGAGGTTGGGATCAATTCGCGTCTGCATTGCATTCTCTTAATTTGTATTGAATTGTTTATTCTGCAACTTTTTATATAAAATTGTATTCCGAAACAAGTAAAGCGTTTTGTAATTATGAAAGAGCCCAATTGGCTATTGAAATTATTGTTGATTTTATTACTATGATTGAAAGTGTTTATGAGTGAGAGTGGGCCCTATGTGATGCTTAACTTCCGCATAATATGTGTGATTGTGGTTTTTAAAGAAAACAAAGAAAAAAGGTTTTTATACCGATTTCCGAGTGTATTTGATTATAATTGTTGTGTATAACTTTCGAATTGGAAAGGTTTTGCAAAAGAGATTGATCAAAGTGTAATAACGAATTGTGATTTCGAGTCTTATGAAATGAAAGTATGGGCCCAAATGACTATTGAAACTCTCACGATTGTATTGTTGCAATTGAAAATGTTTATAGATAAAAGTGGGCCCGAATTGGTTATAAATTTTCGCATATTATGTTTGTAGTTGTTTCAAAAATATATATATACTGATTTTTGAATGATTGAGTGCTTTAGCACGCTACCCTCACTGGACACGAGCTCGGATATTACCCACAATGTCGGCTTCGAGTCCTTGCGGGAGTGGGGTGCTACATTTACTCTTGCTTCATTGAGAGTTCTCCTTTCCACAGTTTGAAATGGCTTGTTTGAGTCTCCTTGTTCATGATCTACAACATTACTAGTTTGAGGGCTGGATAAGTGAGTTTCTGTTGACCCTATATTGCTGACACTATGAGTAATTAAAGGACAGGTTATGCTATTGGTTTTACTAGCTAAGTCATTTTTGGTATTGTCAGGTGAAGAAGATTAAATAGTTATAGGGGTGATGGGTGTTGAGGGTTATCTTGGGGAACTACTTGGTTTATGAGAGATATCTCAATAGGAGTGCAAGGAGTAGTATTAGGGGCATGCTCAATATCTGGTATAATTTCTAGAGCCTCTACAATTAAATTTGGTATGTCATCATCAAAAGTTGAAGGTTCCATCGGTTCGAAGTAGCTACCAGTTTGAAACTTCTTTCCAGTTGCTTTCCAAGCTTTCCTCCGGTGTTTGGGGAGAGGCTTCCATTGATAGGAGACCTCAATATTGTCCTCCCATAGAGTATGTCACTCACCTAGTGTCATTATAGGAATTTTTGTTGGAAGCTATTTGGAAATGTCAACACTAACACAGATGCGGGCATATCCCACTCTTTTTTTCATGGTAGTAGTTTCATTAATGCATAGTGGTTTTTCTATGTAGCTAGCAAGAGCACTCAAGCCTTTAGTTGTCTAGTATTTGAGAGGGATATTGTGAAAATGGATCCACAAGGGATGTTCTACATCTTGACAAATTCTAACTTCAAACTCGGTTGCCAAAATTGCAAGAATAATGGTTGATTTCTAAGGCACCAAGGGCTTGCCTCAAGTATTTTATGAGCTTGTGAGGTTGAGTGGAAAGTGAACAGAATGAGGTTGTCTTCAGTAAGGAGCATAATAGCCAATCCTTTGTTATTTCAAGCATGATGAGCTCATTTTTGAATGACTGGGAAGGGGGAACGTTGGTCAAAGAAGAAACCAACTAAGGTAGCTTCCCAACAACATGGTCCTTCTTTAGGGATTTCTATCTCTGGATACTATCAATTTGCCATCTTTTTCAATGGGAGGTTTAAAAGTTAAGCTTGAAGTTTGGTTATCTCCAACAACTTGCTTCCAACTCCTTTGTGAGGGAATGGTTTCAGATGGTGTCGTGGTAGTGATGGGTTCCATTTGAAGTTGGGTGATGAGTGGTGGAGAGGAATTGGAGGAGGGCAAAGTTGTGAATTCCTTATGAGGGGGATTGGCTAAAATTGACATGATAGATTAGAGTTAGGAAAGGAAAAAAGTTGCTTTTGCAGGGAAGAATAGCTATAAAAAAGGCAACAAAAATGGAAAGGGAAGGGGGCGGGAAAAAATAAAAATTGTATTGGGACTAGAGTTCTCTTGGAAGTAGGTGTTCGAGAAAAAAGGCAGTAAGTAGAAGGGATGAATATAGTTGAAGATGAGCAAAAGAGGATTAGAGTTTGAGGACAAGAAGGAGTTGCAAGGAGCTTATCAGTACTGCTACATGAAGCGCAATACAGTGCTATCCGAGATTTCTATCCTTTATTATATATATTTATGTTTTGCATATCAAGAAGTAAGAAGTATATTACTGATCAAGTCACTTTAACCTAATTGATCTTTGGAAAACAATATCTGGCAAATTTCCACCACTTATTTGTTTGTGTTTAACATTTTAAGTTAACGATATGTTATGTGATTGTAAGCCATTTTAACGATAAAACTTGAAATAATTGATAAATAACAAGGATCTCATTTTTATAGGCATAGTCGGGCAGCGTTGTTCATACAATATCTTCACAAGCTAAATTTTGCTAAGTTAAAAATTTAAAATTATGGAACTAAGCGAGAATCTAAAAATGAAGCTATCACTAGTCAAATTAGTTTTTTTTATATGGGTCATTTGAAAATAATCTCTTTATTAATAAGAGATAAGATTGCGTGCTACTAAACTTTTCCACACCTTAATGAAATTTCCAATAAGCTTTGTTGTTATTGATGTTGAAATTAGTTCTTTTTATTTAGTGTTTGAAAGGGAAAACGAAACACAAAATGAAAATGTTAAAACAAAGCAATTGGCTCTCGTAAATTATTAAACAGACCAACATTTGTTAAGTAAACTATACAGCGATAACATGAATACTAATAATTAATTAAGTTCAGGGTACAGAAAAGCAGCTCTAGGACATGGCGATGAAGATAAAAGGAAGGGCACGGAGTCACGGACACAGTATTAGTAAAGTAGTTGGTTAGAGAGTGGTGGGTCTCAATTTGCTCTAATGCTTGATGCTTCATTCCTCCAAGAAGGACCCACCCAATAATTCAACTGACATATTACAAACATATCATTAAAGCCTGCATGACTTCAATAATTGCAAGGATCCCAAAAGCATGACATATCTGACCTGCTCACATCCTCTAGACGTGTTCTTTTTAATTACGATCCTCGTCAAAAAGCCTTCCCACGCGCGACCACTTTTTCTCCTAGTCTCTTTCTTTTTATCCAATAAAATTAACTTATTTTTTTTTTAATTCTTGTAATTGAGTAGACCTGGGATGGGAAGTCATTGGATACCTATCTTTATCATGAGTTTCAACTTTCAAGAAATTGATCAGAAAGGGCTTAAAAGACACAAAAGAACCCAGTCCCATTAAATTATGTGTTGAAACTTTTCTCGGAGAAGTAAAAGATTGATCTCTTTGTCTGCCTCATCTAACACAAATCATCTTAATTAAAGTATGCAGTTCATGGTCAAATCTGCTGCTGACTGACTCTAGTTTCCCAATGTTTTCCTCTGTTCACGCATCACGCTCCCTTGATATCAGTATCTGTATGTATCAGTATCAGTGGGGTTTATGTGTTCTTTTGGACATATGGAAGCACGACTCTTTAAAGGAGCACTCCCCTCTCCTGGTTGGCGACGCGAATACATTAATCATAATATAGTATGATAACAATCATGATGGTGATGTTGATCATAAAATATAATTAGTCAAGAATAAGTCAACATAAACGACATGTCAACATGATCGCAATCGCAGGCAGCCTTTTGATTTGTTATGCTATAATTCCTCTCACAGTTTGATTATAGTGTAAGACTAGTACCGGGCCCTTCGTTTGGTGCAAACACAATAATTCAGCTTTCAACATTCAGAGGAGGCAACCGTTGATAATCTTAAGGCATGTAAATAATCACATATCTTTGACTACAAGATGAAGATTGGCATTGATTTTACCACGAGACTTGCTTTATGTAAATTCCCTTTTTATGTTTAATATTTCAGACACTTGCATGATTTTATTATTACATGTCTGTAGTATAATCAGAAGAAATAGCTGGAATTCAACATCCATTGAATTCTTAGTTAAGAATATTTATATATAAATTATAATGTGATATTTTTAGACAACGAGGTGGTATATTATGGATAGACAAGATCTTCACCTCCTGCTAGGACCGTTGTATATTTAGGATAGTTTCACGTGTGATTGTCAACCCTGGCTTTGTTGTCGGTCGTTCTTTGCTTGCACAACGAAGAAAAGAAATTAAAGTAAAAATAAATAAAGTACAGAGAAAGAGAGACATTGGAACATTGGACGTATGTTCAAAGAGCAGACTTTTATATAATGGTTTTTGTATTTCCACTTCAAAAGGAGAGCATGGGATAGGCAATCCTTTTATAACTCTCCTAGATTTTATTCTCTACTTAGCATCAGCCAACCAACCAAAACAACCTCTCAAAAGTTGCTTTTCTTCTCGGCCTTTGCTTTTCCTCACTGCCCTTCACCGCCACCATGGAACTTGCTTTGAGCTTAGGTGATGCTTCTAAACCCTTCAAGTTTCTTGACAAAGCTCCCAAGTTGTCCAGTAAAGATTTAGGGTTCTGCATGGGTTTAGGCTCTGGGTTGGGTTCAAGGTCGTCCCAGGAGAAAATAGACGGCGCCGGAAATGAAAGGGACCAGCGAAGAGTCTCGCAGGATCCACCCGTTCAGCTTGATCTTTTGCCTTTCTCTCCTGTTCCTCGCAGACAGCCTCCCTCACAGATTCGCTTCCCGTGGCTTACCGATAACTGTAATCCTTGAAAATTTCTTCTCTTTCTTTTTTTTTTTTTGCTTTAACTGTTTGTTTTCCAAGAACACTGACTTTTCCGGAAAATTCGTCTACTTTTGTCGCGGATTTTAGCATACGGGCTTTGTTTGTTTTCTGATTTTTGGTTATTTGTCTTCAAATGTCTCAGTGGTGTCTGAACCGCGGTCAACAGATGGCACTAGTAGGGGGTTTGATGTGAACCGTTTATCAACTGAGGAAGCAGAAGATACGGCGGCGTTATCATCGCCAAACAGCGCAGCGTCGTCGTTTCAGATGGACTTTGTGATCAGAAGCAGTGGAGGTGGTCGGAGCCTTAAGAGAGATTTGGAGGTTATTGAAACTGATAGAGCGAGTTCGAGAGCGAGTGATGATGAAGATAACGGATTGAATCGGAAGAAACTTAGACTCTCCAAGGAGCAGTCAGCATTTTTGGAAGAAAGCTTCAAAGAGCACAATACCCTCAATCCCGTAAGTTAAAACTTAGAAAAGTAATACGAGTTCTCCAAAAGACACTTCTTTTTTCAGTGAATTGATTCACCAGTTTGTTGGGTTGCATGTAATGCAACGATTTGTTGAAAATTTGCAGAAACAGAAGCTTGCTTTAGCAAAGCAGTTGAATCTTCGACCTCGTCAAGTGGAAGTGTGGTTTCAGAATAGAAGAGCAAGGTATGTACCCATTCTCGTAAATATTTGATTGGCTTCAAAAGATTGAATTTCATGCGGTCCAGATGATTGTTGTTTCTAATGAAATTATGCGTCTTTCGTCCTGTCTGGGAATGAATAATGTATAGGACAAAGTTGAAGCAGACGGAAGTAGACTGTGAGTATTTAAAGAGATGCTGTGAGACACTGACGGAAGAGAACAGGAGACTACAAAAAGAACTGCAAGAATTGAGAGCGTTAAAAGCTTCCCAGCCTTTCTACATGCAGCTTCCTGCCACCACTCTTACCATGTGCCCTTCTTGTGAGCGCGTGGCCACCACCACCACCACCACCACCACTTCGTCCTCCGGCAACACGACAACAGCCACCACCACTACAGCATTGACACTGGCTAAGCCTAGGGTATATCCATTGTCTAATTCCCAAGTTCATATGCCAAAAGGCCAGCCTCACCATTCATCATAGAAAAGCATCCATAGAGAAAAAAGAAAGAAAGAAAAGAAGAATACTGACAAGAAAGTGAAGGAGAGAAAAAAGGTCCCTTCAGCCATTTGTAAATGCATGTTGGAAGGGATGATGTTCTTGATCACTTGTCTTTTGTTTTTGGTCTTTGATTTTTGCCCCTAGTAGGATGGAGAAGGTAGAGTTTGAAAGAATTATTGATGGGATTTTGTTAGATTTTCGTCGCTTTTGTGGTTAGTTAGAAATTATTAGTAGCTACTAATGTATGTATTTAATTGAGTTTGATATTCGAATACAGTTTGGATGTTTATTAATACCAATATTTGTTCCTTAATCATTCCAATTTGTTGCATTTGTTTGGTGATGATCCTTTTTTAGTTATTTTCATCTCGTGCTTAACAAGGACAGTGGGCGATAACAAACTCGGCTTTAAGTATCTTAACTGTACGGGCACAAAGCATTGCATCAAGCAAATGAAAATTATACATATTATTGTACTTCGTCAATCACCGTCGTTTAATTGACTGATATGTTATGTTTACCATGCAAACGGAAACTGGAAAGTCAAGTTTTATCCAGCATGACCAAGAACCAATCATTTGGTGGCTGGGAGCTTTATTCAAAGTAGAAATGATCCAAGGTTGATTTTTCTGGTTAGCCTATCCTCAAATCTGTTGAAAAAAAAATGATTGTTCAACAACTACTTTAAGTGTCATTTTCCAAAATTTTTGACAGATTCTGGTCTATAGTCTACAACATATCACATACCAGCTGCTTTCCAAAAATCTCGCAATATTGGACCAAATTTTCTACCTTAATTTTCCAACCGATGACAACATTACTGAGGTAGGATGCTAGCTCCTTGCAGACTAGGGCATTGAAATCCCCGTTCTTATAAACGTACCTTGGAGGGAAAGAAGAATCTGTGTTTTAAGCCTACGAAGTAAGTAATGACCGTAAAACCATTAATGGCAGTAATGAATATAAGGACTTCCTACCACGAAGGCTCTGACATGCATGGACGCTCATTAAAGGAGTGACCTTTTTTCCTTCTCATCCACAAACCATATTAGATGGCTTTGTAGCTCTATCAAAAACCAGAGACGGTTGATGGAGTAACGGATGGATCATAAATAACAAGCAAACAATAAGCGCGCCTATGGTTTAGCTTTAGCGTTTAGGAGGAAAGTAGCCTGTATATACTTTGGCTTCGGAAGTTAATATGTATATGTTCCTTGTCTGGTCGGGTTACTCCCCAAAAGAAGTTCTGGCTGGTCCGTCCTACTGCGCAAGCCCCATGCATTGCGATCTGAACAGAGAAGACGACAAGACGTGGTCTGAAGCAATGTGAGCAAGCAGAATGTTTTTCGAATTGTATGGCTGGGGAAGGATGTCGGTCAACCAACCAGAAGGAATTAATGGCCTGGATCATATGTACTTATATATTTATTATTATGGACTAAATCCATCCACTTCGTTGATAAATCAGTAGTCATGAACAGATAATTTATAGCTCGTTTTGGTACACCAGAATAGTAATGGGCTTAATTATCTGTAAGGGACTGGACAAGGAAGCCCTGAGGATAGAGTAATGCGTGGAAGAACTGGACCTTGGTGTTAAAATTTGTTCCCCCTCCAAGTCGTTTATGTATATATTTCTATTTACTTTGTTGAAATCTAACACTTTTCTTAATGTGAATAACAATTTAACCTTAACCATGAAAAAGAAAAAACCGGTTTATATTTTACGCCCAAGACATCTGCCTGAATCGTCTAACTCGAATCAGAAGCTGTTTTTGCCATTTTTGCCCGTTAGGCATGTCAATGAGCCTGGCTGGGCCTAAGCTGTCGATGGCCCAGCTTGGCCTATTGCAAAAATTTTGCGGGTGAGCTTGACCCACGACCCTTGCTGGCTGGAAAGGGCGGGCCCGTGATCCGGCCGACATGGTCGACCTGTGGCTCGGCCCGCTTAACTCGCTCGGGCCACGGGCTACTCGTTGGGCCACCCATCGACCCAAACTTTTAATATATTTTTAAATTTTTTAAAGACAATTTTAAAAAATTATAGTTGTATTTTTTAAAATTCATAAATTATAAACTTTTCTATTTTATTTTTCATATTTACATAAGATATACATTATTCATATATGTATTTATATTAATCTTAAAATGAATTAATCACTTTATTAATCCTAATGTATTAATTCCAAAATAATATATAAGTAATTCAGTTATAAAAATAAATAAGTACAATATATTAGATTGAAAATAGCTATTATTTTATTAAAACTAGAATACATTTTATAAATTCTTTTGATTTGTTTTTATAAATTATTTATTTCATTAAGTCAAAAATAGTTTTTTTACTTTGTTTATAAAATCATTATATTTTAATTAATGTAAATTTATATAAATTACGTTCATAATTTTTTCTCCTATCTAAATTCTAATATTAGAAGATTCATTTCTACCTAATATTAGTCATTAGAAGTTTGTTAAGAGTAATTCCTTAGATCCTTAATGGAATCATTGATATAAGATATAAGTATTATTTTAAATCCTTCTTGCCCTTAGAGCGTTATAAGCATATCATATATGATATATTCATATTTCATAAAATTAATAAAATTTTAACTTTTTTCTTTTTAATATTTCTATTATGTGACAACTTTAAATTATAACAATTAATTATGATATAATAAAGTTATTAAGATGTATGTAATGGTATGATTAATTAGGACATTTAATTCAATTAATTAGAAATTTATATGAAAAGTTAATAAGTTAATAGAATAATAGTTATAGTTAAAATTATGAATTACATTAATTACACATTTTTAATTTACTTAAATTATTTTTAGAGAAAACTGATAAAACCAAATTTATGTTTCATAAAATTAATAAAAATTTCACCTTTTTTCTTTTTAATATACGTATTATGTGATAACAACATATAATTAATTAATTATGATATAGTAAAGTTATTGAGATGTATGCAATGGTATGATTAGTTAGGACATTTAATTCAATTAAAATTTTATATGAAAAGTTAATAAGTTAATAGTTATAGTTAAAATTATGAATTACATTAATTACAAATTTCTAATTTACTTAAGTTATTTATTAATTATCATAAGAGATAATTGGCAAAACCAAAATCATATTTCTTAAAATTAATAAAATTTTTTCCTTTTTTCTTTCTAATATATGGATTATGTGGCAACTATTAATTATAATAACATATAAGTAATTAACTATGATATAATAAAGTTACTGAGATGTATGTAATGGTATGATTAATTAGGACATTGAATTCAATTAATTAGAAATTTATATAAAAAGTTAATAATTTAATAGTTATAGTTAAAATTATGAATTACATTAATTACAAATTTTTAATTTTCTCAATTTATTATTAATTATTATAAGATATAATTGACAAAACCAAAATCATGTTTCATAAAATTAATAAAATTTTCACCTCTTTTCTTTTTAATATATGTATTCTGTGATAACTATTAATTATAGCAACATATAAGTAATTAATTATGATATAATAAAGTTATTGAGATCTATGTAATGTTATGATTAATTAGGAAATTTAATTCAATTAATTAGAAATTTATATGAAAAGTTAATAAGTTAATAGTTATAGTTAAAATTATGAATTACATTAATTAAATTTTTTTAATTTACTTAAGTTATTTATTAATTATTATAAGAGATAACTGACAAAACCAAAATCATGTTTCATAAAATTAATAAATTTTTTTAATATATGTATTACGTGATAGCTATTAATTATAGCAACATATAAGTAATTATGATATAATAAAGTTATTAAGATGTATGTAATGGTATGATTAATCAGGATATTTAATTAAATTAATTAGAAATTTATATGAAAAGTTAATAAGTTAATAGTTATAGTTAAAATTATGAGTTACATTAATTACAAAATTTTAATTTACTTAAGTTATTTATTAATTATTATAAGAGATAACTGACAAAACCAAAATTATGTTTCATAAAATTAATAAAATTTTCACTTTTTTTATTTTTAAAATGTGTATTACGTGACAACTATTAATTATAGCAACATATAAATAATTAATTATGATATAATAAAGTTATTGATTTGAGATGTATGTAAAGGTATGATTAATTAGGACATTTAATTCAATTAATTAGAAATTTATATGAAAATTTAACAAGTTAATAGTTATAGTTAAAATTATGAATTACATTAATTACAAATTTTTAATTTACTTAAGTTATTTATTA
>JAOSBN010000004.1:30141864-30171138 GCA_027563595.1 Erythroxylum suave | reverse complement strand
TACATCTTGAAGCAGAAGATAGGCCATGGAAGGCAAATGATGATTATTTTATAATGTGGAGATTTTTTCTACTTTGTAAGATGTACATAATAAGGACAGCGACGTTGTTCGGATAATACTATACATCTTGAAGCAGAAGATAGGCCATGGAAGGCAAATGATGATTATTTTATAATGTGGAGATTTTTTCTACTTTGTTTATTTTTTCAGTAGGGACAATTTTGTCACATTCCTCCTAATGGAATGAATTAGGGTCATCTGGAACTAGTTGTCATGTTGACATTCCTTGGTTAATAATGTTAAGAGGTATATTCTGCAAATGTCAATTTAGAACAAAATGATGATATGTTCAATTCCAATTTCGATGATAAGTGAAAGTAGTCCAGTTTTGCACTTATACATCTTCAATGTGCCTAATCATATGAAAATTACCTTTACTAAAATTTCAAAAATCTATTGTGTAGTTTGTATGACATGTAAAATTTAGAATTTAAAGTAGAATAGACATGATTATGTTCTTGATGTACATAAATATAGTATAATCTATATTGGGCTATATTACTATTAATGGATATGAATTAAAGTAAAGTAATTTTGAAGACGAATTTGTAATTGCCCATTGGTATATTTTGAACAATTACGAGAAAGTCGGTATATACATGGAGTACGCATATTCCTTTTCATTTAAACATCATATTACAATTTTCTTTAATCACTTTGAGATCTTCCTATCGTTGTCTTTTTTAAATTGAGAGCACAAAGATATAATTCGCAGCAAAGGGATTATTAATGTTAAAGAAAGACATAGGCAAAAGTTTGTATCGTGGTTTAGAAATCAAGTAAGTTAAATTGATTACATATTATGAAAATATGAGAATATGTCTCATCCTTATATATTTATTTTAAATTTGTTGTACAGATAATACGGTTACATAACCGTAACGTGCAAGAAGCGACAACAGTATTATATAGTTTGGCATGTGGGCCTCATATTTGTGGGAAGAAATACATAGGTTGCATTGTTAATGGGGTGAGATTTCACATACAAGATAGAGATAGTCGAGTTAGAAATCAAAATAGTGAGGTTGTCATTGAAGGATGTCATGATAACGAAATCATTGACTTCTACAGTGTCATCTTTGAAATAATATAGTTGAACTACATCAAGGATAAGAAGGTTGTTCTACTTAAATGCAAATGGTTTGATCTAATTGACATGAAAGTGAATGGGCATATTAATAGCATAAATGTTAGTAAGGCATGGTATGATAATGATCCTTTTGTCCTTGCAAGTTAAGTCAAACAAGTTTTCTATGTCAATGATACTGTATTGGGTAGTAATTGGAAGGATGTTCAAAAGTTTCAACAAAGGAATGCCTTCAATTTTTATGAAAGGAATATTGGTCAATTGTATGAGAATGTAGATGAAGTCTATAAAATATTGGATTGGAGTTCAATAACGAAGGCATTCTAGTAGAAGATATAGATATATCATCATTCCATGGGAGAGATGTCGATCCCATCATAATTCAACTAGATGAAGTCCAAGCCCATCTTATCTTACAACAGAAGAAGACTATACTCAGGATGACTTAAATGATAATGATGATACTTTGCTCGATTATATTCGTGACGAAGAATCCAACGATAATGTACTTAATGATGATGATTTTCAAAATCTTGACCATGATGATTGAATGTGAATAAATTGTTTGTATTGTTTGAAATGTTATGTTCATAATTGCCTTATGTTGTTGATGTTTTACTTATATTAATTTACGATAACTAGATGCATATTTTTAATGTTTCACTTATGTTTTTATGGAATGTTATGTCGAATGTTTGATATTTGACTACTGATCTCCTTATATTCATGTGAAAATTGATGTTTGGGTTAAGATTATACATTATGTTCATATTTCATTTTACATAGGTTCAATATAATGACACCTAGTAGGAACAAGGGAAAGAGGGTGATAATGACCGAAGAAGTTCCTCCCACACAACAACTACCAATTACATCTTTGAATGAAGACAGTCAGCAACAACTTTGACCAATATGATCTATTAGTTATGAGGGATCTTCAAGTCTGTTATTATTAACCAAACATATTTACATTGAAGCTAAAATTACTCATATTACTCATTACATGTTTAGTATGTTTATCTTATTATGATTTTTTTTGTTTTTAGGTTCCAATAATGGCATTAGAAACGAGGTAGAGGTATCACAAAATGAGCTGAGTTGCAACGGATGAATGTAGCAATGAACAGCAAGTAGTCTGTGACCCCATGCAACATTACCCTCTGGATAAGATCCGATCTGTAAAATTGGCCATTGAGTTGGGCATCGTTGTGAGGAATAAATTGCCTTGCTTTCAACATGTCAGGCAGTTGAAGGAAGACAACTTGCTCAAAGATGCTTTGGACAAAGTTTTGGTAATATTTCAATTCATTTTATTATATGTATTGTGATTTTACTTAGCAAAAATAGTAACTTAACTTATACGTGTTCTTCACAAATGAAGCTCAATATCGTTGATATTGACGAGCTTGATGTTTCAAGAAGTGTTAATTCATTGTTGAAATAAAGGGTAAAGGATCATTGATATAGGCTTCACAAATATTACTAGTCTTTCTCTTTCGATGAAGAGGTAAGGAGACATGTTCTGAAATGGGTAACTCCAAAAAAATGGAGTGAAATGTGTGATTATTGGGCCTCAGTGAAGATTCAGGTTTGTTTTTATCTCTTCATATTTCCTTCCATTAATTTTGTTTATACATTTAATGATTACTTCTCTTAATTTAGGAAAAGTGTGAGAAAGCCAAAGTGAATAGAGCAAAAAAGCAGACTCCTCATAACATCAACTCCAAATCATTTGTTGTCATCCGACAAGAATTTGTAAGTTTAACATTTTCAACTTATTATTCTTTTTCTTAATACTATAAATTCTACTATCTTATAATTTTTTAAATTCATATAATAAAGCCAAACACAACTCCAAGAACAAGAGTGTGATAGTATCACACTGTACAAGTTAACACATTACAAGGAAGGTCAAGGATATCACACTGTACAAGTTAACACATTACAAGGAAGGTCAAGGATGGACGTTTGAAGAGGCACAAAGTAATTAAGTATTATGTAAGTACAAACAAATTAATATTACAATTTATTTTTCTATGTAATACTAAGTAATAATTTTTTAGTTAACTTGATTTTGTACTTTAAATTGTAGGACAAGATGCAGGAGTTATTGCAAACGTCATTGTCTAAGGGGAATCAGCCCAATGTCGATGACATTTGCAATAATGTCCTTGGTACAAGATCGGGCTATGTCTATGGTATGACCATAAGCTTGTTGGTGCATCTTTATCACGACCATCATATGTGACGGCACTTTAAGTGGAGAAGCAGACTCTAAAGACTAAGTTCGATCATAATATAAAAGAAGTGAACAAGCCTAAAAAGGTGGTCAAATAATTACTAGGGTCAAACTATGTCATTAGTAGTGATGATGATGAGAAGTCTTAGTTTGTGTTTGATCTATAATTATCTTTTATATAAAATGCATTTCATTTTTAATGTTTATTTTATTTCAATTTATTATTATTCAAAAAATATGTCACCAACATTAATTATAAAATGTAACTAATTTATATTTCAAACTGTCTTAAAAAATTATAATAAATTAAAATAAATTTGTTTTTAACAATTATAATAATATTTAAATTTTAAATAAAAATTTTCACTAAATAATATTAGCTACCAAAATAAAATCGTCACAAAAAGTTATTACCTATGCTTACAAGAACGTCTATAAAAATATGTACTTACAATAGGAAATTAGTAGCTAAAACTATTCTGCTACTAAAACAGAATAGTCACTAAAAACTATTAGCTACAAAAAAAAAATTGTCACAAAATGTTATTGCTTACGTTCATAAGAATGTCTCTAAAAGTATTTACCTAAAATAAAAAATTTGTAGCTAAAACTATTATCTACAAAAGATTCGTCACTAAAAATAATTTCCTATAACTATGGTTTAGTAGGTAAAAACTTTTATCTACAAAAAATACGTTGCTAAATCCTATGTACGACGTTATTCGTTCTCGTTGGTTATATATTTTACCGATGAAAATATTGTGTATCCGAAACCTTTTTGTGACAATTTTAGGAATACATTGTGGATATTATTTTGCTATTGGGATTTAGCAACTATTAGGGCGATGATTATTTTTCGTCACAAATTAATATTTATGACAATATTTTAATAATTAGCAACTTGATTTCATTGCCAATAACCTTAACCGTTGTAGTGAAAACAAAATATTTTGAATAATTGCAAAACAAGAATTAAAAATAAATAAAAGTTGAAATATACCTAATGTAGAATCTTATAAAACATTTCTTTTAAATATGACATTCACAACTTGTTCAAATATCTAAATTTTAATAATATCCACATAACAAAAAAATAAAATTTATATTAAAGAGATAAAAGATAAGAATATTAGCACTTCAATGTCTTTTTAATATTTATAAAAAGGATTTGAAGGTTTTTAATTAAAATTGAATTATTAATGATAATTAAAGTCTAACTTAATTATAATTATTATTGTAATCTTAATAAAATCAAATATTTCATATTTTATCTATCAATTTTCTCAAATTTTAAAATTAAGTCCAACTTAATTTAAATTAAAATTTCTCTCTTTAACTACTCTTTATACGTAACTCGCTATATTTCTAATATGTTAAATTAGATAAATTAAAAAATTTTAATTTATCTTTAACTATCTAATTAAACAATTTATAATTATAAATCAAAATTGGCGTATAATCACATGTCATGACCACCTAAATCTAGGGAACGTTAAAGTATTATGACTTAGTATATCCATTGATGCTTATAGTGTATAATTTAATCATTTTCTCATACAATGCTCCAATTGGACATATAATAAGAAATTAGTATTTAATATATTTAGATCTAGTAATGTTCCGTCTTACTAATTAGTAATATATTAATAATTGATACTTGAAAAAATCATTTTCCAAATCTCATATCACTCTAGCCAGAGAATTCTTTAAACCACTACTAATCAAGAATAGTGGACATTCTCTTTAATTAATTTCCATTAATGAATCCTTTATTTTCGTATTTAACTATCCCTATATAGTTCATATTATATCTTAGCATTGCCCACTAAGCTATTAAGATTACAATATGTTATTAGTAATATCAAAATATATTAATTTATATATGAGATACTTTACTAATTTCAAGTTTAAGGATCGATTGCACAACTATTACAATGACGAACTTTATAAACTCAAAGTAGTGTTTCATTCAAGATCCTCATAATTGGCCCAATTTAAGGAATTTATTCTGTAAGAAGAACTCATATATTTGTTTAAGTATCTATATACTTTAATCTATGGGATCAATTATTTTCTCCATAAGAAAGAAAAATATCAATTATTTTCTCCGTAACAAAGAAAAATAACAGGTGCTAGCTTTTCTAATATACTAATATTCAGTATTAATATACAATAAATTGGAACAATTTAGGGATAAAACATAAATGTAATATAAATCTCATAAACGTAAATGTAATATTTTTTATTTTCAAAAAAAATATGAATCTTATAATTATGTTCACATCTTAATCTTATTTGTAAAATATATTTATCCTATGGAGTTTATCTTATAAGTTAGTTAATTAAACAAACACACATAAGATAAAGAGTGTCTTTAATTAATTATGTCATAAAATCTATAATTAAGATTGGAAGTAAAGCATAAATGAGCCTTCGTGAACGAATAAATCCAATTTTTCCTTCTAATAGAGCCCTTAAACTACAAAAGAAATGATGTTAAAGATTTTGGAAAGAACAAATTGAGGAAATCATATAAGGATTATAATTGATCACAAATATTAGTATAGTAAAATGACATCATTGTATGCCATAAATATCATTTCACCTAATTGTACAATGATCATTTTGAGATTTTTATTAGTTAGTTAATGGCTGGATGATGATAAAGAATAAAAAGATTCTATTAAAAAGCTATAAAGTAGTAGATAAGATATATCGTTCTCAGTCTTAAAGGCCGAACTAAAAGAATATTATGATTAAAAATATAAATATTAAAGGGAATAAATACACTTATAAATGTAATTAAATATTAACGGGCTGAATAGTTAAAGCAATTATTACATTTTTATAATTAAAATTTTTATAAATTATTTAATTAGTAAATGGATTACATTTTTATTTAAACAAAATCTCCTAATATATGATGTGATTAATCAATTAGAATTATGTAGTTTTGATACTTTCTTAATGACTTGTGTGACAACATATGACAAAAACACATACATTTGTTAGAAATATATGTCATATCGATAAATGAATTGATCCTTAAATAGATTTAGTATGCTACACCGTAGATCATTTACTACATCAATTATCACCTTAATCTCATTATATAAATGCTTCATATTTGTAGTTCTTACAGCATAGAAAGTGGACCCTTTTAAATATATCTTGATGTAAACTCGAATTTATAATTATCTTTCTTGTTCTCAATTCTTTAAATCAAATTGCTTTTCTAAAGTGTCCCAATATATCAAATCATTCATGATTTAATAGTAACATTCTAAGATAATAATATTTAACTCAATTTTTTGGAATTTGATTTACAGTAAAACAAGTATTTTAATTTAAAGCTCATATAACCTCAAAGGATCCTCACACAATATAAGTTAAGAATCTAACTTACATTATCGTTATTGGTTAGTATGCACACATGGTATGATTCAATGATAAGATGTTATCTTGAAATATTAATTGATATTATCTTCTTATTTTGGATTTATTTTGGCGCACAAATAGGAAAATTAATTTTTGTTTTGATTTAGGAGATGAAAATTGGAGATTGCATCAAATTAGGACATTATTGGTGATAACAAGAAATTTTGGATAAAGTAAAAAAATTGCTACATGGATAAGGGCAGATAAAGCGTAATGCCAGATTTACTTAAAACGTTGAAGTTAAGTGAGAAATTTCTTTCTATCCCTATCATGAAGGCATTGAGATTTCTTTTAGATAAGTATCTTTGCGAGATAGGATAAGAATAGGTTTAGAGTAGGAAAACACTATCAAAAGTGACATTCCCTACCTCTCTAAAAAAATCAATCATTCTTATTCTTATTTTTCTCTCAAATTTTCATCTTTCTTTTATCTTTGGTGTTGGAACAAAAGCCATGTGCGACTAAACTCAATTATTTTGATTCAAGGGGATTCAAAACTCTATTTGTAACCTTGTGAGGTTTTGTTCTAAACTTTTGTTCATGTTTTAATTCAAGTATTTTTTTTATTTCTTATATTTAATGAATAATTAATATTAATTGATTTGAAAATTTAATTTATTATTTATTATTCTATCACCATCCATAAATTAAATGATCTGTAATTGACACGAAGGTTGATAGAAGTAGCAAATAGGTTATATATGAATTTACATATTTAACTTATGATAACAAGAAAACTAAGTTGAATAGTTGTAGTTATCTCGATTATTTAATTTAGGATTTAGTCTTTTTCACTAAGCTTATTGCTATCATTTATTTGATATGGAATTCTATTACACCCAATCAATGGATGGTAAGTTTTGGTTTGGATGTTAGGTTCAAACTAATTAATTTAAGAAAATTTAAGACTTAGTATGGCTATCCTAATATGTTTCAAAATAACCACTTGAATTGTGACAAATATTCTTTTCAAGCCAATGATTAAAGTTACAATTAGATGAGATATTTCCCTTAAATCAAAGTTTTAGGAACATTTGAGACTTATATGGCCATCCTAATATATTTCGGAATAATTGCTTGAATTTCGACAAATATTCTTTTTAGATCAATGATCAAAGATACAATTAGATGAGATCTTTCCCTTAAATTAGAGATTAGTATTCTTGAATTTCTTACTTTTATATTCAGTTGATTTAATTTGATTTCTTATTAATTTTAGTTAATTAATTAATTGAAAATCCTCATCTTTATTTTATTATTTGAAATTAAGAAACTAATATTTAGTTCTCTTAGGATTCAATCTAGTTCCATAACTATTACAAGAAGCTAAAGAATCAAAATCAATTTGAGGGATTTGACAACTCAATCAAAATTTGGTGTCATTGTTGGGGAACTACTTTAGTATTTTAGTTTCGTTGTATTATTTTACAATTACTCTGACCTCTTTTCTTACATGACTCATGCTTCTTAAATATATAAATAACAATATAACCCACAAATTGGGAAGACAGGGATTCATTAATGAAAAGAGACTAAGCAAGGAAGCGGTCATTCACCTTTAAAAGTGAAAGTTAGATATAACAATTGGTGAAGATTCTAATTTTCAAGAAGCGGAAGAAAAGATGACAAAATTTAACACTAGAATATTGAGGGAGTTACCAAATTTGAATCAGCAACCCTTATGCATACAATTTCCAATTGTTGAGGTAGATTCCAAACTGAAATTTGGTTTGATTAACTTACTCCCTAGTTTTGTGGTCTTGCAGGTGAAGATCCACATAAACACTAAAATGAATTTTATGTTGCTTACTCTGGAGTGAAGTTATAAGGGGTGACAAAAGAACAAATTAATCTCAGAGCCTTTCCATTCTCATTAAAAGATAAGGCAAAGGATTGCCTATATTATCTTCTCCCTAGCTCAGTGACAACATGGAATGAGATTAAAAGGGTTTTTCTAGAGAAGTTCTTTCTTACGTCACTAGCAGTTAATATCAAAAAGTAGATATGTGGGATATGACAAATTACTAAAGAAACATTACATGAATATTAGGCAGGGTTTAAGGACTTATTACCAGCTGTCCACATCATCAAATTCCAGACTAACTTTTGATTAAATAATTTTATGAAGGATTATTGTCAATGGATCGAAGTATGGTCAATGCAGCTAATGAAGGAGCTTTGGTAAGTAAAACACCTAATTCAATAAGAAAATTGATATCAATTATCACCTAAAATTCTCAATAATTTGGAATAAGGATGGATGGAGTTGTTAAGCACATAAATGAAATAAGTAACACACACCTTAAAGATAAAATTTCAAATTTATCGATCTAGTTCCTCAAATGGTTGTAGGTTAATTTCAAGGCAAGATTGTGTGAAATATGCTCATTCTTTATACATCCTATGGATATGTGCTCTATATTGTAACAAAACTCCTTTAAGAAGCTAATACAATAGGAGGCTTTACTAGTAAACCTTAACGTAAATATGACCCTTATTCTAATCACTGTAATCCAAGATGGAGTGACCAACCAAACTTGAGCTATAGAAATCAAGGAAGGTAAGAACGATATCAACCTAACAATTTTAAATAACCTCAAGCTCCTACATATGTTCAACCTCAATCTTCAAATTCAGGTATGACTTTGGATGAAATTGATAAGGCTAATGCACAATAATTCAATAGGGAACTAGAGTAAGCCTTCAAAACTTAGGAAATCAAATCACTTAATTAGCCACTTTTGTAAGTAAATTGGAAGCATAAGCATAAAAAAATTACCTTCCCAAATGATGGTGAATCCTAAAAAGAATATAAGTGCAATGAATTTGAGAAATGTTAAGGAAATTCATTTTAGATCTTCTTTACTAATGGGGGTAGAAAAGCATGATGATTGAGAAAATAAGGAAGAAATTCTAACTCAAGAACAAATAAAGGTAAAAAATGATTTATCTTCATTGTTATCAATTAATGCACGTATACCTCCGTTTCCTAGTAGCTTAGCTAGACCAAAAGAAGATAAACAAGAAAGAGAGATCTTAGAAACCTTCAAAAAGGTGAAATCAATATGCCACTTCTAGAACCCATCAAGCAAGTCCAAAATATGCAAAATTCTTAAAGAGCTATGCACAAATAAAAGGAAGTTGAAGGAAAAGGAGAGGATAATTTTGGGTAGGAATGTATCGGTTGGGACAAAATAGAAAATTACTAGAAAAATGCAAAGGTCCATTTATTTTTATACTTATGTATATTATTGGTAATAAGAAAATTAAGTGTGCCATGCTAATTTAAGTGCATCTATTAATGTCAAGCCAAACCCAATTTAGTGAGCTTTAAATCTGAATTCTTTGTAAGAAAATAATGTGATTATTCAATTAGCTGATCATTCAGAAGTGCATCCTATTGGAGTTATTGAGGATGTTTTAGTCCAAGTTAATAGTTTGGTATTTATAATGAATTTTTACATCTTAAAAATGGATGGAGATTGTTTTGAAAATTCAAAATTGATTTTGATGGATAGGTCGTTTATGAAAATGACCAAGACAAAAATTGATGTGGATGAGGGTACTTTTTCTGTTGAGTTTGATGGAGAGATAGTAAAGTTCAATGTTTTTAAAGCAATGAAGCACCTTAATGATTTTCAATCCATTTTTGAAATTATGGATTTATTTATGTAAGATATGTTTAAAGAAGAAAATGTTGAAGATAATTTGGAGCTTAAGGCTAAATCTGAAGTGAACGAGCAAGTTGATTAAACTTGTGAAGTTGTAAAATCATTATCAACAATGTTAATAGATTCAGAAACTTTGAATGTTGGACTTGCTATAAATCATAAGAAGATTCTCCCTTTTATTTTTTAGGCTCTAAATATAGAATTAAAGTCCTTACCTGATGACCTAAAATATGTGTATTTGGGTGATGCAGAGTAATTACCTGTGATCATTTAAAAAAGGTTGGCTAAAAGATAAAAGGAAAATTTAGTAACACTACTTAAAGAGTACAAAACTATAATTGGTTGGACTTTAACAGACATAAAAGGCACTAGCCCAGTGATTTGCATTCATATGATTCTTTTAGACGAGAATGGTAAAACTACATGGGAACCTAAGGAAGACTCAATCCAAAAATGAAAGATGTGGCAACAAAAGAGATTTTAAAGCTTTTGGATATAGGTATAATCTATCTAATCTCAAATAGTGAATAGGTAAGCCTAGTGCATGTTGTGCCTAAGAAAACTGGTATAACAATGATGTGAAACCATAATGATAAGTTGATACCTACAAAGGTACAAAATAGGTGTCGAATGTACATAAACTTTAGAAAGCTTAACTTAACTACTGAAAAGGATCATTTCTCATTACCCTTTGTGGATCAAATGTTAAAAAGACTTGCTAATAAATCATGTTTTTACTTTTTGGATGGTTTTTCAGGTTACTATTAAATAGCAATTGCTCAAGAGGATTGATATTGTGCTTAATTGATAATTATTTTACAACACTTAGCGATTAATAACATTAAATTGATTAAGATACTCACTTTGACTCATATGTGGTTTTAGCCACAATTCAGAAGCAAAAGAGCTACAGTGAGTCACAAGCACTATATTTGGGCTATTTTTTGAAAATTCACACTAACTTGTCTTTATGGAGCAAGAACAAGAAAAAAGATTACAAAGTGAGTGAGACAATGCATTAAAATGTTATATCCTGTGCAAGCTACCCATATACGATGTCCTATGCAATGCAAGCTGTCCCATAAAAGGTGACGCACATGATTGAGACACCAAACATACCATGGGACATTCATGTGAACCACCACACACACCATGGGACATCTCTCACTCACAAGAGAAGAGCCAGCTACCATTCCACTTTTAACCTAACATTTAAGGTATAAAGAAACAAAGTTATGCGTGACGTAAAGAGGAGGATTGTAACATCACATGTATTACGTTACACTTGTACATTTGTCCTTAAAGCCTTGTTGCCTCATTTTTTGTTTAAAACCTAGCCTTTGAATATACAAGAGAAGTGTGAAGGTAAAGTGGGCTAGGAGTGGGGTTTAGAACTAAAGGGCGGCATTGGTTAGTAGCCTCACCAACATGTTTGTCCTCTTTGGCTTTGAAAGACAACTGTCCCATATACATTTTAAACCTAGTTGTCACATAGTTTGAGGTGTGCTATTGAATATAAAAAGAAAGCAACTGTCGGCTGGAGCAAGGAGGTAGAGAATAAAATAGGTGGAGTAGGGGCTGGAAAAAGGGAGAATCGAAGGAGAGGGCAATAGCTGGATTACCTTACTCTATTCAATTCTTTCCACCTATCCCACTTCCATTTAACCTATCTTTTTATATGTTGGATGTTTGTGAAGATAGTAGCCAGGGAAGATAGGAAATGGACATGTTGGAATGGTTAGGAGAGAGTTTTTTATGGTTAGACAACAACTCCATTTGGTCCTCTTCGATTTCCAAGTTCGTGAGGGTTAGGAAATAACCAAACAGTAGCTACTTATTGATTATTTCTCTTTAGTTTTCCATCGAAACAAAGGTATTCTTGGTTAATGCTTGGAGACCCATGGAGAAGAAGAAGGGCTAGATATCTCGACCCAAGTTTAGAGCTAACATTGACTCCAACGAATCTGGTTAAGCATATCTTCCATTACGTTTGTTATTCTTACTCTCTTTAGGAATTGATTATGTTATTCGATGCTATTTATTTGGGTATTGTGAAAAGATAATTTTTAATGCATTCATTGGATCGTTTTCTTGCAAACATATAGCTAGAATTCTAATATAATTCATAATCGTTATATTTTAGATTCATTTGTAGTGACTAATGGTTCGTAAACCCTAAACATAACATAGGTTAAATGACCCGAGCATATGTGGCTGTTGCTTAGATTTGTTTACTTTCCTAATTCATAATGTGTCTGTCCAATTAAATCTAAAGATCATATCCTAGGTTATTCGGTGGCTTATTTTAATTAATGAGTGTCTCTTAATTAAACACGACCTAAAGGAAAACAAAAGTTAACAGAGCTTGTTATTAATCTACGACCAATAGTTCAAGGCGAGGTAAAATAACAACAAATCAATGAAATATGTTTAATTAGTTGTAAATAGATAATGAATCAAAGAATCATATTCCTAACCCATTCATCACTTTCATCTTTTTTGTGTGTTTTCGTTAATTTGCTTTTGTTAGTTAGTTTAATTTTATTTTCTTATTTTAAACCAAACCAACCCCCTTGGCTAAAAATAAACATCAACTATTTTCATAACAAAAGCTAACTGAATACTCTATGTGGCATCGACCTTGACTTACCATTGCTACATTTGTAGATCTAGTTTATTTTGCATAGCGTTACAACTCGTTGTTGTGAATTTTGGCTTTGTTGCCAGGGAGTGCGAATTGTTCTCGATTTTAATTGATGTTTTGTACATATTTGTTTATAATTTGTTTCTTTTCAGTTATTTCTTGATCTTTTCACTTTTTGTTTAGTATTTACTGTGTTAAAAAATATTCATAGACAGAAGTAATTTTTTCTATGACCCATATTTCTAATTTTATGACCAAGTTTGGACTGATCAAACAAATTTTAGTTAAAGATAAGATAATTAGCCAAATTACTTCCATGTTAGTTTGCAAGATACACAACAATTCCCATATGGAGAATTAGGTATGTCTTTGGAAAACTTGCTTAATATTATGACTATGAACAATATTCTATTTCAACAGAGTATACAATTGCTCTAGTAGGAAATGATGCGAGTCCATCAAGACACAATGTATATACTCCAAAATGTGGTAAGCCAAATGGGTCAGATGGTAGCGAAGATTGAATGCCTAGAATTAAAAAGCAAAGAGGAGCAGCTATATCAACCCGATGTGGACCTAGTGGACATTAGTGCGGAGATCTTATAGAGTAATGAGGATATTGAAAATCTTGAGTGTAATACTCAAGCAATTACTTGTATGGAGGTAGAGTTTGACCTAGAAATTGAAATATCCTTTAGCTCGAAGGTAAATACTGAGTTCTAATTTGTTGTTAAGACTGAATTTTTAACTTTATCTAGAAGGCTAGAGAAATTGAATGAGAATGAACAAGGTGAAAAGTCAATTGAAATGCTTCCCTAAAGCATGGATTTAGTTGAAATTGGATGTTTGAAGATAGGGAAGACATCATATATGAATGATCAAAAATTGAGACCCTATCCTGAAGAACCTCAGGTGGAGGAAGCACAAGGGACACATGAGGATTACAATTTTATGACGTGACAAGAAAACATAGAGTTGAGCTAGTGACACTAAACAAAGGCACTTCTTGGGAGGCAACCCAAGGGATGTAAATTTCTTTTCCTTTACTCTTTCATACTAGTTAGGATATGTAGGTATGTTTCTAAGTTTGTTTCTTCCTTACTTGTTTTAAATTTTCAATCAAAATGAGAGAGAATAAAAACAAACATTTTATCATTTTCTATTGATTCTAGGGCTATATAGTTATAATTAGAGAATGAGTTGGCTAGAGCATTTCATGGCAACTTTCACATGTACTTTGCTCTTATGATTGATTAATGTGCATTATATTTAGAAGACTAGTGATTAGTGGTAGACAAAATCAGTGAGATTTTGAGCCTTTATAGATTGACACGTCCATACCAATCTCATTGTCTTTGATTATGTGTGACCTTCATGACATGTACATCCTAACCTTGCTTTGATTTTCTATTCAAGATCAAATTTTAATCACATGCATTAATATGAAAATGATTAGGCATTATTTGTTTTTCTAAACTATATTAGCCAAATAGCTTACCCATTATATGAATTTTCCTTTTGATAAGCCCCCCTTGAACTTTATTTTCCTTTTTTTGGTGTACCAACCATATTACATGCTTAAAACCTAAACAAATGTCCTTCCCCAACCCTAAATCTAGTGAAACATTTTTTGATTATTGAGTTTGTAGATATAAAAAAGTTTAAGTGTGAGGGTGTACATATGTGTGGATTGGTTATAATGTTGTGATGTTATTTTATCTCATATCATTGAAATTCCCATGTTGATGCAGTTTCTTTCAATGTCTATATGAAAGAAAGGGAAAGAAAGGAAGAAAAAGAGAAAAGAGAAAAGAAAATAAAAGAAAAATAAAAATGTTTAAATAAAAGTATCAAGGAGGAAATGTATATGTGTTGCAAAGTTATTTATGAGTAATCTTTCCTCATAAAGTTATATTGAGTGGGGTTACTTAAGTATGTTGGATATCAGGTGGATGTTGCTTTTAATGTTCACTACCTATGGTTACAAAGTCTTGTTTATGATCAACTTTTGTGAGTGATTTATGCTTCATATGGTTTGTGTATGAGAGCTCGAGTTTGAGCGGTGAAACATCATGTTTGAACTCATCATGGTTGATGTACACAATTGTGAGTGAATGATGGTCTTTGCACTTCATGTTACGTTAACTTTTGTTTCACTAGTTTTAATGACTTTCATGCTAATTGACCCAAATACATCTCACCTTACCCTTGCCAACACTCTGACCTTAAAAAGTCCTTTGATCCATGATTTTGCATGTGAACCTTAGTGGTGGAGAAATGAAATGATATGTCAAGTTGTAAATTATCTTGATTATGAATGGTGTTGAGTGTACTCGAGAATATATCTTCTTTAAATACATTTTCTAAGTTTACCATTAGATTGATTAGATTTTAAAGGTATTGAATGTTGATTGATCATAAGTACAAGCATTGAATGTTAAATTCTTGCTATGAACTATGAAAGTCATTCATTATTGTTTATGATTATGTATTCTTGGAACATATGGGAAATGAGTCAATGTTTTGGGTCTATGATCTTAATTTTGATGTTTTTCCTGAGGATAATCAAAAGCTAAATGTGGGGAAATTTGATATGTGCTCAATTAATTGTATAATTATTCTATAACACTTAGCAATTAATGACATGAAATTACTTAAGATACTCACTTTGACGCATATGTAGTTTTAGACACAATTCGGAAGTGAAGGAGCTAAAGTGAGTTGAAAGCACTATATTTGGGTTGTTTTCACAAAATTCACATTCACTTGTCTTCATGGAGCAAGAAGAAGAAGAAGATTACAAAATGAGTTAGACAATGCATCAAAATTGTACAACCTATGTAAGACGTCCTATGCAATGCAATCTATCCCATGCAAGGTGTCTCACATGATTGAGACACCACACATACCATGAGATATTTATGTGAAACACCACACACACCATAGGACATCTCTCATTCATATAAGAAGAGCTAGCTGCCATTCCACTTTTAACCTAGTTTTTAAGGTATAAAGAAACAAAGTTGTGTGTGACGTGTAGGGCAGGGTTGTAACATCACATGCATCATGTTACACCTGCACATTTTTCCTTAAAACCTAGCTACCTTATTTTTTGTTTAAAACGTAGCTTTTGAATATACAAGAGAACTATGACGGCAAAGTGGGTTAGGAGTGGAGTTTAGAACTAAAGGGCAGCAATGGTTAGCAACTTGATGTGTCTAATTTCTATTGCTTTTAATTGCCTTCATATCTTGATTTTGGTTACAAATCCTTACGTTTTGAACAAAATGTGAGATTAATTAAGTGAAAATGGTGTGAATATTGCATTAATGTTAATTGGGTTATTTTGTGAATTTTACATTAAAACACCAAAGTCAATTAAATTTTGCATGAAAATTTAAAAAAAAGAATAAAGAATAAAGGGGTGAAACTTGTCACCACCTCATGGTGGTGATAAATCACCACCTTAAAGTGCATAACATTTAATTATAACGTTTAATTACACTAAATTTTATGCACGGTGGTGACTTGGTAAGTCACCACCGTGCAAGGTGATAATTTTATATAACACCCCTACATGGTTAATGCACATGTGTGACAAGGGAGTCATATCTGTGACTCCCCATGCACGCCCGTGAGAAGTTTTAAGATTAATTGTGGCTTTAATATATGGCAACGTACGACATTAAGGCATACAATCCTAAACCTAGGAATAATCTATAAAAGGAAAGAGAGGGGTAGCAGTTGAAGGAAAAAAAATCATCTTTCATTCACTATTTCATTCGTTTCATACAGAGACACTACAGAAATGAGAGGCGCAAAGAGATAGTGAGAAAGAAGATAAACAGAGAAAGAAAACAGAGTGAGTCGAGAAGAAGAGCAAAACAGTAGAGAAGTGGAGGCTTGGGAGAGATCAAAAGCAAGAGCTGGAGCTAAATCCCATTTAAGTTAAATGAACATTTATCTAGGGAAGAAGCTAAAGTAGAAGCGAGAGCCAAAGCTAGAAGCTTGAGAGGGACTAGAGATCTCCATAACTCTTCATCGATGATTTGTTTGCCTATTCTATTTTTCATTTATTGCTTTGTTTCTTTCATTTTATTATTTGTTATTAACTAACTTATACTCTTATTAATTTAGGGGACTGTTATTTGTTACTTTTGATAATCCATTTGGTATTCACTTTTTATTATTGCTTTAATACTTTTGTTGATGGTAACATGCGATTAAAGTGTTTAATGATGATGAATGTGGTGATATCCATGATGGGCTGATCTCTTTGCTTGAGAATTAATTTAGCTATTTAGTTGAATATGCATGATTGGGTTACGATTCTATTTTCTTATTTATTGCTATATTTTTTGAACTGAATGGACGTAATAGAGTGACCAAACTTTGCATCATTTTATTGTTAAATGAAGATTTGAGAGATGAAGTTTAATATGGATCAAGAAACCATGGAAACTTAGGTTAAGAACTGGAAATATATTAACTTAAGTGGTAATTGGTAGTCAGGTTTTCATTATTAATTCGGATAATAACTTGTTGAATACGAAAGTTAGACTAGTTCATTACTCAAATCAATTTAGAACCTAACTATCAATCAATCCAATGATTTTCCCTTAATCATGTATAGGAGATTAAATTAGTGAAATTAATTCTCAAGAGTCTTTTGACTTTGATTAATCTATTTGTCTTTGTTCCCATTTGATTTCATCTAATTTTAAATTTAATTTCATAATTTTCCTTCGAAGCTTTCACTCAATAATCGGGATAGAATGTCTAGGACTGCATTGTTTTTATTTTTATTTTTATTTTTATTTTTATTTTAAATTCAAATTTAATTTAAGTTAACTAATTTTACCTCCGTGGGAGATGATGCTGGGTTATCAACTACAATTATCTCACATACTTAAGAGTATGATGGCCTAGGTTAGAACTTTTTGGGCATAACACAACCTCACTAACATATTTGTTCTTTTTGGCTTTGAAAGACAATTGTCCCATATACATTTTAAACCCAGCTACCACATTGTTTGAGGTGAGCTACTAAACATAAAAAAGCAAATGTTAGCTGCAGCAACGAGGTAAAGAATAAAATAAATGGAGTGGGGGCTAGAAAAGGGGGAGAATCGAAGGAGAGGGTGGTAGTTGGATTATTTTATTCTATTCAATTCTTGCCACCTATCCCACTCCCATATAAACTATCTTTTTATATGATGGATGTGTGTAACGACAGTAGCTGAGGAAGATATAAAATGGACATGTTGGGATGGCTGGGAGAAAGTTTTTTTATGGGCAAACAACAACTTCTTCATTTGGTCAGTTTTTTTCATAGGCAAACAACAACTTCTTCATTTAGTCCTTTTTGGTTTCCAAATATGTAAGGGATGGAGAATAACCAAACTGCTTCTTGATTATTTTTCGATTTTCCATGTAAATAAAGGTGTTCTTGGTTGATGCTTGGAGACCCATGGAGAGGATGAAGGACTAGACATCTCGACGCTAGTTTGGAAATGACATTGATGTCGACGAATCTAGTTAAGCATATTTTTCATTATGCTTGTTATTCTTACTCTCTTTAGGAATTGATTATGTTATTCGATGTTATTTGTTTGGGTATTATGAAAAGATGATTTTAATGTGTTCTTTGGATCATTTTCTTACAAACCTATAGCTAGAATTCCAATATAATTCGTAATTGTTATATTTTATATTCATTTGTAGCGACTAATGGTTCATAATTATTAGGCATAACATAACCTAGGTTAAATGATCTGAACGTATGTGGTTGTTACTTAGATTGGTATGTTTTCCTAATTTGTAATGTAGTTGTCTAATTAAATTTAGAGACTGTATCTTAGGTTATTCTATGGTTAAGTTTAAATAACAAGCATCTCTTAATTAAATATGACCTAAAGGAAATCCGGAATTAACAGAACTTGTTGTTAATCTTTGACCAATAGTTCAAGGAGAGATAAAAGAACAACAAATCAATGAAATAAATTTAATTGGACGTAGGTTGAGATTGAACCAAATAATTATATTCCTAACGAATTCATCACTTTCATCATTTTAGCATGTTTTCCTTATTTGCTTTTGTTAGTTAGTTTAGATTTATTTTCTTATTTTAAACTAAACCAAACACCCCCTCAAACCTAAAACACTAATTATTTTCATAACAAAAGCAAACCAAACACTCTTTTTGGGATTGATCTAAAGTCACCACTACTACAGTAGTAGGTCTAATTTATTTTGCGAAGCGTTACAATGCACTGCTGTCAAAGATCAAAAAAAGACTACATTCACATGTTCTTTTAGAATATATTCTTTTAGGTGAATGTCATTCGATCTATGTAATGCTCTAGGTACATTCCAAAAATGCATGATGAGTATATGTTTAGAGTATACTAAGAATTGCATTGAAGTATTCATAAATGATTTCACTGTTTATAGAGATTCATTTGATGATTGTTTAAATCATTTATCTAAGGTTTTTAAAAGATCCATTAAAATGAATTTGATGTTAAATTATGAAAATTGTTATTTTATGGTAGATTAAGGCATTGTTTAGGACATGTGATTTCATCTATTACCTTATAAATGTTAGGGGAGTTTGATCTTTCTTAGACAAAATTTCATTCCATTTGATTTTGGAAAGGACTACAAGGAAGCCTTCGACAAACTCAAGGCATTATTAATAAGTACATCTATAATTTAGCCACCAAATTGGGATCTTTTGATTGAGATTATGTGCAATGCTATCAATTATCCAAAGGGGGCAATTTTAGGCCAAAGGATACAGAACATTAGATGCCACATAGTACAATTATTCTATAACTGAGAAAGAGATTTTATTAATTTTTTTACATTAAATAAATTTAGATCTTATTTACTTGGCTCTAATGTTATTGTGTACTCTGACCATGCAACATTGAAATACCTTTTGGAAAAGAAGGAGTCTAAACTGAGGTTGATACAATTCATTCTACTACTTTAAGAGTTTGATTTGACAATAAAGGATAGAAAAGGCTTAAAAAATATAATAGCAAACCATTTGAATAGGTTTGATATCTGTTTAATTGTTGATACTTTTAATCATTTACACTTAGCGATTAACGATACAAAATTCTTAAAATACTCACTTTAATTCAAATATGATTTTAGGTACAATTTGGAAGCAAATAAATTAAAGTGAGTTGAAAGCGCTACATTTGGGTCATTTTTCGAAGATTATTTTCACTTGTCTTCTTAGAGCAAGAGGAAGAAAATTAAAAGAAAAGAAGAAAAAATCAAAATACAAAGAAGAATTAAAAGTGCTTGATGGAAAAATGAAGAAATAACAAGAGAGCAAAATGCATGCAGCAGCTGGGAGTTGAGGACAAAACGACAATGCAACATATGGATAACTAGCCTAGTAAAACGACAGCGCGGATGGAAAGTTGAGAAAGACCAAAATGACAAGACATCCAACTTATTTGTGAAAAATGTAGACACACACAGAACTAGGGAGTGTTTTGGTTAAAATGCACAGCACGAAGAATGCATTTACGAGGGTTAAGTTGAGTCAATAGGAGTAGTCAACCAAGAACTAAGGAGTTTATTCATCAAATCAAGCTATAGTAGAGAGGAGGGGTGATAGAGAAGGCAGGTGGCAGAGAGAAGAAAGAAAGGAGGAGTGATTAGGAGGGTAGTCCATTGATATTAAATTGTCAAATTAGTGAGTAGTGAAGGAGAGAAGAGAGTTGTGACGGTATCTTAGAACCAAGGGGGATTTAGTTGGGGGTATTTCTATGGGAGCTGAAGCATTTTCTTTGGAAAGACTCATGGAAGGTTACTTTCTCGACGCCAGTTCAGAGACGACATCGATACTGACAACTCGAGTTAAGCAATTTTTATTATTTTCTGGTTTCTTTCTCTCATTAGGAATTGATTATGTTATCTTGTGTTTATTAGATTAGGTATTGAATGATGATGATTTTAATGCTCTATTGAATCGTTTTTCATGAAAACTCATTGCTAGAATCGAATGTAATACGTAATCATTATATTCTCGATTCATGTGCAATGAATGTTGGTTCTGAATTATTAGAGATAACATAACATAGGTTAAATAATCCGAGTTTGTATAATTATTACCTAGATTGATATAATTTTCTGATTCATAATGTGGTTGTCCGGATAAACTTAGAGAGCTTATTCTAGGTTTCCCAATAGCTAGAGTTAAATAATGAGCGCTTCGTAATTAACTAGGATATAAGAAAAAATCGGGATACAACTGATAATTACTAAGAGAGATAAAAGAACAATAAATCAATGAATCACACTTAATCAGGGTGTAGGCCAAGATTGAACTAAAGAACTAGGTTCCTATCGAATTCCCTAATTTTATCATTTTTTGCATGTTTCCTTTAATTTGTTTTCATTAGGTTTATTTTATTTTATTTTTTTATTAAATCCAAAACCCCCATTAACTAAAAATCAATTAATTTTATTTCATTAGCTAATTGAACACTCCCTGTGGGATCGACCTAGACTCATCACTGCTATAGTAGTAGTTTAGTTATTTTATTTTGACTAACATTATGACGATCGGTTAATCTTGGCGTCGTTGTCGGGGAGTGTGGTTTTTAATTTTTGTTTGTGATTTTAATTGGTGTTTTGTATATATTTGTTCATTATTGATTTCTTTTTAGTTATTTCATGATATTTTCAATTTTTTGTTGTTTCATGTTTTTGAAAAAAATTTTTTTGATATGGATGGAAGTAATTTTTTTAAATTCATATTCTCAATCCTACAACAATCTTTGGACTGATCAACCTAACTTTTGCTATGGATGGTATAATCAGCCAAATTGCTTCCATGATAGTTTGCAGGAAGCATAACAATTCCCATACATACTAGAAACTTCCTATCAAGACTGAGGTACATCCTTGGAAGAATTAGCTAATGTGCATGTTGCTAACACTTTGCAATTCCAACAAGAAACAAGTTATAGAATCCAGAACTTGACAAACTAAGTGGATTAATTGATGAAAGCTATCAACCACCTAGCATCACAAAGCAAAGAGACATAACCATATCAACTTGAGGAGTATTCGATGGATATTAACAAGGAAAGCTTACTGAGTGAAGAGGAACTTGAGAATTTTGAGGTCAATCCTTAAACGAATTGCTTGTGTCGAAGAAGCTGAGGAAGAGCTTGAAGCATAAAAGGATACATTTTTTAACTCGGAGGTAAAAACTGAGTTCATAATTATTATTGAGATTGACTATTTACCTTTACCATGCAAGTTAGAGGAATTAAATGAAGAAGAAAAAGGAAAAGAGACGTTTGAAATATTTCCAAAGTGTATGAACTTAGTCGAGATTCAGAGGATAGGAAAGTAGTTAAATATATTATCAAAAAAGGCCTTATCTTGAAGAATCTCACGTGGAGGAATCGCACGTGCCACTAGAAGATCATAATTTTGTCATGTGAGGAAAGTATGGAGTCAAGCTAGCAACCTTAAATAAAGGTGCTTCTTGGGAGGCAACCAAAGGGAAGTAAATTTCTTTTCTTTAAATTTTTGCCTTTATTTTTTTTCCATGTGTGTTTCTTTGTTGGTTTATTTTTTCTTGTTTTTAAGTTTTCAATCAAAATGAGAGAAAGAATAAAACAAACAAAGAAACATTTACTTGTTTTCTATTGCTTCTAAGATTATTTAATCATGAGTAGAGAACGAATTAACTAGAGAATTTCATAGCAACTTTAACATGTACTTTTGTTCTTGTGATTGATTGATATGCATTATCTGTAGAAGAGTAGTGACTAGTGCTAGACAAAGCCGGTGAGACTTTGAGGTTTATTAAACTGAAACATTCATATTAGTCTCATTGTCTTTTGATAATGTGTAACCCTCATGATATATACATCTTGATTTTGCATTGAATTTCTATTCCAGACCACATTTTTATCACATGCATTAACATGGAAATGATTAGGCATTCTTTGTTTTTCCAAATTACATTAGCCAAATAGCTTACCCTATTGACATGATTTTTCCCTCGCTAACCCCTTTGAGCTTTATACCTTTCTTTTTGTATCAACCATATTACATGCTTTATACTTAACCAAATGTCTTACCTAAGCCATAAAGCTAGTGGAGCATTTGTGATTGGTGAGTTTGTGAATGTATGAAAGTGTAAGTGTGGGGGTGTACATATTTGTGGATTGAGTATAATGTTGGGATGTTTTGTTGTCTTATTATTGAAATTCCCATGTTAATGTAGTTTCTTTCAATCTTAAAAAAAAGGAAAAAAAAGAAAGAAAAGAGAAAAGAAAAAGAAAAAGAATGAAATAAAAAAATTGCTTAAATAAATTTATCAAGGAGGAAATGCATATGAGTTTGCAAAGTTATTCATGATTAATGCATCTGCCTCGAGTTGTAATGAATGTGATATTTGAGATTGTTGAATATCAGGTAAATGTTGGTTTGGAAGGTTCACTCTTATGATTTCAATGTATTGTTGGCATAAATTATATTAGCGATTCCTTTGGATTGGTATATGCTTCATGTGGTTTGTGTGAGAGAGCTGAATGAGGTTGTGAAATATAAATGTTGCATTCGTCATAGCTGATGGTACCCAGTTTTTTATAAGTGTTGCTTTGTTTTACTAGCTTTGATGTCTTTCATGCTACTTGACCCAAACACATCTCACCTTACCTTTACCCACATTATAACCTTGAAAAGTCCTTTGATCTATAATTTTTCATGTGAACATTAGTGGTGGAGAAATGAAATGATATGTAAAGTTGTGGATTGTCATGATCATGAATGGTGTTGACTGTACCTATAGATATATTTTACTTAAACACATTTTCCGAGTCTACCATTAGATTGCTTGGTTCTAAAGATGATGCTTGTTGATTGAACATGAGTAGAAGCATTGAATGTTGAATTCTTACTATGATTTTTGAAGGTTATTTATCTTTGCTTATAAATATTTATTCATAGAACATATGGGAAACGAGTAAATATTTTGGGTCTTTGAGCTTAATTTGGATGTTTTGCCCGAGAACGGATAAAAGCTATATGTTGAGGAAATTGATATGTGATTAATTGTTGATACATTTAATTATTTATACTTAGCAATTAATGATACGAAAATGCGTAAGATATTCACTTTAATTCATATATGATTTTAGGTACAATTTAGAAGCAAAGAAATTAAAGTAAGTCAAAAGCACTACATTTTAGCTGTTTTTCAAAGATTAATTTTCTCTTGTCTTTATGGAGCAAGAAAAAGAAAATTAAAAGATAAGAAGAAACAAAAAAACAAAATACAAAGAAGGATTGAAAGTGGTTGGTGGAAAAATGAAGAAACAACAATAGAGCAAAATGCATCCAACAGCTGGGAGTTGAAGGACAAAATTACAATGCAGCATATGGACAACCAGCCAAGTAAAACTACAACACAGATGGGAATGGGAAGCTGAGAAAGACCAAAACGACAAGATGTCCAACATCTTCCTCAATGTCTCTTCCTTTTTCTCTTCCTCAATCTCTCGATGAATTCTCTCTAGAGTTTCTCAAGTTAGTTGATGCAAAAGCTTTACTCTACCACTTTTTCTTATTCTTTGAATATATTTTTTGTTCTAAGTAGCCCTATGATTTTTTTGGGGTTTGAAAAGTCTACAAAATACATCAAAACTTGACATTTTTTAGTGTCTGCGGGTCTACCTGATGCAAGCCACTATCGTGGGCCACATCCGAGCCTTCTGCCATGATCGTAGCATATTGGCCATGATTGTAACACCCACATATCCCCTTGGAGGATACGTAGATACTACACAAAATAGAACCAAAGTAATCCAATACATACTAAAGCATTTCTAGAAACTCAAGAGGCATAAATTTCATTTCATCATTGGTTGGGTTATATTCAGAACATAACATACACATAATACTTATTACATACAAGCCTTAAATCTAAATCTAAACTGTACTAAGGTTTTTTACAAACCATTAAACAAAACACATAATACAACATATCTCATTACATTAAAGAACAACTCAAAAGAATCTAAACATTTCCAGAACAAAACACAATCTCTTGGCCATTGCAGTTATCTTTATCCTAGTCTCAAGTCTTCTTATCAGAACCTACATGGGGGTAAAACCATCGTACTAAGCATAACTTAGTGGGGAGTAACTAAACAACATATAAACTGGCGACTATATCTAACAATTGTCTAGCTTATTCATGCACTGAATCTTAACAAATCTCATAAAAACTTCAATTGTTCAAATTATTGAACATTCCAATATCATTTCCATCAGAACAAAATAACACATATTAAAACAGATTATACTTGCATCAAAAAAATATCCAAACAGAACATCAGAAATCAAAATACAAAACTTTAAAGTACCTGAACAAATCTTACTTCTATTATAACAACATTTAGTTGTATCAAAATTGAAAAAAAGAGCTACGGTTGTAGTCGGGAGCTCTCTCCCAACTCTAGAGAATTTTTCCTAAGTCTTTGCACTCCATACAAATCCTCTCTTTCATTGATTCAATGTTGTCTGTGTGCGGTTTTGGACAATGGGCAAATGGCGGAAGACGTCGACTAAATTTAGGGACATAATTGTTGATTGTGTTTTAAGGCCAAGGGTTGCAGGCTTTTCTCACCATAAGTCACCGCTGAATCTAAGTAACAATGTGGAAACTGCAATATAGGAGGAACTAGAGTTCGACCATGTCAATACGAGTTCTAGTGTCAGGGGTAGGCTGACAATAACTACAGGGGTCCAAGAGGGTAATGTGGTTTTGCTAGTTGCACCTTCAAAAATTCTAATTGTGAGAACTGGCCGAACTGAACTTAGCTACTAGACTTCAAAGTTGGGCGGAGTAAAATAAAACTTAGATAGCAATAAGGGTCATAATGTGGGCACGAGTAGTTTTCCAAAGAGTACTTTGAACATAACAAGGGGAACTCGGGAGCAATGGTTAAAGGTAATGTAGAACCAAACAAAAACCAAACTACTCATCAGAAGGGGGATGAGGATGCATCCACTTCTGATGAGATTACTAGTAATTCTGACGTGGGAAGTATTGGAGGGGAAGATTCGGACTCTAATGAAAGTTCTGAGAAGGAAGCTTCACCGAAGGTGTTTGACAAAATGCCAAACCCAACAAATTCAAACCCTCAAAGCACTCGAAGTAAAGCCTCGTATACTAGCCTCTTCAAGAATAATGAGTTAAAATAGGGTATGTAATTGGAACTAATGCAGGTGGATGAGGAGGTCCTTATGGAGGAGGAAGATGTTGTCTAACTTGAGGAAGAATGGGGATACTACTTGGTGGGATGTTTTACAGGTCAGTTCCTAGGGATGAAGATAATTGAAAATCTGCTTGCTAAATGGGCAGTTCTGTGTAAAATTCTCCCCCATGATCAAGGTTGGATCGTATTCTAGTTTGAATCCTAAGAAGATTGCACAAATGCACTGGTAGGGGGACCTTATGTATTATATGGGAAGACTTTACTATTGAAAAGATTGTCATCAGGTTTTGCTTTTAACTATCAAGATGTAGCGCCCCCTTGCCACAGGGTACACACCGGAACGCCTGGAGGTATTCTGATACATATCCTATGATAAAGGTGAGTTACGTTCGATCATTACATGAACTTCATATGGCATCATATCATTACTCACTTATAAAGCATCATAAGAAAATCTCAATATTTTAAAACCAACTTTTTCCTCACTTCATTTCACAAATCGAAAGTTTACATTGTATCTTTCAATACTTACAACATGTACATCATCAAAACCTAGTACAAAAATACTACATGAAAGAGGAAAATATACAAAGTCTATCTAATCTGTCCAAAAATCCTAGCTGACCGACCTTTGAGCCATGATTTCTCTTGCTCAAAATCATAATCTACACGGTTGGTAGAGCCTCTCAGTAGCTAGAGTCGTCTCTCAGTCCCGAAAAGACAACATTGCAATTTGGTAAGTTTTACGAACTCAATGAGTTAACCATCATCGATGGTTCACTCAATTCATGCAACATATCATTTCACATAATACATATTTCACAAAATTATAATTTACATCAGTATCATATTTTCACTTAAGCATAGGCATTTTTTTTTGCATTTTAATCAATCAAACATCTTAATAAAAAGCATATGGAATGCACATGTGACTCTTTTCTATTTATTACATTGTTGTGACTGAGTGCCTAAACTGTCCCGTATCTATTGTGGATATCGGGCTCATTTATACTGTCCCTTATCCGTTGGGGATATAGGGCTATTGAGCCTTTGGCTCTTAACCACATTTAGTGCTTTGAGCTTGTTTTCAGCAACTACTCAGGTCATAACTCTCTTTATCTGATCATGCATTCATGTATGTAATGCATCTTATAATCCCTCAATCAATTCAAGAAACAATTAGTTCTTCTCATTCACATACAATACGCACTTCAATATCCATTCCACATTTCACAGTCATCGAACCTTCTATCCAGAACCAACAATCAAGCCACATTCATTCAATCATTTCAAACAAAAATTAAGCAGACAAGTAATTAAGTGAGACTATCTAGGTTACTCACAAGTTGCTCCCGAAGCTAATGCATGGAAGTTCCGACAACGTTTGGAGGTTGATGACAAACTCATTTAGCCAATTATCTTTTTATATCTTTTGGATGAGTTTTTTTCACTCAAAGTGATCTTTATGGTGTTATTTGAATATCATTTGAATTATTGTGCTTTACATTTAATTTGTGTCTATAAGGAAAAAAATTGTAGGATTTTTGTTTAACTATGATAAATTAATTTTTTTGGACAATTGATGCTACATTATTTGTAATTTTTATTGTAGGGTATTTGAGAAATTAAAGAGAAAAAAGAAAGAGTAAGTAGCATTAAAATAGTTGGAGAATGGACCAAAAGAAAATGACAACGTTGCAATGGGACATTGAAGAGGAGAAAACGACCCAGTGAAAAGAAGCTTGCAAGTTGAAGGGGTTTTGAAAATCCAAGGAACAAACATGTGACAAAAGGAAGTGGCTTGTATGGGACGTGGACCAAGAAGGGAGGAATTAGTAGACAAAGGAGACAAAAGTAAGTGGCTTGTAACTAATATGAGTGCGTGGACCAAGAGGAATGCAGTGGTAGGTGATTTGTGTGGTCTTAGTTAGGTGCTGTGGCTAAAATAAGAAGAAAAACATCATGCTGTGCGTGGGAAGGAAAGCATAAAGTGAGAAGTAGGAGTTGGCAACGGGGAGAACATGTTTTGCGTGAGTGTGTTGGAGAATAACAATAAAACGTGTTGGGTAGCTGGGGGAAAAAAGGGACATTATGCGTGTGTGTGTGGCTTGGCTGTGGTGTGTGCTGTGCTGTCTTTGGAGTGCAGTAGTGCGTGAAGAGGGAAAAATAACGGAGAGTGGCAGCTGGTGTTATTGTTGGCTTGTGAGTAGTCAGGAGAAAAATAGAAGAGGAGGTGGATGTTTTGTGTTGGCTGGAAAAAGAAGAAAATAACGTGAAGTGCAGTTGGATTTTTGTGAGTGTGTGCTACCTTGTGCGACAATTACTAGAGGAGCTTCGAAGTTGGGTGGAGAAAGAGCAAAAATAGAAGGAGATTGCGTGAAGAGCTGTTGTAGTGTTGTGAGAGGCTACTGGTGAGTTAACGTTGGTGTGTAGCTGGCGTGAGAGCAAAAAAAGAATAAACCTTTATGCAGTGGGCTTGTGAGTGACGTGAATGTGCTAGTTGTTTGAATTGCGTGGAGAGAGGAGCAAAGAGCAAAGTTAATTAGTCACTTAGCCATAGTGTGAGAGTTGAGCTGCTGGTTTGTGGGCATGCGTGACTTAGGCGTGAGTTGGTGGTCTGGTTGCATTGGCTTAGGAAGAAGATACCAAAATCAGAAAGAGACAACGTGAGAGGCACAAGTTGGAGGACGCATAAGTGAACCCTAAGAGATTCTGACCATTATTCTTACACATTCCATGGCTGACCGTCGTAGCTCAACATCGGCAGCAGCTTTAATGACTTTTTGTAGCTAGTTTATCATAATCCTTTGGTTCAATGGAAAAGGCAGGAGCTTGGAGTTTTTATAGGGGAGTTTAACTGCATTTAT
>JAOSBN010000004.1:30118242-30141764 GCA_027563595.1 Erythroxylum suave | reverse complement strand
TATATCTAGTAATCAATAGTTTTGATTAATCGACATTTGTTTAAAGAATCTTATTCTATACAAACAGTTCTGAAAAGGTTTCCAAAAGGGGATACACAATTCAACCCCCCCCCCCTTCTTGTGCTGTTAAATATCGTTTTCTAAGTGTTGTAATAACGTGTGATTCACTTCAAGTCTTCCACCACTGGTAAGTTGGGCCCTACAATCAGGACACTGTATAATCGAACCTCTCATTAGGCTCGCAATCCATCTGATCAAATACCCTCTCTGTCCTCTCTAACCACCCCTCGACCTCACCAGGGTCTGTGTTGCCATAGAAGTTCACAGCTTCCTGCTTCCGCAGCCTATCATACCTCCTCTCCCTTCTCTTGGGAACTCTTGGAGGCATCTCCTCATATTGAGGTACTGAGGACTCTCTACTGGCTCCTACCGATCCTTGGTCAGTTGGTTAATCAACTTGATCATCTAGAACGGATGACCTATAACAAACAATAAATTTCAATTATTTTTCTGCACTTCTCACGATATTTCATGTTTAACATTCTATATGTCCCAACAGATGCCAAACATGCTCTGATACTACCTAAATGTAGCACCCCTTACCACAGGGTACACACCGGGATGCCCGGAGGTCATTTCGGTATATATCCTACGATAAGGGTGAACTACGTTCGATCACTACAATAATTTCATATGGCATCATATCATTATTCATTATAAAGCATCATATTGAAATTAGAATATTTTAAAACCCAACATTTTTCCTCATTTCATTTCGCAAAATCGAAAGTCTAAATTATATCTTTCAACCATTTCCATACGTAACAATAGTACTACATGAATGAGGAAAATATACAAATCTATCTAATCCATCCAAAAGTCCCAGCTGACCAACCTTTGAGCCATGATTTCTCTTGCCAATCACAATCTACATGGCTGGTAGAGCCCCTCATCGATGAAGTAACCAATCACAATCTACATTGCTGCAAACTTAATGAAGTAACCATCATCGATGGTTCACTCAATTCATGCATCACATTAATAAATGTAACATATTTTTCACATCTTGGCATACTCACAAAACAGCACCTTTAATTTTCAGAACAATCATAAAAGTCATTTTATTCCAGTAAAATACACATATCACATACAAATGCAATGCACGTGATTCAGTCTCATTGTTACTTTGTTGTGACCAAGTGCCTTTTTACTAGCCCATATCCCTTGTGGATACTGAGCTGTATCGAATTAATGTCCCATATTCCTTAGTGGATACCGGGTACATGTACAACAGAGCCAAAGGCTCTTATCACATTCTGAGCTTTAAGCTCTTTTACTGGCGACTCTGGTCACAACTGCTTTTATCTTTCATGCATTCATGAAATGAATGGCGTCTCACATATTCATTTAACTGCTATTTAAAATTAGTCACATTCCCAGTCAAAACACAATCATCTTTGGACCTTAGTCCAACATTCAACATAATTTTGGAGTAACATTTATTTCTTCACATTCACATACAAATAGCACTTTAATATCTCAATCCAATATCACAGTCATCGGACCTTCATTGTCCGGAATCAACATTTAAGCCACATTCATTTAATCATTTCAAACATAATTTAAACAACCAGAAATTTAAGTGAGACCATCTAGGTTACTCACAAGTTACTCCCAAAGCTAATGCCTGGAAGTGCTGGCAACGTCTAGAAGTTGACATTCCAACTGTTCCTCTATAACAAATAACACACACATATATCACAATCTGCACAATTGTGCGTGTTCATTAATGCACATATATGGAATGAATTATGTACAATGCATGTTTATGACAATCCCTGGGTATCCTTCCATCAAGGTTATCACAAAAACAATCAAATATCAAAGCTCCCTTAACTAGCATTGTTCGTAGGGTTTATACCTCAACAAACCATTTGAATCCAATTTCATAACCTAATGAGCCATTTCAGATTTTTCTCCAAACTCTAACTTTCAAGTCTACTATTCACGTTAAATCAAAGAGTGCAATTGATATAATTTGGTCCTATAAACAGAAAGTAGACGAAACAAAAGTAGACAAAGCAGAAGCAGACGAAGTGAAACACAGATGGAAGCAAAAGACAGACAATACGCCAAAAGACAGATGAAGTGTCTAAAGGTAGACGAAATGAAACACAAACGATACGCCAAAAGACAGACGAAGTGTCTAAAGGCAGACAAAATTCAAAAGATAGACGATAAGCAAAGGTAGACGATAGACAAAAGGCAGACAATAGGTGGTCAAAACAAACAAATCAAGGTCAACCACAGACGATAAGAAACATAGACGATAGGTGGTCAACACAGATGAAAGAATAGTCAACCACAGACAATAAGAAATACAAACGATAGGTGGTCAACACAGATGATAAAATAGTCAACCACTGACTATAAAACACAGATGATATGTGGTCAACTTAAGACGAAGGAAAGTCAACCTCAGATAATAAGAAACATAGACGATAGGTGGTCAACGCAGATGAAGGAAAGTCAACCACAGATGATAAAACATAGACGATATGTGGTCAACTTAAGACAAAGCGAAGTCAACCATAGACTATAAAACATAAACGATATGTGGTCAACTTAAGACGAAGAGAAGTCAACTACAGACGATAAAACATAGATGATAGGTCTTTACAGAAGAAACGTCTATGCTCCTGAACATCTCTAACTCTTCAACAACTCTCGTATAAACACCTATGTATTCATACATGCTCAGTGAAGAAACAGAGCATATCACCTTTCCATATCTAACTCTCCAAACTAATCCTATATATCATTTCATTGTTATTTCAACTCTAAGAATCATTTCCACAACACCTGATCACTAATAATCCATCAAAACCTAAATAACACCATATCCCTAAATTTTCATCCCCTTAACACAGTGTTCAAGAATATAATTATATAAAAATGTCATATTCATGTAGATGATAGTAACTCATCAAATTTGTTTCATAAATCTCCAATTCTAAAGAATTTATTAACTACTTACTTGTTGAAAAACTCCAAGATTTTCAACTATCCCTAAAGCCCTAACTTCATGCAAAATCACCTACTCCTCTGTGAACACTAACCAACTTCTGGTTTTTCTTAAGGCAGAAGGAAACACTTTAGGAGTAAAGGAAATGGTGAGGGATATGAAGAATCAAAGTTAACTCCCAGAAGGAGTTTGATGGAAAACTCTGTGTATGGGAAGAAATTTGGAGATGATGATAACAAGGAAAGAACTTAGGAAAAGTACCAACCCTTTTTTAACTCTCGAATTACTCAAAATCACTTCTGACACATAATAAAAGTAACTTTACACTTGTCACTTTCTTAAGGTCTAAGTTTTGACTTAGTTTCTTTTGAACTAACTTTCCTAACTCTCATCGTTACAATCCAACTATCTCCAAATCTTCATTTGAATTCTTCTCTTCTTTTTCCTATTTTCCATAATACTCTATAAATTACAAAATAAATCCTAAGTTCACCAAAATTCATAAATCACACAATTTTACTATCCAATAAGATTTTCAATGTAGAAACAATCATAATTCTCAAAAATTCACAATTCAATCCAATTATAACCAAAATTATCCGTGAATGCATCTACACTTAATTTCATGTGCAGAAAAGTTCACTATTCACTTGTATGAGCGTGTCATATTATGCATGAACATAAAAATGCTTCTCTTGCGTCTCACTGAACACTCCTATTTACTATTTTAACCTTCCCATAGTTAATGGAATGTTACATTTAAGCAATGTAAATATAACTGAATCATGAGCCATCTGATTTGACGCTTTAGTATCAATTATCCACTCAACATGTGAGAGCGAGTTATCCAATATAAGAGATGTTAGCGCTTGAGATAAATCTTTGGAGTTGCTGGAAGACCGTAGTAGTCCCCAATGTATCTTTGCAATGTGCCCTTGTTGATTGCACCAGTTATTCATCATATGCTTGATGGTGGTGGAAGACTCTCCTTAAGCCTGCTTTTAGAAAAGGATTACGTAAAACACTTTGTCTTTCCAGCTTGTTGTTGAAATAATTGATAAAGCCCTTCAAGTGTTTGATTCGATGAAGTATTAGTAACATGAGTTAAACTTGGATAGAAACCTTTACCTTATGAAGTAAACAGGTTTATCTCAAGATTCTTGTTTCTTCCTTGTTGTGATTCCCTTTGTGTAGTAAGAGAAAATGATACAATGGTCGTGTTCTTGAGATATATGTTTTGTGCTTCAAAGGAGTTGATATAAGACACACATTTGGAGTATGTAGGCAAGGGTGGTTTAAGCATAGTTGTAGCAAAGTCCTTGTAAGTAAGACAAGGCTCATGAGGAGATGATATACCCTTATGTCCACTACTAGTTTGTCAATTGTGGGTAATTGATCGCATATTGATTTTAAAGAGCACAATTGCTTCACAACAAAAGCATCTGGTTCTTTACGAAGGTAATTCAATTATTGGAGTAAAGAGAACTCCCTTTTCTGAGTTGCACTAGCAAACTCTTATTCAAGAGTTTTTTAGAGATCTTATAATGTTTTTTACCTGATTGCTAGTCCCAAAACTTTTAAAAAGGAAGTAGCAATAAGTAGCCCTCACAACAATAGAATGATCTGGTTCTAAGTGATATACTGGTCAGTTTCTAATTACATGTTTTCCTTGGTTTTGGATGCTTCTACTGTTTGGTAACTTCGGTGGTGGCATCTAGCTTTGTAGTTTTGTATCTATTCGGTGGTTATTCTTCTCTAATAAGTAGCCCCCATACTTGATAGTAAAGGGCTAAGCTTTTAACCTACTCACTCTAGACGATATATATCTCATGAGAAAGCTTCACCGTGACAAAGTTCATCATGTTGATGGGAGTAGAGTTATTGGATGAGAATAACGAAGATTAATTCATGTTTAGCTCAACATGTTTTTACATATCTCAACTCTGATACCTTAAAGAAATCAATAGGAATTGAAGAGTACGACAAATGATAAGTTATTAATTCTTGATATTTGTTTTCCACAAACTTCACCATGGCTGAAGAGAACATATATTTGAAGCAAAAAACATGAGGTAACATAGGAAATAACCTAGGGTAGTTGCTTCTTAGGCTTCAATAGTTAAAGCGTCTTTGTAGGATTGTCTACCACCAGAATTGGATTGAATTGGGCTGACCTTATTTCATTAGCACTGACACACTCTTCAAGTTGTAGTGTATTTAAGAGTGCTTAACCTTATTTCTCCATTCACCCTTATCACTCCACTCAAGATATAAGCTTGCATTATTAGTTTAAACTTAAAGCATCAGAACCTTTGATTAATATATTTATAAATGAAAAATAATCCTTTATTCTTCTACCAAAGTAATTAATAGTGCATAATTATAAGATGCTTATTCATAATATCTTTTTATATTGTAAATAACTCCAATAAGAGGTAATATCAATTTATTAAATGATGTTTTTTTAAAATTTAAAGAAGAAAAATGCTAAAAGAAAATTAGTCTTAATTAAAATAGAAAAACCTAGTCATTTGATAGGTTCTAGGGTGTTATGTTGGATTTTATCACTTAAAATAATATCTTAGAGAAACAAAATCATGTAAATGCTTATTATTGATAATATGGATGAAAAATTGATGGGAGAGTGCTTCGGTTCCAAAATTCCTGTAAAAATTTCTTGTATTATAATTTTAGACTATAAAAATCCCATATACAATGACTCATGCCATAAAATACCCTTTCTAAAAAGATATAGTATAGCTATATCACTATTACTGATATGGTTTTATAAAAGAATTAAGGAAAAATTAATTCATGAAGTGGTTAATGTTTCAAATTTTGCCATTGTTGGCAAACAAAGCAAGATACTAGCTCTTTTAATTTCCTTAAATTTCTCCAAGTTTTACACTTCAGTAATCTCAACTATATGTCAATTTTACTTATTGATTTGATAGTCGACTACATTTGATCCATGATGTAAAAATTAGACCGAACTGGCCGGTTAGATTGGGATAAGCACATCATCTTTTACTTTTAACAGTTAGAAATGAAAATCAGTAGGTTAAATAACAAGTTGGCTAGTTTTCTCTAAACGGTTAACTAGTTGTGTCTTCATCTTCTCTAACTTCCAAACATAAAATCAGTATAGAAAGATGAGAGCTTTATGTAATTGGCACTTGAGAAATCAATATATTGTAGTGAAAATAGATTTGGAACCAAGATTGAGCAAATGGGTAGCTCAGTTTGGTACTAGAACTAAAGCAAAAGCTCAAATAGGTAGAGAGATTTTTTGGAGCACTAGATGTAATCTTCATTCTAATAGACCTTGGAAGAAGGAGAATTGAGTAAGAACAACAAACCACAACAACCCGACTTTCACCACCATCTTCAACAACACTCCATCTCTATAAAACGATGATTGATGTTAACTAAATATCGGAACAAGAATCCAAAATCCATGTTATCTTTAATGAAATGAGAGGTATAGTTAGCAGAAGCAAAGAGATTTCTTGGTGAGGATGATAAGTTTAAGGTTAAAGTGGAGGTAGGTGCTTGGCTATGGGAGAGGGGAAAAAAAAAGGAGGTTTTAGTGACAATCAAAGATGTGGTGAAATTAGTTTGCAATTGTTTTAGATAAAAATTGGAACTTTGGAGTAAAAGTTGATAGGACATGTAAGGACAAAAATAAAGGGAGATCTAGCTTCACATGATAAGTGAGTAATAGTTTTCCCCTTTTTATTCCTTTCTTTATTTTTTACAATTATTTTTGTTCTCTCTTGTAATTTTTTATTTTTAATTAAAAGATCCTTCTTTTTAAATTTTAATTACAAAGATAATGACAAAAACTTCAATCACACACCTTATAAACTTTTTTTTAAAAGTAAGTAATAAATTCATTCAAAAGGTTAAAATTGTGAAATAAATGTATGAAGTTATATCTTCTAAGAATGGACCTTATACAAATAAAGAAGTTGAAAAGGAGGATATATCCAACAACATCAGATAACACCATATAAACATTAATAGACTAATAAAATATAACTAAAATGATAATTTAATTTAATTCTTAAATTTGACTTGAATTAATTTCATTTCATTTCATTTCGTTAATTAATAATTTAAAATAACTATAATAAATTATTAATTTGTGTCAAATTTAATTAGCTAGATATGAATTTAAATTTTGAGTTGAATTATCATATAAGCAGTATTTGATTAATTTATATATAATACTTATGTCACATTTATGTTAATATTAATTTTAACTAAAATCTAAAAAACAGATTGTCTAAAAAAATAAAATTATTTGAGTACAATAGAAGAATTGATGCAAATATTTTAGATAAAAATGCAATTTACGAATCTTTAGATATCGTTAGGGAATTTGGAATTATTAATGATTATTACACACAATCTTGTTTAGAAATTCAATTATGATTTTCAATATATATATATATATATATACACACACACTCAAATTTAGTTTGAATTATTAGATTTGATTTTGAAAATCCAAAAATTTATAGTTTCACACAAATTATGAATCAGTCGTAGCAGTTATAAGCTTTCTGAAAAATACGAAAACAAAAAAAATCAAATATCAAATCAACACTCAAGATTTGGTAACGCAACTCAACACACCTTGCCTATGTTTACAGGACCCTTACCCAACTTAATCATTTTCACCAAAGAACAACAATAGTTTTACTCAGGGCATTATAGAGCCGACTCACCCTATCTTTAATACTATCTCTCGTCCTCATAATTCGCGAAAGTATTTCACTCTCAATAGCACAATCACCTTGCACTAACTTCAGTAGAAGATTTTCTCAACATTTTTTGATAATAAAGAATGAAAATAAAATAACTCAAGTGATTGAAACAATAATGGTCATAAACAAAGAAACTTGAGATAAGAGAAACAACTCAACTAAAAAATCCAGCTTCTTCAACGAACGATCGAGAAGTTGTCCTCAAACAATTCTATTGTGAAACTTCGATAATATCACTGTGATATCCCACGTTCAACAGCCAAAAAAAATCAACAAAAAAAACTAACGTTTCATCACTAAAACGTCAAAATAAAAAAGCTACAAACCCACAAAAACTGTTGGACGTTTTTCAGCCAGAAACCACTCCAAGACAGCCCAAAAAAATCACACAACAAATAGAAAACACAGCTACCTAATAATGATGGATAGATCGTGTAATGTTCACATAAAAAAGGAAAACACAGCTGCTATATGTTCATCAATTAAATAATTGTTTCACCCTTGAAATCCCACAAAAATACAGCTGCACACACAACCAAAACTTTGTACATTATTCCTCACAAAGAACACGTTAAGTAGCTGTCCAAAAATCCCAGTTACTGCATATAGTACATAACCACAAAAGATTACACAAATTGCCAAAAATTAGCTACCAAAGATAGCGTAAGATCACCAAAATTACAGCTAGCAAACCACATGTCTCCTAAATGTTTTTCACTTAAAAACTATATTTGGACAAATCAAAAATTCATGTAACCAATGGAGTAAAACTCAACTAAAATCTGGATAGGATAACCATAAAATCAGCCACCATTTTAGATACCCAAAATTACAGCTGTCAAATCATCTTGTTGTCGTCATTTTTCCCATACAAATCAACGTAGAAAATTCATGTAATAGGTAGAGAAAACATAACTGTCCAATGTGAATAATATCACTGAAAAATCTAGCTAACTTAGATAGATAAAACAACCAAAGTAAGCTTCCAAAGATAGCTTCAAAATAACCAAAAATTTTGCATCTTATCTTTGTTAAAATATGATGATTTGATTCCAATTTAATCCTATCATGACTAGGATTTTTACGCCAAATAGACCTCATCTTCAAAGAGTCCCACATAAGGTAGTATACTCATTATAATAATATTCCTCAAATAATCAAAGTTGTCCAATTACAAATAATGCCTAAAGTATCATAACACATATCATAACAATCTCCCCCTTTTTGGCATTATTTGTAAAATATCAAAACTCCCCTTTAAAAAGATAATTGGACATATATCATCAAGTACACATAACACATAGGAACTCCCCTTTAATCAAACATGAGGTTCCAAATAACTTCCAAATGACATCAAATTCACATAATATCAAGTTCATATAAGTAATTGACAAATATCTGAATAAATAATTATCCAATCATCCAAATTTCTCCCCCTTAGGACAAAATGATGCCGAAAAGACTAATAGTCACCAAGATACCTTGAAATCTCCCCTTGAATTGAACAGTCACCAACAAAGCAGAAATATCAAATGAAAATAAGCAATCATATATTTCCACTTTGGGACAAAGCAATGCCAAAACGAAGAATGTCTTTAATGCGACCGATCTCAGTGAATAAAGAGGCATAAAAATCAGTAGTAGGTGTATCAATCCTAATATCTAGATTAGGTGCACCGTATCTTTTGTCCAGAAATTCATTCATGACAATGGCATTTTGTCCATATATTGTTGAAGAAATATAATAGCCCTATAGTATCCAAACCATAATGTCATTCTAGGTTATACGAAAACAAAAGCTTATTATGATGTACATACCCTCAGGCACACTAGAACTCATCTTATCTTTGGAAGTAGAATTATTCACCACAAACTACAAAATAGGTAACTTACCAATAATCGCTCAATAACATGATCACCAACAGGTCTTTTATTCCATTTATATGATCATTCATGTTTTTCCGTTTCATCTCACCAGTCTTAAGCAAATTCCTAATGAAAACATATTACACAAACTCATAGAACCCATGATATAGAGAGAAACTAAGAAAAAATTGGAGAATCATAGAAAATATTAATCTTCCTATAGGTGTAAACCACGCATCAACATTTTCTTAACATAACTCCGTAAAGCAAAATCTAAAAGTATAATTCTCAAAGCATTAAGTAGAGCCTCATTTTTACATCAAACATACTATTCAACAAGTAAAGAAAAATCCAAACACATACCAATCAACTAAACCTTAGAAAACCCATAAATAAGAACTCAGAGAGCTTAAATTTTAACTCCTTCAAACCTCCCTTTTTTTAAGAAACAACATCAATATACTTCAAATGTAAAGCACACAATCCTTGCGCCCCTCAAAAAAAATTCAAACCTAGTCTTATTCCTTATCACATTATCTCTATCATCAACTGTTTAACTAATTTCTTCTTCTGAAGCAATTGACTTATTCTCTGTCTAAACAATTTCTTCACCAGTAGCAACTAACTGTAGATTTAGGCAGTTTTTGGTTCTTACTTCTTTGGGTCTTTGAGTTGGTTCATAAGGTTGGATTTGAAGATTGTCTTCAACAACCAAGTTGGGATTTAGACCATCCACATGAAGTACATTTTTTAAGTGTGGTTGTCCATCCATGCAAAAGGTCCCTCTTCCAATAACCGTGGCCTTCTTTCCATCTCCAAAAGTAATATGGCCATCCATACAACTTTGATAATCCATCAAGTGTCTTCTTTCGCCCTTTTCTAACCGAAGTATGCTTTGGTAATGTTGGTTGCTACTAGAAATTCAACGTAGAATGTCTAAACTTTCAGTTTCGAGCCATCCAAAATATCATTTGTAATAACTTGCAACAATTTGGCCTTATGTGCCTGTTTACCTCATAAAAGTGACAAGTATGTACAAATTTCAGTTTCCCCCTTGAAGTTTCTCCTTAGACAAATCTGACCACAATATTTTCGTCATCATTTAACTTAGAACATTCACCTTTATAGCCAATGCCTTGAAGGTCTCCTTTAATCTTACCAATTTCTAGCAACTTTTCTAACTTTTCGATACCTCCATTTAGCATTCTTATCCCTTTTTTTTTACTGATCAGCTTCAAATTTGTTTCATCAAGATCATATATTTTATATAAAAACTTCTTTTATAGGTCATAAATAATGGTCTTCATGATGGACTTTTCCTTTTTAGCTTCTCATTCTTCTTATATGTCTATACCCATTTAGCATACATTAACTTATAAGCTTTGTAATCCTCCCTTTTGTATTCCAAATCACTGTCATAATCTGAACTGAAGCTATGGACTAATTTATCTACATTTTTTTTAAATCTTGGACTGATTCATTTTTGTTTTCTTCATCAGTTTCTTCTCTGGTTGCTATTAAGCAAGACACTAAACTTTTACTATTTAAAGAAACCACCGCAACATTATTTGTAACATCCCATTATCATACACGAGAGATTATTGAGAAGTTAGAAATGCATTTCATGCTCATGCATAATATAGAATAAACACACACATGAATATTAATGTTAGCACACATTAAAGTGATTGTACATTCATTCATTAACATCTTCCGGGTATAATTGATTTTAATCTGATTATAATATGAATTGTGGATTATTTGTCTTCAAAAGGGATTTAGTGAGTGTAAATATTGATTTAGCATTTTTGGTGAAATTTAGGAAATTTATGAAAATTTGGGATATTTTTGGACTAGGAAAAATGCCAAATGGTAGGATAATTGATAAGAGATGGTAGAAATAAGAGTTGAATGACAGTATAAATTTTTTATAAATGACCTTAGGAATTATTGACAAGTGTTGAAATTTAGGAGATAATTGAATTATTAATTGGCTCCAAATGGGACCATAAGAAAGTGATAAGTGGTAGTGACAAGTGTCACTACCACTCCTCATATACCTTATACAATTATTTCTAGTGAAAGATAGATATTTTGTTGTCTTTCACTTGTCATTTTCTTCATCTATCCTTCTTCACGATTTTTGATTTACCAAGTCTTCATCAATGTTACACCTTGCTTTCATCTATCAATTGTTGCCCCCATCTTACTCTCTCTTTCAAAACCCAACCCTACCATCTTTGAATGATGTTGTATGTGTGATAGAAGAAAGCTAGGTTTAGTGAGATCTTGAAGAGTTTGAAGTTTTTATCAAGTAAGTTATGCTTTAATTTTCATGGGTAGCATTAAATGACACATTTATGATGAGTAATTTGAGATTGACGATAATGATCATAGAATTTATTCTTTTATGTTACCATGGGTGGTAACAATAATAAAGAGATTATGTTTTAATTCTTGTGAGTTGATGTATGCATGAGTTGTTTTAGTAAGAAACAATTTCTATGATAAAATTTAAGGGATGAGGGATTTTGAAAAATGTAGTTCGAAATATGAAGATGTGTAGATGAAAAAGTAGATGAAGTTATGTCTTATTTTTTGTTTTATAAAGAATGATAAATTCTGAGTTTTGAGTTAAGAAAGAGGGTGTATTTTGGTGTCTTAAAATGAGATGAATTAAAGTGATAATTAGGGTTAAAATGACAATGTTAAGGAAGTAGATAATGTGCATAAAATTTATGATAAAATTTTGGCAATGGATTGTTTGATACTATAAATGTGATATTATGGAAAAAAAAAGAATAGGATTGCATAAATGATAATATGTCATTAAAGATGCTAAATCGATTGATTAGAGGTTGATAGTTTCATGCAATCAAATTGGTATTCGAATTAGTGTGGAATGATGTTGTGTTAAAGGTAGAGAATTCTAGAAATTTGTGGTGAAATTGGTGTTAAAATGTATTTTGAATTTGGATAAAATGGGAAGAAGAAAACATTGTAGGGCACGATTGTGACCTTTACTAAAAATCACGATTGTGCTTCTGCACAATCATGACCCAACTGACAGAAAAAACACGATCGTGACTTGACTGATAGAAAACATTCTGTCACGATCATGACCTTTCCTGAAAGTCACGATCCTATACCCCCACGATCGTGACTTAACAGAAAATGCTAAAAGTGGTTTTTTTTAGTGATATATGAGCTAATCAATGCTAGGGTGATTCCCTATAAGGTATTTAGGTTTAAATGAGATCTTGAATGAATTTAGTTGATGTTGAATGAAGGGATTAAGGTGAGTAAAGCGTATTATAGATTAAAGAGTGATTAGAAGGTGTTGTAAATTGATTATAAAGTGCATTTAGGAAATATACCCAGGAATTTGTCATTGAATATGCATATTACATGACACATATATAAATGTGCTTATGATTGATTATTCATATGAATATGCAAATTATTGATGTAAAAATGTATATGATTGCATGATATAAAAGAGCACATAGAGCGACCATTTCTAGACATTTCCAGGACTTCAAGGAAATAAGCTAATGAGAGCAAACTGTGAGTAACCTAAGATGGTCTCACCTTGATTGTTTGTTTGTCGAATTATGTACTAAAGTATTATGTGATGTGTATGTATTGATTATGGACATTGAATGTCCGAGGTGTTTGATGCATGAAAAACAAATTAGAAGTGCTCCTTGAATATGAATGTGATTGACTAATTGTTTCTCAACTTAATTGTTAAATGCTGGACTAAAAGTCTAATGATGAATGTGAACATGAATACAATTGTGAACATGACTTATTGATTATAATGGTGTAATGCATTTCACTACATAAATGCGTGAAACATAAAGGTAATTGTGACTAGAGTCACTAGTGAAAAAGAGATTAAAGCTCGAAATGCAGTAAAAGCCTAAGGCTCGCTATGTAAAATGAGCCTTGTATCCCCAACAGATAAAGGATAGTATAAATGAGCCCAGTATCCACAATGGATACGGGATAGTAAAAAAGGCACTTGGTTACAACATTGTAATAAATGAATGTGAGTCTCATAAACATTGCATACACATATGATATGTATGATTTGAATGATTGCAATGTATTGATGAATTTTATTGAATGAAATATGTGAAATCTTATGATCAAAGTAGTTTTATGATGCTACATGTTGTAAAGGCGATTTATGTCACTTATGTGATTGTATGAATTGTTGTGATGTGTGATAAGAGGGAACCATCGAGGATGGTTAACTCACTGAGTTCACAAAACTCACCAAAATTGCAACGTTGACCTTTCAGGTTCAAGAGAGACGTTATAACTTCTAAGGTAGTTTAGAAGAGCTATAGTACAATTTTTGGATAGAAGACATGGCTCAAAGGTCGGTCAGCTGTGATTGAAGTTTTGAAGTTATCACTGATTTTGATCCCTCATGTAACGTTTGTAATTTATCCCATGCTTCTTTTGCTGATTCACAAGCTAATATCATACTGAAACATCCATCATTTATAGCACTGAATATTTTATATTGCTAGAGATTTATCATGTGCTTCTTCTTCTTCAAACACTATCTCTCCCTTTCCATCAGTCGTCATTGGATATATCCAACCATTTAAAATCGAGTTCCATTCTTTTGTTCCTTGTGCCTGAATAAATGTTCTCATCCATGATTTCCATGCAAGATAATTAGAACCATCTAGCAACAATAGCCTGGTGACAGATGCCCCTTCTCTTGTAGCCATAATTGCTAAATACAAATCTACACCAACTTAACACACCATTTTCTAATTCGGTGACCTACTTTGATACCAATTGAAAATTTGAAAGGATATAGTTTTGGATAAATTATGAATCAGTTGCAGCAGCTATAAGTGAAAAAATGAAAAAAATCAAATACGAAATAAACAAATCAACACTCGAGATTTGGTAGCACAGTTTGACACACCTTACATATGTCTGTTAGGCCCTCACCTAGCGTAATCACTCTTACCAGAGAACAACAATAGTTTTACTCAAGTCATTACAGAGCCGACTCACCCTATCCTTGACACTATCCCTCGTCCTTACAACTAATGAAAGTATTTCACTCCAAATAACACGACCACCTCATGCTAACCTCAACAACGTTTGATAATGAAGAATGAAAATAAAATAACTCAAGTGATAGAAATAATAATAATCATAAACAAAGACACCTGAGATAATAGAAACAACTCCCCTAAAAAATTGAGCTTCTTTAATGAACGATCGAGAAGTTGTCCACTAAATATTTTTCTTTGAAGCTTAGATAATGTCACTGAGATATCTCATGCATAACAGCCACAAAAACTTAACAAAATACTAACATTTCATTACCAAAACGTCAAAACAAAAGAGTTGCAAACCTATAAAAATTGTTGGACATTTTTCAACCAAAAAACACACCAAGATAGCCCAGAAAAATCACACAATAGATAGAAAACGCAGCTGCCCATTAATGATGGATGGATCATGTAATGTTCACAAAAATAAAGAAAACATAGTTGCTTTATGTTCATCAATTGAATAATTATTTGACCACTGAAACCCCACAAAAATAAAGCTGCACACACAACCAAAAATCTGCACGTTGTTCCTCATAAAGAACTCATTAAGCAGCTATCCAAAAATCCCAATTAATGCATATAGTACACAACCACAAAAGATTGCCCAAATCACCAAAAATTAGCTACCAAAGATAACATAAGATCACCGAAATCACAGCTAGAAATCACACGTCTCATAGTCATTTCTCACTCAAAAACTATATCTGGATAGACAAGAAAATTCATGCAACTTATAATAGCCCGTTTTTCATACTAAAGGTTATAGCCTTAGATTATTGCATATGAGTCAAATCAATTAAGCATTCATGAAATGCATTTCATTCACATGCATATCATTAGCATACACATAGGATTTATGATTTTGTACATAATGCAAAGATAGTATGACATGTTCTGGGGTATGAAAGGTTTACAATGATCATGATGTGAATTATGTATTATGTATATCTTGAATTTTGGTTTGATTGGTTATAGGTAGCAAATTTGGCATTAATTGTTACCATTAGAAAAGTGATGAATTAAAATGTATATTTAGACTAGGAAAAATGTCAAATGGCAAGACAAATTGACTCATGGAAAATTAGGATAACTAAGCCTATGAAATAAATGACAAATGGCATAAACAAATGAGTGACATTTGGCATGGGTAATTAATTGACAAATGATAGAAATGATTAAGTGACAAATGGCTTAAGAATTTGGTGACAAGTGGTAGCTTATCTAGAGGGCAAGTGGATTACATGCCTAGTGACAAATGCCATTGTCAAAGAGTGACACCTAGCACCTAATGAAGTAAGCAACTGTAGGGATGGTTTCTACTATCTTCATTCTTTCTCTCCACCGAAATACTCACACTTCCATAACTCTAAAAATTTTCTTCAATTATGTTAATTACCATTCCAAAATTGTCATAAGATCCTGCATCAAGAAAGTTATAACTTGTTATTTTCTATCCTATTGTCCTCTTGTTGCTAAAAACCAACCTATTTTCGCCTTGAATTTATGATTATCTTGCATGCATGGAGGACTAGGTTAACTTGATGAATTGAGATGGAACTTGAGCTAAACAAGTAAGTAAAGTATTGACCATCATGATTTAATAGAAAGATTATGATGATTGAAATGGGATGGATTATATATTATGTTGATGATGAAGTATGCTAGAATATGATGGATGAACTTGGATATTTTTATGCTTTGTTCTTGATGTATAAAAACTGTGGGTAATAAGTTGTTATATGGATGAATTATATTGGGATTTAAAGTATAATGAAGGTGAATTTATACTAAAGAAGGGTGTTAGAGTAGTGTTCTTCAAATAGGAAAGAACTAGGATTACATGTATAATAGTGAATGATATTTTCTGTTTTGTTTTTATGCATAAAAGACAATAGCTTATAAATTGCCAATTGAATAATTTTAAGTTGGAATTGGAAAAGAAATTGAAGAGGAATTGGAGAATAATTAAGGTATAATGGAGGTATAATTAATGGACTATTAAGAAGATGCTTTGAATTTGATATAAAGGTGTTAAATTTTAGATATTGATGTTATAACTTAAGGAATGGATTGTTTGATATCAAGTACCTAAATTTGGAATTTACGAGTTGTCTAAGGAATAAAGGTGTTCTTAAGAATTCAAATATGATCCAAAGGATATGAGTAATGTGAATTAGGTATGAATGAATGAGAATTAGGATATTGTGTGATTATATAATGCTAGAAAAGGGGTGGTGAATATATGGTTAATGAATTTAGAATAATCAAGTTTAGTTAAGGTATAAACCTAATTGCAAACTAGTTATATCCAAGTTATAATGTATTAATGGTTAAGATTTGTGAATAAGGATACATACCTGGAAAGTCAATTGAGCATACATTGAACATGACACATATACATGTGCGTAATCGAATATTTATATGATTGATCAACTTCATAATGTGTAAAATATATGTGTATTGCATGAATAAAGAAGCACATGTTGTTCGTCAGCATCCAGACATTTTCAGATCGTTAAGCAATAGCTTATCTGAAGCATACTGTGAGTTAACCTAAATGTTTTCTCACTATAACTATTTTAAATTAGCTTTTAGATATTGAACTTTTATTGAAATGATTGTGATAATTTTGTAAATCGATGGTCCAAGGAGTTCGATATTCAGGATTGTATTGGAAGTGCTTTCTAATAGTATGTGAATATGGAAAATATGTACTCAACTGAACGTTGAATATCGAACTTAGATTCGATGAATGTGATAAATGACTATACACATTGAATGAAAGTTATTGATAGCATATTATGTGAATTGATGAATTGCATCACATTGTTATGCATGATCAGGTAAAGGAGTTGTGACTAGAGTGACCAGTGCGAAAAGGAGCTTAAAGCTCATAAATGTGCACAAAGAGCCAAAGGCTCAGTTATTAATGAGCCTGATATCCACAATAGGTACGGGACAGAATAGGAAATGAGCTCGGCATCTACAATGGATACGGGATAGTAAATAGGTGCTCGGTCGTATCAAAGTAAAAATAAAAGTGGAGTGTATATATATATATATATATATATATATATCTTTACATGTATCATGTAAATGATTGCGAAGAATTACTTAATTATGTTGATATGAATGATTGGATTATTCTGAAATGATTATATGAAATATTTGTAGTTTATGATGTATTGTTAAGATATGATGTATATTGTGATATGGTATTCAATATTGAATGATGTGATACATTTGCTAAATTGGGATATCCATTTGTGAATTTGGTTTATATTTGTGATATTTGTGTCTTGACTTGAGTGAGCACATCGATGATGGTTCACTCACTGAGTGAGCAAACTCATCTAAAATTGCAACGTTGATTTTTAGGTACAATGGAGACCTAGTTTCTAAGGTGACATAATAGAAGTCTAGTACCGTCAATTTTGGAAACAAGAATGACTCAAAGGTCTAGTTAGCTGATACCTGCGGAGTCTAGATAGCATACTTCTGTTTAGCTTCTCCTTTCATGTTGAAATACAATGACAATGTAAATTTGTTTCATTTTGTAGATAAATGAGGATTTTTTATATTTGGAAATACTTATGTTTTGTATGATGTCATAATAAGTTGATGTGATTGCTCTAATATATGTCATTTTCATAGGTTATGTTCTTGAATGTCCTCTAGATATTCAGGCATATGGTCTATGGTAACGGTGTGTTACATTTTTGGTATCAAGGCATAGTTTGGCATCCTTAGGGACATATAAGAACATTTAGACATGATATATAGTAAGAGACTCATATAGTAATTACAATTATTGTTTGTTATAGGTCACCTACTATAAGAGATCGAGTTGCAAAATCAACTAACCTTGAGTCTATAGAAGCCAATAGAGAGTCTCCAGTACCTCAGTTTGAACAAATACCTCAGAGAATTCCTTAGAGGAGAGAAAGGAGGTGTGATAAACTTAAAAACTAGGGAGTTGTAGGGTTCTATGAAAGATAATTATTATAAAAGGTAAATAAAATTTCTTATTGACCAAAATGTTGGATTCATTAAAAAAAAATTGTTTGAATGAAAAATGCCTAATATGGGAAAGAAGTATTAAAAATATAAAGCAATCATATATGATGAATAAAAATTTAAGGTGATTTAAATGTAAAATGACTACAAAGTCAAGGGTAAACTAGTATTTCTCTTCATATGTTATTCACTAATTATTTAAAAAAGTTGTACCGCTGTGATAATGCAATTATTAAGGGTGAGCAAAATCTGCTCTAGCCTTATCGAATTTAAAAAAATTGATTTCAATTATATGTATTTTTTAGCAAATTCAACAATAAAAATTTTAACCTATTTAAATAACTTTTGTTCTTAAAAATAGATCAATGGAAGGATAGATATAAAGAAAAAATAAAAGAAAGACAAAATAATTGGTAGTGCTTTATTTTGTTGTGTTATTATTACAGGCCACCTTAATGTTTAACCTAAACATTAAAAGGACAATAATGATAGTTAACAAATAAACGTTGATAACTAGTGTTGATTTGGTTTTTTTAATTGGGTTAACTTAAAAAAACATTTCAAGATTTAAAATTTCTTAATATATGGATTGAAGGTTAAATTGTTATTAGAAACTAACAAATAATAACTTTTAACTTTTCGACTCAATTTTCTATTATTAAAATCAATCAATTTATTAAAAATTTTATCAATTAGTAAATTCTTATAAATCAAAATAAATCATTTAATTTTTATTTACAACTTTTTATAATTACAATCAATCGTATTTCAAATTTCTTAATTTAATTAATTAAACTTTAAAATTTTTAATTTCGATTTGTTTTTCAAAACATTAATTTTTAATCTATTTTGCAATTCTTATTGACCACTTTTGTTGTCCAAAGCGTTTATTATACAGATGAAGGTGGTCCAGGACAGCGGCCCCTCTCCCTCTCTCTCTCTCTCTCTCTCTCTATCAGACGGACCAATCGCTAACAATATCAGACCATAACAACGACGCCTTGCCACTTCATTCAAATAAATCATGTTCCAGTGTCTTCTTTTTTCAATTTAAGAAGACTTATTTATAGTGAACCAAACCAGGTGACCTCTCCACAGTCCACACAAAATGTCAAATAACCTCCCAATGATACTTTATACACAAACCGACTACCAAAACAATTTGGCTGTAAATAAAAGTTGCTCGTCACCTCTACCAACAAAGAAACAAAATTGCAGAGTATTAATTGTTTACTCTCATATATTTAGACAAATTAGGCTAAATATTTACGAGATTTACAACCCTAAACAAGCTAAATTTAAGGCTGAACCGAAAATGATGAAACAAAATAGTGTTGTTGATTTCTCTTCTTTTTTTTTTTTTGCATATATATAGACAAATGCTATGTTATATATGTATTGTCATAGCATAAAAACTACTCTTGACTTACATTTTATCTCATAATTTATGGAGAAAATAGTCTGTATTACTTGGATCTTTCGCCCACGTATAATGGAAAAAACGGAAGAATTTTGGTGCATTTACGTGTGATTTAACGTCGTATGCATTTACCTGTGTCTCTTCTGAGCCTGGACGTTCTGGTTTGCACTTATTAAGAGCTCAGCATAAAGAATCTCATTCCAAGCGTCTGGCACACCAGGAAGACACCAATGGCTGCAATCCTGGTAGTGCAGAGGCGATCTCCTCTCCTCATCTGATAAGTTCTGCTTCCTATAAATGGATGGATGCCCATCCTTCCTGTAATCTGTCATCCGTGTAACATTCAAGTATGTGACATGAGTTTTCATTCCTCTCAATACTTTCTCCAGCACCATCATCTTTGGTCGATACTCCCTTAGATACGTTGCATTCTTGATGGGCTCCACTTCGCTGTCACACGCTCCACCTGAGTTCCATTGCCCGCCGCTATATCAAGACATTGAAGAGAGTTTTGAGTTTGATCAGAAATTCTAATATAAATGAAGAATCCTCCACCTCCCTTCCACAATTACAATTCCAACCTCAAATCAACATCTTGTTGGGAAGGAAAAAGTAAGACTTTGAGCAAGAACACGTAACAATCTCAGAAAAGAGGCACTGAATGGAATCAGAGAATGATTAAAAAGACTGTCTACCACCAATGTAGAGATTATTAAATTTTCCTATCATACCTGAAATGCGACTCAGAATATCCTCTAAAGAAGATCATAGACTTTAATGGATTTATATTCGCATCCACCCATCTGGCCCATGTTGTTAAAGCCTTTCTAAATGCCTCCAAAACATTCAGTTCCTCGTACACATGGCTCCCTTCTTGGTAGTAATCTTTCCTGAAAACCAAGATTACCAGCTTAGTTGAATTTGTTTGCCAAACGTAGGGATCGTTAGAGTCTCAACAACATCACACATTCAACATTAACTAAGAACTCACCCCAGGGAAGTTTTCTCATGAGTCCACCAGTGCCCGGTGTTGAATACTATGAGATCTACACTTTTATATTGTTCCGAAGACCTTCCAAGTAAATCAAGTCGAAGTGTTTCCTTAGTTCTTCCATTCTTGTCTGGTACCTCCCATTCTTGAACTAAGAAAGGAGATACAAAGAATTCTATAGTGCAGTTATAATCCTACCCATCACCCACCAAAAGAAAAAGAAAGAATTTACAAGGTTCAGGTATCATCCACACACCCAAAAAAAAAAATGAATGAAAAATAGCCAAACTTGCATAATATTAGGTCGAATTTCAATAGCATACCTTAAATATGAAAGAATAAAAAGCTTCCCCTCGAAAATAACTCCTCCCGTTGGCTTCATAAACATTTTTCTGATCCTTTACTGCGCCTTTCAGAATGCAGATCAAGGATTCCCACATATTCCTGTTCAAAGAATCACCCACAAAAGCCAGACGTTTTCCTCTTAACATCTCCAACATATGAGCGGCATTCAACCTATACCAGTTAGTCATTGAAGCCAAAGGCATTAGCAGGATTGTTGTTGAAATCATGAATGAAACTCATTAGCTTATTAGAATCCAAGGAACAAACTAGGAGTTTAAGAAGTAAATCAACTGAACGTGGCAAGGACAAGCCACGGAACTCTTACTAGAAACAAAACGCACATCCGGAATTCATAAATGATCAAGAATTTCTAGGAAACCAAACAATGAAATTTGGTACTAGACCAACTACGCATACAGTAAGCATAACGAAGGGGAAAAAAAGGCTAGAAACTTCGGCCCAGATGAGATCAGCTATAATTTCTACTAACTAACTCGACATCAAACGTAGATTAACTAGAAGTAGCTAATCTAGATAACTACTTCAACGCATACCTTGGCAAATTGCAACCGTAGGGCTTCCACTTGTATTTCTGGTAGTCTTTATCAGGCCGACCATTGCGAATGCAATTGAATTGCTCATCAATCAGTGAACAAGAGCCAGGTTTATAAAGTGGATAGGAATCATCCATCACCCATTCTCCATCAAACAAATTACACTTTGCTAAATTCTGCATCCAATTCTCTACCCCATTGCTCTGTTTTGTCCCATTACTCTGTTTTCTAGACAACGAATCCGTGTAATTTGCTTTCAATCCCTTGTCAGTCACTTCTTCATCTTGATTTCCTGAATATTTCTCCCCAAAAGGACCGGTATTTTCAGGCGATTTGACACTTTGGTTTATGGTTACGGTTGCCTTGGGTGCTCCAGTTGCAGTCTGATTTAGTTTCGAAGTTTCTTGAATTTCTGCATTCTCTGGATGTTGAGTATGGTTGTTACCATTGGCTAGTTCTTTATTCACATTTGGAGAACTTCTGCTGGCATTTGTCTGCAATACTGTAGATTCAGTAAAATTCTCTGAACTCCTAGTTTGATTCTTTAAAGTGGGTATTTGTTTATGCGTGACAACGGGTTGAGATGTGGTTCCATTAGATCTGTCGGTGCTGTTTTTAGAAGACAAGACATGGGGCTGCTGTGAAGAAGAGGTAGTGAAGTTGTTAATGTTGTTGTTGGGAAAGAAAAAAGAGAATACAGAAGAAAAATTAGATCTGTAAGAATCGGAAGAAGTTGTGGTGGTGCTGAAAATATTGACGAACCAAGAAGAAGATGAGTTTGCAGAAGGGCCGAAAGCCAGGAAAGCAGTGAACAAGACAAAAGCGAACACGAACCCATACATAAAAGTCATTGTTCTTCTGGTTTTGAGAAGCGAAGGTAGGGTCTTGAGGTCTGGGAAGAAGGTTTCTCCGTTAACGGAGAAGTTCTTTGTGGCTGTATCAGCCATGGATAGATCCGCTCCTTTCACTCCCAGAAACAGAATGAAAAGGCTAAACTGAAAGCTACCAGTAATGTGAGGGTGTTGAGTTTTTCAGTGATGTGTGGACTCGTGACGCCTGTCGTCAAAAGATAGAGAGAGAGAAATCTTAGTTCATCAAATATGGAAAAGAAAGGGTTTGGTTCTGGGTACAAATACAATAGCACAACTCAAGTTGCCACTTGTTTTCAAAATCGTAGTAACCAAGAATTTGTACAGCAAAATAATTTCCACATCTTTGTTAAGTTTTATTTTCTCCTGATATTGATGTTAAGTTTATCCGGTCTTAAAGGTGCATGCAAATTAAATCAAGGATTATCTGCAATATTTTCGGTAAACCATAAATTTTCCCTTCTGAAATACCAAAAGGGGATGTATGTTCATAAACGTATTTATATAAAGGATTAGCAAGCAATATCAACTTGTAGTATTGTATTATCGGATATTTTACATATTTAAATG
>JAOSBN010000004.1:30066574-30088667 GCA_027563595.1 Erythroxylum suave | reverse complement strand
TATCGACTCCGCTTCGTCTGCTTTTTACTTAGACTTCTGCATCGTCTGCTTTTTACACACTTCTTTCGTCTGCTTTTACTTCCGTCTGTTTTTTGCTTTCGTCTGCTTTTTGCTTCCGTCTGCTTTTGCTTTCGTCTGCTTTTTGCTTCCGTCTGCTTTTGCTTTCGTCTGCTTTTGCTTTCTTCTGCTTTTGCTTCCGTCTGCTTTTGCTTTCGTCTGCTTTTGCTTTCTTCTGCTTTTGCTTCCGTCTGCTTTTTATTCAGTCTTATTTTGTTTGTCATCAAAATCTCTTTATACGTGAAGTCAAAATTCTGACTTAACAGATTGAAAGTAATGCCCATTCGTGAGGGGCATTTAAGGTTCCATCCAACTCATTCTACCGTTTGTGTCCACCGACTAGGCACTTAATTAATAACCGCGTTGCGTTTTTTGGCTTTTGCAGACAAACTGCACAGATGAGAACAATAGTATATACATTGATGTTCTCCGAGAGCTTCAGCACTTCTTCCGAACTTAATTTGAAGCTTGAATTTATATAACATGCCCTTTATAGATCTTCACGTGGCCTGGCTGTCTTCAGGCGTCTTCTTGTCTAAGCAACCAACTGTGCGCAGGCTTCAACGTACGAGATCTAGTAGACAGTTCAATATAAGGATATAACAAGATAAAGTTCAAGATCCATGTACACTTGTCCTGTCCTTAATTAATTTAAATATTTAAGTGATAAGCAATGATTAGAGGATAGAGAATCCCTGCTAAACGTTAAGCACCCGCATAGGGATTAAGTTATGATTAGAATATTGTGCAGACCCGACGAAATTAAATGGAAAAGAAAAACTCCTTAAAGACACCCATCACTGGCCAAGATGCTGGGCGGTAATTAAGGTTTAATTACCTCATAGCTAATCAAGGCAATTATATATGTGTTTACGGAGGCGGCGCGCGACCAATTAAATGCTCCAGTAGAATAAATTCCTTTTAGAATATAGTCCCAAAGTTTGGTGCTGGAGCACGACCACGAAGATTTTTTTATTTAATGTGCTACGGTGATACACAGAAAATGAGAGGATCGATGACTTAAAAATTGTGAGAACTTTTGTTCTTCCAGAAGTATTCTTGTTGGTAGCGTATATAATTAAAGTGGAGAATATCTTTACAAGTTGATGAACAAATTATATTTCTTATATGTAATTTAAATTTTCAATTAAATAACTTGTCTATTGTTAAACATGAATATAATAAACATAAAAGGTTAGGAGTTGTAAGATATAATCAAATTAAGAAATAAATAAAACATTAACATAATTAAAATTTTCATGTAAAATATTTTGAAAAAAGAAAATGTCAAACTTTAAAAACCTTACATATTTTGACCAAACATAAAAAAAATAGAGAGAGAGCCATCGTGAATATAATTTTCCAAATACAAAATTTATTACTTCCCCAAAATCCAGTAACAAGGTCTAATTTTGATTAATAGAATGAGATTCCTTTGATAGAATTTTAATCATTAATTTGGTGGACTAGTATAATAAATAATAAACCCCGATTAATTGGATGTCAAGATAATTGGGCTTGGTAATGATCTCTAACGTGTCATTGGGCCTGTATTCATGGGCTTGCTATGACGGTAGGCTTGACTTATGATTTACAGTGCACAGGAGGCCTTACTGCTAGCCAACCTTATATACAGTCGTCCCATTGAGAATTATACGGGTTTTCGAGTCAAGGTTTGGAATAAAAGTATTCAATCCTTTGCGTTTCTACCACTTCGCTTCAAAAAACAAAAATGGACTCAATTATTCATCAATTTTCAAGTATTTGTTCATTCAATTCAGGAATCTAGTGTATTGCAATTCTAGGGTTAAATTAATTGTATTGATTAATCATAATATTAATCAATAATTACGTTCAATTATTCTTTCATCATTATAATTTAAATTTATCTTGGATGACCGTTTCCTCTTTCTGCCTATTGGATTCAATTCCCATCTAATTACTTTGTATCCACAGTTTCTCACTAATATACATGCTACTGCAGGAAAGATAAAATTTTGGGAGATGCGATATTCGGGAGTTCTATTACTGTATTGCGCGTCTCAAATGCTATATAATTGGTTTGAAATCTTTTTCTTGCACAGTTTTATGAATTATATCTAAACACATACATTAATTAATTTTCGTCTCTTTCGACAGCCTAAAAAATTCGCCATCCAATGCTTGCTTATTGGCCCACCGAAACCTCGCATGTCGAAGATGAAAGACCACGAGGTTAAGGTAAAGTTTGGTTCTCCTTAGTCCTTGCCAGTAAACGTTTTGTAGCTTAGTTACTTAGAATTGAGTCCCCAAAACTCGGAAGGAAAAACAAGAATAAGATCTGGATTGTATGTGTTATATTTATAAGTACATACAAACAATTCTCGTGTTTTATACTTGCTACGATTTTAATTTTAACGTACAGAAATACTTACTTGATTTTAGTATTGTGCCTTGTAACTCTTGACATTTTTCTTTTTATAAATACTCACTTGACTCGGTCTTCCCCAGCCTGGTCCTGACAGAGGTCTACAGAAAAGTGAGCTTAATTATGCCAGTAAATCACACTTTCAATCTATAAACATGTCGGGACCATGCTTCTTTGTAGCCTGTTTATGAATAAATGGTCAGAACAATAGTAAAAAGCTGTTTGCTTAGCTTGTAAGTTAATACAACAAAAACGCAAAACTGTTTGGAGTGTGATAAAAGCTAAAGTAAATTGGCTGAAAATGGCACATATGTCATTCAAAGCTTGTGAGTAGCATATACATACGTAGTACCTCGTGATAAACAAGATCACTAAACTTGAAGTTAAATTGGCAAACACACACATAATAATAGTACTTCCAAATAAGAAAACATAAGTATAGTAAAATAAAAAAGAAGAAAAACGAATCTTGTTTTGAAAGAAAAAATGTCGAAGACATACGCAATTAAAGGGTTCCGGACGTAAATACAGGGCCGTTTCTTTCTTTTGTTGTTAGATCTGTGAAGAACAAGGATTGGAGGCCCATTGAACAATGGGCTATCTATTTGCAGCCTTTTGAAAGCTCTAAAAACTCCACCATGTAAAAGCCTCATAATTTCCTAACTCGTGCCTCCGCATATTTTTGGGTAAAAATCCGGAAAGGGGTAATTGTACTTGTATTTGAATATCCCAATTACACTTTGAGTTAATATTTAGCTAGTGTTATTTTTCAAAAAAATTGTCTGTTATACTATTTGATACATGCAATACCAAAGTCTAAAAGCTCATAAACAAATTCTTTTACGGTGTATTCAAATGGCATAGAACTTATTTATTTCAATTAGATATATTATTATAAAAAAAACCTCTCTAATACTTAAGAGTAAAGTTGCATACTATCAGATTTTTCCAGACCTTACAACCTAGCAAAATTACAACTGAGTATTGATGATGATGATTGTGATATCAGTGCTAAAATATATAAATGGTAATAAAGAAGAAATCATTTTTACATGCTACTTTGAAAGTTATTATTCTCTAATGAAAATCCAAACATTTTCTTCTATCGAAAGAAGAAATTTTTTTCTTTTTACAGTTAAGAATTCTATAAGATAGAATAATTATCTCCTGATTTTCAAGAGATGTCAAATATTCATGAGATTGATAAGAGTAAAATCTCATATTTATAAATTTTGTATAGCCTAAGATCAAAATAATTAGACTATTTTTATTGTTATTTGTAGGTTTTGAATTTTGTTTTTATTAAAAATCTGCTTAATAGAGATTTGTAACAAAAAACTGAAAACAAAAACTTGTTTGATTGAGATTTATAATAAAAAATTAAAAATAAAAACTTGATTAATTTTATTATTCTATCTTTATTTTTATTACGGTATCAAATGTTAATATTAATTTTTAATATATCAAATTATATGAAAAAGGTAGTTAGTAAACCATATTTCGTACCAATATAAGCATCTAAACAAGATAAGAATTGCGAGTGAAGTCACCAAAGTTCATAAATATCGTGGATTAAAGTGACTATTTCTTCATTATGTTGTGCTTTTCACGTGCCCTTTCTTCTCTATTTTTTTTTTCACCTTTTCAATCTCTGTTTGCATCATAAAAAGGAATAAGCTTTGACCTAATATAAAGAGTATAAATATGTGCTATTTGACAACTAAGCTACATTATAAAAAACTTTAATTAAGAAAATGAACGAATAACTTGTTGAAAAGAAACTAATCAATAGAATAATTGTATGGTATACCTATGATCTTAAAATAATCTTGTATACCTACGATATTAAAATAATCTTACTCCGGCAATCCCCACCCAAAACCAAAAATATTAGAACTTAAATGAGAATCTCATTAGTAACGAAATATAGCCACATCCTTAAAAAATTTAAAACTTTTGAACCACATTGCAACTCTTTGAAGCCATACCTTATAACGTTATAGTTCTAGCTCATTCTTTGCATCCCTATGACAACCTATAACTTTGCCTTTCTTGTTGCTTCTCTTTCACTTCATATTCCAGTAAAACGTTGAAGCTTTCTACTCTCGTAGAAACCAACACCCAATATCAAACTAAATAACAACTTTTCCTCATTTTTCATAAAATTCAAGCATAAGAAAATGTCCAAAAAGTAGGATTTTTGTTTAAACCTTGCCTTACCTAACCTCACTATTCATGATGTGGTCCATTTAATTCATCTCTCTTCTGTCACGCCATTGCCCATAATCCTGCCACCCACTTGTTCTTCATGATGATTGTCTCGGTGATGGCCAGAGCATAGAAGGTGGGTTTAAAGACAAGGTTTGGTCCCTATCCTTACTAAGCATTCATTCACGACACCATCTGCTGAGCTAAGGAAGAGGATAGAAGCTCCAAACTTCTCCAAATTTGCTTGTGCAGGTCGAACTTGTGGCAATGGCTGGAGGTAGATACATCGTGATTAAGCTTCCGCTGTTGTTTTACGTGTATTACGGTTGTATATACATGATATAAATGCATGTGTTTTATACGTTTGATTTCTGTATGAAATGCATGCTCTTGCTTAGTTTATGTCATCATCCAAAATTGAGGAGATAGTTACCAAATTTCTTGAGTAGAAGCAATACAAAGTTTTTAACAAGTATATACTTGATTACTATGTTCAAGCATACAATTCTTCAAGGATTTGGAGTAAATATACTCATTAAAGTAACAAACAAGGTGCCAAATTAAACAAAACCTAGAAACAAAAAATAAAACGAAAGCCCTATACTAATATCTACCTCCAACAACACCAATTACTTTCTTGTCTCATTTCTTGCAAGCCTACCATATATTTTGACATATTTAATGAACCTTATACATGTGCCAACACTTAAGAATATGGTTACATAAGACAAGCAAATTCACTTTCACAGATTCCAAATCACTTTTCGTATTGAGAATCACTTAAACAACCCAATGCTACAAATCAAACAGTCAGAGTAAAGTGGCCTTTTAGTTCCTAAGGAGATGCCAATATCATAACAAAGAAGGATTACGACTTGAGCTTAATTTTATATTGTAAGTTTTAGTTCAACGTGAGCTTCAATTCTAGTTCATTATGGGTATTCCTTCTTTCTTATGACTTGATTGCCAATATTTTTTGTCCTTCCTGCAACCTTTAATATGCCAGAAATTTTAGAAACCACTCAGGTTGTATATTGCTCTTAATGTACATAAAATTTAAGAATAATGAAAAATAAAAATAAGGGCAAAGAAAAGTAAAATAAGAGAAATGCTACTTTCCTGACGTAAAGAAATTGCAAGACATTGACTTCTCAATCATTAAATATTAAATTGTTGTTCTATACAATCATGATGGTAAGCTTATTAAAATCAAGTAAAAGGGGTTCTTGATGATGGATTAGATGGAGTCAAATATAGTACCACCGCCCAAAGTCCAGCCACTTCATTTATATCCAGTAAATCAGTCCATCACCCTCTTCTTGTTTCTTTATTTTCGGCTTTGTAGATATAGCATCGGATAGAAGAATTGGAAGTGGATATCTTTCAACACCTAGATGTTGTGTTAACCTCACTATCACGTCCCCAATCTAATGTAAATACTGCTCAACGTAGTCTATAGTAGTAGGCTAGTATGATGACGAAGGGCTTGGAGCCAAAGATGGTGCAGAGACTCTTTGCTGCTTTTCCAACGCAGTATGATCTCCTTTTCCAGTCACATCCTCCACTCTTCTCTATGGTGCTCCGATTAGTCCAAAATATTGTCCATGCATTTCAATTTGTAGCTCAACTATCCTCGTAGCCCTAAAATGTCCAAACTGATCTAGAGAGGAGTGAAAACAATCGTCAAACTGCTCTCATCACCTAACACTCCCAATCTCTTCGCCAACTTGGTTATAATCTATCTGCCTATGATTGAACCAAAGTTTGATCAATGAAAATAGCTCTAGTGAGCTAAATGAATGTATGCGTCAAATGGCATCACACCCGTTCTCTGATGTAATATAGGAAAATTCCTAATGGGTCAAGACATCAATGCTATCATGGCATGCACATAAAGAGTGAACTAATTGCTTAAGCTCATAACTTATAGCAAGGGAACAGATTCTAGAAGCCTTAGACCTTATAGCTGAATCAGTTTTAATAGTGGAAACTGCCTCCGAGTACACTGGTGGGTTGATATTTGGGAAATATCAACCAACTTTATTTTGATGTACATGTATGAACTACATGTGCTCCTTTATATAAAATCCTACTTGGATTCTAAACTAATTACAAATAAAATGATGCTCGACTCCCCCTAAATGGGACTATACCACTGAGTCATCATTCCATGTTATTTTCTACTTATCTAACTTTATACATCGACTCTTGGATCTCGAGGAATTCTAACTAACCATCAAATCCTACCATTCTCCTCACCCTTGCCTATAAATCCAACTCTCTTCTCACTGTCCAGTCTATAATTTATTGTGCCTCATATTTCTTAATATGAAGAGTCTGGTACTGGTTAACCAAAGCTCAGTTGTAAATTGTAAGAATAGATGATTGGACTATCCCATTGGTGGTGCATTAGTTGGAATATCCTAAGCAGGTGATTTTTTATGCTCGAGATTCATATGGTAACCTTCTTTGAGGTGGGAGGAGCATCTCTATACTTCTTTTAGCGCGCTACTCTTTTATCTGCTTAAGTTGTGCAAAGGCCACAATTCATCTCGTCATATTTAATATACAAACTAAAAAGGAGCCAAAATTAAACCATACGATAATTTGCTACATCAAAATTAATCGAAAAGACCTAGCTACATTCATCCTACAATAAGTTATCCATCAAAGCCAATAAGCGAGAATGTTTAACATAGTGATAGCGATTCGAAAGCATCCAACTCCCATTCCATAACAATTAATTGATCAATAGGCATTATACAAGTAGCAACAGAACTCCATTATCAAGACAACTTAAGATAATTGCAAAATAATAATAACTTCAGCAGAATTACTCCAACCTAAACCTCTCAATTGAACAGAGTAATCATTAACAAAATCAAAAGACAAATTAACACTAAGTTAATTTAAATATAAGCATAGCAACAAATAGCTCTAAAAAATTAAGACATTAAATACCCAATTTCATTCCTATAGCAAGTGTAATGCAGTTTCGCCATTAAAAGGACCTTTGATCAATAAATCACATCTCAATTCAATCAATATCCTTTAAGAATTTCTCAGATTCCATTTTCACACAAATTTTATTCGTAAACCTTAACCATTATATGAAATTAGAGTTCAAAAGGAAACGTTAATATAATAAATACCTTAGAAATAACATTTTGCACCCAACAAAAATCCTAAATGGGAGATTATCATCCCGTAAATTCATTTTCATAAATTGAATTCAAGTATAATATTCATTTTACTAAATAGCCTCCCTACACAATTTCCAAAAATCCTGAAAATGGAAATTTGATAATTTTCTAATTAATCAACTCAAAATGAAGAATAAAAGAAAATTAAATGCCAAGAGGGGGAACATACCTTGAATTTAACAAGATAGATGCAAAGATAGAGCAAAAAAATCAATAAGTTCAACTAAAAACCATAAATTTCATATAAGATCATGTTTCTTATAAGAAAACCAATATAAAACCCTAAAATTTGATGTTTAATTGAGTGGAAACTTGATGGGAATGGATTATGGTTGTCAAAATTAACCAGATTACTAAGGGTAGATGGAGATCCATCAAGAGAAAATGAATAACAAAGGTCTAAAAAGGGCGTGTTTCTAGTTGCTCCTATTACAAGTTTTACCATAGTTAAACACGTGAAAAATACTGTCATGTTACAGCACCATGTTACAGTGTTGTGTTGGTTAGATAGGCATGCAGGAGTGGGGAATAGTTTAGTTTTCTTATGTGAATGAGGAAAACGCGATAGAGATATGGACCCTTGTTTACCTGTGTGGGCTTATATGGGAGGAACACAGGTTATTATCGGGTGAACATGGACTTATATGGAGATAACAAGGGCCCATGTTTGGTCTACTTTAAAATGTTCTCTCTAAAATGAACATAAAGGATATATGAGTACATGTTACTCTTACAATAACTTTACATATGGAACCTGACACAGGTCCATGTTATATACGAATTATATAAGGATTGGCACTACTTTTAGATCAAACATGAACAAGAAGGTAATAGGGTCATGTGTTCTATTCGTTTTTGGCAAAAAAGTTTAAAATTTAACTAAGATTAAATATTAGAGCACGTCTAGTGGTATGTGTCTTATACATAAATATGATGGAAAACATATGAGCTACGCAAGACTGTGTTAGTCTTGTGTTCCATAATGGTCAACTTCACTTGTTAGAGAACTAAAACTATTGTTAGAAAAATAAGGGTGTTTAAGAACGCAGGTTACATATCGCTATATTGGTATCACTCACTACTCCGTTATGCATCATGCTACATTGGTATCACTCGCGACTCCTTAGGCATGTCTAGGTGTTCTTCAACATGGGGTAAACATAGAACTATGGTAGGTACTATGTTGCCTGTAAACCTATAAAAATCAAACAAAAGTAATCTGAAGTAGAATAAATATTAGAAACAATTTAATAACTATTAAATCATATATATGACTACTACAACTAAAAAAATCACAAAAAACCAAAATGAAGCAAAAACATAATAAAAATATTACTAAAGAAATCAAATTGAAATGAATACACTTGAATCATTGGGCCTCCTCCCAAAAAATACTTATTATGAGCCTTATAATTGAACTTCTTATTCAAGCATTTTATTTATCATCAAGATCACAAAGATTTTAGATATCTTGCTTAAACTCATAGGAATCAACTCTTAAATACAACTTTAGTTAGTGTCTATTGACTTTGAACGTGACTTAATCTCGAAGCATAATTTCTATAACCTAATATAGAAAGATGTGCTTAATTATAAAATGTCTTGACTAATCTAGATTTAAGCTTCTACAAAAATAATCACAGTTAAGAATTGTAGAGAAAGACTTGATCTCCCAGTTTAAACTCCTTAGTGTGCTTTATATTTTGATTATGCCACTTCTTTTCCTTCTCCTAATATATCCCCAAATTTCCTTAAGATATATTACACCACTCATTCAGTTGATTTATTTATAATAATCATTTTTTACTTTTATGGTCTAAATCATAGTTAATAAACCATATAACTGAAAATTCTTTATGTTCAAGTTGTAAGTGACAGGATTTCCCATAAACTAGCTTATATGATTTAGTAACAATCAACATTTTATAAAGACAACACTGAAAGAATTCATAAATCCTACTTAAGGGACCTTCATATTAGAAAGAAACATCCTCGTTTTAAAAGAGCTTTTGGGAGAGTATGAAATTGGAAAAAATATAAAAAGCTGGTTAATGAACTATACATCTTTTGACACAATTGGTTGGAATTACTTAGAAGATTTCCCTGAAGCAATAAGTTTACCAGTTAACTTTATAAAGTGGATAATGGAATGCATTCAGACTCCCTCACTTGGTGTCCTGGTTAAAGGAATTCCCTCTTGACCTTTAAAAAATGCTAGAGGGATAAGGCAAAGGGATTCCCATTCTCCTTACCTTTTTACTTAGACTAATTGCTAAACTAACAGGGTGCAATGTTAGATTCCTATACCGCTATAAATATACAGAAATTAAATTAACTCATTTGGTTTAAGCATATGACCTGATGCTTCTTAGCGGTGAAGATAGCTAAACCATAAACATCTTACTAAACATCTTGCAGCTTTTTTCAGAATGGTCTGGACTCAAAGTGAATACTGATAAAAGAAGCTTGTATAGATCCTCAGATATCATAAATCAAGAAGAAATCAACAAGAATGTTGGATTTACACTGTACGCACCTCTAGTAAAATATCTTGGAGTCCCAATTACAACAATTAAGCCTAAGTTTTCAGATTTCATTCCTCTGAATGAGAAGATTAAATCCAGGATTAATGCTGTTAGGGTTATGTAAATATAGTGCCTTGGAAAGCAATTGCATTTACATATAACTTAATTTTCTTTCAGTTACAATATTGTAATGAAAATATTTATTATTAATAAAATAAAAGAGTTTGGTTTTATTTATATGAGAATAATGTAACTAGTCATAAGATACCAAGGTTCCTTTGTAAGTAATAAACATATACATGGAGATGTATAGGAAACATGTATATTATTAGGATCTAAATTAATTGATTTATAGTTGAATAATTAAGTTGGTTGTTTGATTATAGTTTAGGCTGTAGTGTTATGATTTACCTCCTGGTAAGTAAATGAGTTTATTTCAAGGGAATGATGAGTTTCAAATCATGATAGTAGTTGACTATCGGTAATGACACTATTAAATTAATACGGAATCACGTATGTTTTTAAATAATAAAGTAGGTCATTACTTTAATCTTAAAACATACACCTTAACATTCGTTTATTACGAACCACAATCTTGATGAGTGGTGAACTCATGTGTGTTTTGTTATAATTCTTGATATGATCGGGATGTATTTTTGGTATCAATCCAGTATCCGCATGTTGGAATTATTAATTGAAACACGCATCAGGAAACATTCACTCAAATAAAGAGTTTATAGTGATATCATCACTTCTAGATATTTTATGGAGATTAGTATTTAAACTCATGTCAGTAATTTGACGGACTAGCTATCCATCAAGTTTTAGCACCAAGATTAGATCTTGTGTATTAATCACCATGTAGAGTGAAAAGGGAGATCTAGAAGGAAAAACTAACATAAGGGCAAAACGACAATTTTACCTTTTATCGTGCAGATGGCTATAATATGGTTTATAATAGAGTTTGTAATTGGACATCGAATTAATAATTTTGAAACAAGGTTTCTCATCATTTTAAGTGATTCAAGAGTTCAACCAATTGGCTTTAGTAGAATGACATTTGGTTAATAAGTCGGAATTAATTTCGGACTTATTGGAGCTTGAATTATTTAAGCCCAATTAGATTCCCCACTTGGCTTGTAGGAAGGTTATTAAGGAAAGTAAGAAAAATAAATGAAGGTTACCAGATAGAAAATGAGACAGAAAGGAGAGAAATGAATGAATTAGATTTGGGTCAATAAGACCGAAACAATTTAATTAAGAGTTAATTAAATTAGATCTTAAGCCTATAATTAAAGTTAGACTTACACTAATTAATTGTTAATAATAAGCCCAAAGGAACATTTAATATTGGGCTGGATTTTGATTTAATTAATTAGATTAATTGAATTAAAATTACAAAAAAGAGATCTTCATTAAACGGTTTAATGGTTGGTTTTTGATGGCTTGTTTTAATAATATAAATATACAACTCTTTTGGAATTCATTGTTTGAATGAGTGGATGCGTTGTTTTTCACTCTCCACTCACTTCCAAAGCAAAACCGATGGTTTTAAATGAATGGTAACTGTCCATTAACCTTTGGTGCAGCCCTCTTTGCATTCTTTTGATTAAAGAATGAATGGTTGGTTTTAATGTAGGATAACGTGCAATTCATTTGATGATGCATGGCTTTTAGCATGATTTGCTAAAATAAATGTGTGCTGTCCTAACTCTCTCCACTCTCTCCCAATACTCCATTCGGTAATGCTCTTTCATAAATGGTTTTAGTCGTTGGTTTTTAAAGCACCTGACATGAAAACATTATGATGTTAGATAAAGTCCAAGCGTTAGACACGTAAGGACTTCTGATTTAGTTTTGATGCTAAATGAAAGGGAACGTGAATTTGGCACAAAAAAACTCTCCCCGAAAAACCGGACAAGTGTGGTAGAATTCGGTTTTTTTGCACTTTTCATTTGGTTTTTGATACTAAATGAAGTGGGAGTCATTTTGGCTCTTGATTCTCTCTACCAACCAGCCAAACAAAGTAAAAGGTTTGCTCTCCTACATTTTTCTTCTCCTTTCCCACCAAAGAATCTTGTTAACTAAGTTATCCGAGGAGAACAAGTGGTAGATCAGATTAGTTGAGGACATAGCAGTGAGGAGTCAAAGCTATAGCGAGGAGTCGGTAATATTCAGATCTTGTTCTTATTTTATTTATTTTCTTTATATCGTATCATGTATGGATTCAAAGCATGCTATTTTGGTGTTTACGCTTCCATTGCGTTTTGATTTCAAAAAAAGTTTCTAAAATCTACCGCTTAGCCAAACCAAGCATGAATTTGTTTTCGATCCAACAAATGCTTGGCAAAACAAGTTCATTTTTATTGTAGCTAGATGGACTCTTATTACTTTAGTAGTAGACAACGTGCATACCCTTTGTTTTACATAAGTTGTCTTACCTAAAAGAGTCAATAAAGAAATTGATAGAATCCTCAAAGCCTTCTTGTGATGTGGGAGAAAAGAAAATGGCAAAAATGCTAAAGTGAAATGGAGTGATCTCACTACTCCAAAGAAGCAAGGAGGGTTAGGCATTATTCCAATTTCATGAATGCAAAAGGTTCTCTTATGCAAGAGAATATGGAGAATGTTCATTAACATGAAAGCCCTATGGACTAAATAAGTGCATTAATATCATATCAAAGATCATAAATTCTAATAAGTAGTAAACTCTCGCGAATTCTCTTGGATTTTCAATCATCTACTCAATTTGAGAAGTACGATATATCCCCACATCAAGCACATATTAGTAAATGAAGCAACTATTTGGTTCTAGTTCAAAAATTGGACTAACTTCAGCCCACATATTTAAAAGGTAAACATATTACATATTAGAAACAAAATTCTTGTGAATGCTAAAGTCTCCACACTCATCCAAAATAGAGACTGGTATGGCAGATTTCAAGGATTCTCTTTAATTGCTGAATACTTACCTCAAATTCCTGAGGTACATAGAGAAGATAGCATCATTTGGTCTCCAAATGTAAGAGGGTCATTCACTAATAGTTCTTATTATAAGGTAATTACAAGCAATGCAAAAGTAGTTCCTTGACATGCAATTCTTTGGAGACAATCTCTAAACCCGAGCCTCAATTTTCACTTAGTTAGTGATCAAGAGTAGGCCCAGAACCAAGGATAGATGGTTCGAGGAGTACGATCCCACTTGTGTTCTTTGCAAACAAGTTGAAGAGAACAAGAATCACCTAATTTCTATTGCAGGTATACCAAAACAGTTTGGAGTAGAATTTTGCACTCATTACCAGTATCGTGTTACACTTTTGAATGGAGTGAGACTTTGAACATGATTACTAAAATCACCAAACAAAGAAAGCAGAATGGGATGATTATTAAAATAGCTTTTACTACTACCATCTACATTATATGGAAGGGCAGAAATACCAAATTGTATAAGAAAATTGAAGAGGGAAAAATACCAGCTAATAGAAAAAATTATGAATTAAATCTGAGCAACACTTATAGCAAACAACAAGCAAAACTCACTTACTCTTGACATGAAGAACACATGGATGTTGTAATGTAAAATACCAAATGAAGTAAACTATTGTAGTTTTAATTATGCTAAATTGTAGATAGATTATGCAACTCATTGTAATAATGATCATTATTCATAATTAAAAGGAACTCTAACTATTCCACATATCAGCTTGAACTGCTCAACTAGATGGAGGCTAAGTAAATTGAGAGTCACTTTATAGAAGTTTGAGTTTAAGTTTAAACTATCATGGTTCTTATAAAAAATAGGCCACACAGATTTTGATTTGATAAGCCATTAAAACAAGTTCAAGATTTTTAAATGAGTAAATTCTAAGAGGAAGCCATATTTATGCTATAACTTAGGTGAAATTTCCATGCCATGAGTTATTCCCTAGTGAGTCTAATGAGCTTGTGAATAAGTGTATCTCTAGTCTTAAGTTAATGTTGGAATATCCTTCTATTTCTTTCCCTTTAAAAGCATGTATAGTGTTTCCTAAGCAAATTTTGTTTGCCAAAAGATCTTTATTACAAAGATTATAAGATTCAAATGAAAATTAAATAATATTAATCTAACTCATTAAGGAGTTAGGAAGTCATATATTTAAAGCATTCTTCTTCAAATGTAATGGGAGAAATCACATTGGAAGAAGAGGTTCTCTGCAGTTTCTTCCTTTTTGACTAAATAGAGGAAAAATGATTGAAATGTTTATATTAATTCTATTAGTTGTAAATAACTTCCTTTTGATTGCAAGCTAAAGTGTCAATAAAGCCCTTGAGTTAGCTTAGTTAAACCAAACTAAAAATGACTTGAAGAGCTTAAGGTCTCAATAAAAATTTGCATAAGTAAATGGAAAAATATCCAGATGAGGTTCTATTCTATCTTCTATTGTTTTTCTTAAATAATGTGAGAGCAAATTTTGTTAGATTAATTAAGAGTGGAGACTTTGGTAATGACTAAATCCATAAAGTCTATCGTTAGGCACTTCTATAACTAAGGCATTTACAAAGATAGATATATGTAAGGCTCTAAGCTTCATCTTATCTCTAAGAGGGCTGAAATTGTTTTAGTTATCAACCCAAAAGGTTATGTTAACTCCATCTGTAATCTTGTGCAATATATCATGCTTGAATAAGTCTCTTAACTTCATTAATTGCACTAGTTCAAGAATAATTATTCCTTAGTTGAATGGGCCATAAACTATCCCTGTTAAGTAGTATTCATGGATTTATCTAACCTAAATGGATTATTTGTTAACCAAATGTCTTCACAATCTCTTAATCATCATCACTCATAAGGTAACTATGATGGGAATAACTCATATTCCATTATCCTCAATAGACATATAATGCTTATTATAGTATCCTATCCATAGAAAGCTTCTTAAAAACTTCTCAATTATTGTAATAATACATATAAACAATATAATATGAGAGGACCAATGTATATTAAGGCAAAACAAAATCAAGTTTGATTAGTTAAATCCTGTAAGTTAATAATATTTTTTATCAAACAACTTGAAAATCCGTCTCTAAATTCCCAATTAGTGGAAGAAAGTCATTATAAATAGGTTTTTCATGGAAATAGGAACACTAAGTAAGTGAAAGTCTTTATTTTAAACACTTTTAATATATGGAACCAATCAACCAAATGGTTTTCACTCAAGGATACAAACAACTAACTTTTCTCCTTGTTAATGGAGAGACCTAAGAGCTCTTTAAAGGTGTTTAATCTAATCATTAGAGCATAATGGAAGTTGGAATATGTTTTTGAAAAATGAATGTGGCCATTTGTTAATAATAAGTTACTTAACCCTAGCTTTCTATATTTAAAGTTTTAAGAGTGTTTATGTTAAAATTCAAATAAATACATTTAAATTCCTTATGGAATTCTATTTTAAGGACATAATGTTTATTGAAGTGTATTTATTATGTCCCTTAAAGAGTTGTTAAGCTATTAAAATGTTGTTTAATTGCAATCTATCCTTAATGAAAGCTCCTTGTGTGTAGTCACTATAATTTTTGAGAATCTTGTTCAGTCTGTTTATTATAAGCATGGAAATAATTTTGTAAATTATGTTAAACCTCAGATAGGCTTCATTTCTTCCAAGGATAAGGAGTAGGAGCCTTAGGAATAAGGCATATGAAGGTTTTATTGACTTCCTTTGACTTTTTCCTATAGTTGAGGAAATCCAATATAACATTGTAACCAAATTCTTAATATGGCTCCGAGATTCTTGAAAACATAAGTTATTCATTCCATTAGGGCCAGGAGCCTTAATGGGAGGAATTGAGAATAAGGCTTCCTCCATATCCCTGGCATTGAATGAATTAATTGATTTGAAATATATTAATTGATAATCAATTTCAAGGACTAAATAGAAGAGTGGCATTTGGTAGGAGAAATTAGGGATTTAGAGGAAAAGAAATCAAAAACCTTTTGAGAAGCTATTATTGAGTGTCAATTTGGATCCTTTTTTCATTAGAAAAAGATGATATTTTGTTGATATTTTTTTTACTAAGTGCTGAGTAATGAAAGAATGAGGTATTCCTATCACCATCTAAAAGCCAATTGATTTTAGATCTTCACTTTCAGACAGAATGGTTGTACTTAACTATGTATTGATAAAGCACCCTTCTCTTTTTCTTAGAAAACTAAATTACTAGGGGAATGAGACATATTATACTTAGACTTATCTAACCTTTATTGAGCTTGAGATAATATAAGATTACTATTAGAAATTCTCCTATTATTTAGAATCTTTAGGTGATCCGTTATTAAATGGATTATTATCATATAGATATAGAGCTTATGCCCTCTTATTCCTCTGATTATAGCTTCCTTAAAGCTCTCTAACTCAACCAAGATATTATTGAACTTGAAAGGATGAATGAATCACTTGAAGTAACTACCATAACATCATTAGTAAGCAAAGCTTGAGACTTAACCTTGTTTGAGACCTAATCAGTAGCAATTAGAACATATTTGTTACTAAAGGATGTAGGAAACAAACCCATAAAATCCACACTCCCATATGTCAAATACTTTATAAACATTAAAGCTATTTTGATCCATCTCATTTTTTCGAGAAATATTTTCTATTATTTAAACTTATTACAATACTCTATATACCTTTATGCATCGTTATAATGTAAACCTATGCAAGCCTCTTTTAAAAACCTTTCTTTCTATTTTGTTTACATAATAGTAGCCTCTAATTGGTCCTTTATGTTAGTGATTTAAAATGTGCATTATCTTAACGTAAGTTACATACCTCATAATCATTAGCTTTGTAAAAACATGAAACAAGTAGAGGTGCTCCTATAGGCAATTTATCAATTGATAATAATATCATCTTCTTTTAATAAGTCATCCCCTATAAAAAACCAGATAGTATAAGTAGTTTACATGATCAGAAAAACATGATAAATTGAGGTTAGTGATGTTAAGGACATAAAGCTACTCATTAAAAGGGTAATAATTTTTATCTTCTTCCAATAGTTTCTCTAACTTATGATTATCAAGATAAAATAAATGGTATATTGCCAGGTTCTCTTCCCTTTTCTTATTATTGATCTTAATATCAAACTCCTATAATAATAAAACCCATCTAATTAGTCTTGGTTAATCATCATTTTTTCTTAAAAGATAACAAAATGTTGAATGGTTAGTGTAGAGAATGGCTTTAGACATAATAAGTTAAGTTCTAAATTTATCAAATGCAAAAACAACAACAACCAGTTCCTTTTCATAGTTGTATAATTCTTTTGCGCATCCATCAAGGTTTTGCTTACATAGTATAGGATGAAAATGCTTATCCTTATTGTCCAATTAATGCACCAACTGCAAAATCACTAACATAATATATTATTTCAAAGGCAAAGTCTAGCTTGGGGCTACCATGATTAAGGAGTTAGTTAGCTTTTCTTTTAATAAATTAAAAGATTTCTTTTAATAAATTAAAAGAATTTAGAACTTGTCATTAGAAAAAAAAGTAGCTTTATTAAGTAGTTTAGTAAAAGGTCTACTTATTTTAGAAAAATCTTTGATGAATCTCCTATAGAAAACATGTCCACAGCAACTTCTACTTGCCTTAACCAATATTAGTCGGGGTACCTTCTTTATAGTTTCTACCTTAGTCTTGTAAACTTCTATACCTTAACTAGAGATTTTTTGACCTAAAACTGTCCACTCTTTTACTATAAAATGACATTTCTCTAGTTAAAACTAATTTGGTTTTCTTAAACCATTTAAGCATTCTCCCTAATTTTTAAAAAAATAATTCAAAGGAATCACTAAAAATAGAAAATTCATCCATAAATACCTCATGATGCCCCTAACTAACTTATCAAATATCACCAATATGCACCTCTAAAAAGTAGAAGGTGCATTGCACAAACCAAAGGCATTTTTTTTAATAAGAAAATATATTGAATGGAGATGTGAATGGTTCTTATCTCAATCCTTTGAGGATATAAAAATATGGAAATAACTTAACAATCAATCCAGGAGATAATAGTTCATATTCCCTGAAAATTTTTCAAGCATTTGGTCGATGAAGATTAATAAAAAATGGTCCTTGTGTATAGCATCATTTAGCTTCCTATAATTAAAACATACCTTCTAACTGGTGAAGGTTCTCATAGGAATCAATTCATTTCTTTCATTTGGTACCACCTTCGTCTCTCTCTTTTTAGTACTACATATATAGGACTCACCAAAAAATTATTAAAAATAAGATAAATAACTCCCATGTTAAGTAGTTTAATTACCTTAACTTTTACTGCATCTTTCATATTTAAATTATCTTACTACTATCTTAAAATCATCTTCAAATAAGATTTTAGGGTGTAAAAGTAGGGGTTAATCTATATGAGAAATATTCCATAAAATTGTCTTTTTATTCTCCATCAAAGCCTTAAGCACCTTCTCTTTTTATTTATAGTTTAAATCTGCTACAATATGATTGTAAGGTTACGCATTCTAAGTTTTAATATTTATTAACCTTGGTAAATTCTGCAAGTGTATGGGTCATTTACGTAGTACCTAAGGTATCGATCCCACGAGGAGGGAATTCTAGTCCTAAAATCTAAGGTCGTACTATCTAAAATAATTCTAAATAATAACTAATGCAAAAATAAATAAAGTAAACAATCAATTTTTTAGAATTAAAATGTAGAAATCTAAACAAGTAGCAAAATCACACAACCAATCCAAAAATCAACCTAGAAGCTATCAAGTGAGAGAAAGGGGGATTTAATTCGAAAGTAACGAAAACCTAATCAATTATGTAATTCTCAACTTAATGGGTTTAGACGGTCCAAGGGTGAATTACTCTCTCTCAAGTTATAATTCTTAACCCTAATTGATGATCCCTAATTTAAATTATGGAATTATGATCTCTCAATTCACTATTGTCCCAAAACCTAAATTATTTCTAAGTTGTCTATAAACCTACCAAAGCCTATGCTTTATATATCAATTCACCTAACCCTCGTTAGCCCAAATTGATTATTTTCACTGAGCTCACCCTCTCAGTTTATTGTTGAATTATTACGAACAACAATCGAACCATAGTTAAATTAACAAAAACACAATCAATTAAACTTTATTAATCTCAAGAATTTAAAACCCGAAGGTGAGTATAGATAATAATCAACACTCAACAATAGCAATTTTAGTAAATATCCTGATTTCATACATGAATAAATTGAAATAAACATAGAAACTACTGTTAGAACTGATCATGGAGGCAAAGACTGTGGGAAACCACCTGTTTTGGGAAGTATGTCACGTCAAGACGAAGCCTTGTCTCTCTTCCTTTGTCTCCTTCCTTAATCTCTTTATTTCTCTCTAGGTTTTTTCTCAAATTTGGCTGATGTGAAGGCTCTCTTGCACGACTCTCCAGGCTGTTCCTTCTATCTTGTAATGTTCTATTTATACTTTAGAGGCTCTAGGTTTAAGTCAGGGTTGAAACGGTCTGAAAAATCTTGCGAAACTTGAGTTTTCTGTCAGAACCTTTATATCATAGTCATGGCCCAATTTGCACGATCGTGGCCTGGATGAACACTCTCTGTCACGATCGTGGCTTGGCTGTTGTTGGCTTGTACCTCTCTGTCATGAATAGGCTATGTCTTTGGCCCAAAACTCCTTGAATCTTCTCTGTTCTGTACCATTTACCTTGAAACATTATCCATTAAGGTACCTTAAGAATATAACATTTAAGCTTAAAGACTTACACTAACCCATAAAAACACTTAAACACCTAAACTAACACAACTAACACATAAACATATACTCAACACTCAATTTAACACTAAATACTTAACAAATTAAACCCTAAAACATAATGCAATTCACAACTATCATAATAATCACTGTTAATTTTGCAATTTCAGATTAAAAAAAGCATACTTTTAATGCTTCTTTAGTCTTTTTAGTTCCAACACCATTAGATCTTTAATTGAGGGCATACTTCTACTCTATCTATCTCATTAAAGTTCTTATTCCTTAGCTTAGTCCCATTAGTCTCTAAGGATGCCACATGCTTTATTAGAATAAAGTTACACTCTTCTTATCCTTTTTTTTTATATATGAAATAAGTTTTCAATAGATCTTATGTGAATATTTCTTATAGTTTGAGACACTTTATTATCAATCACATCTAAATGGAAACAAGTATCATCTTTATCAAGGATTTGTTCCATGGCTTTGAACATTTTAAAAATGAGTTACTTATCTTCTATCCTTAAGATTCATGTACATCTATAATGGCTTTAGTGGTAACTATGAAAGGTTATACTAAAGTCAAAGGAACCTCTACATCATCCTTCATATCTAAAACCATAAAATCAACATGGGCTATAAATTTAGCAATCTTAACCATCACACCTTCTATAATTCCTCTAGGATACTTAATTAACCTATCTTCCAATTAAATGCTCATCCTAGTTACCTTGGTTTGCCTAATTCTAATTCCTAAAACATGTTATAAGGTATCAAATTAATGTTATCTTCTAGGTCCATTAATACAATTTTAATTAACAAGCTACTAATATTATAAGGAATATTGATTTTTTTTGGAATTTTGATTTTATGGGGTAGCTTATTTTGTATGATAACAGAACACTTTTAACAAATCATTGAGTTTCTTCATGTTAGAAAGGATAAACTTTAAAATCTTGGCATACCTTATCATCTGTGAGAGAGCTTTAACAAAAGGATTGTATTATATAATTATTTGGAAAGCTTTAAAAACTTACCAAACTAGTATACCTATTGATCTTTTTCAACTTTACTTAGGTAAGGAATTATTGATTTTTACTCCTAGACAAATTTCTTGTTTAGCTGCTCCTCTTTCTCTTTCTAATTTTTCTCCTCCTTCATTTCTTTCATAGTAACTTGCCCTTTGTTTTCTTCTTTTTTTTCTTCAACTATCAACTCTTTTCTCCTCCTTAAAGTTACTAAGTTCACCTTCTCTCTCAAGTTTGGCTCAGTATTGTTAGGCATAATACTTTGCTACCTTTTACAGTAGGCTTAATAAGCTACATTATCTAGTTTTCTAAGATCTATATGGAGGCTTCCTGATTTTGAAGGGATGCACAGTACCTTGGCCTTTGATACAGAAATAAATTTCAGAATGATCTTCTAAAGATTTTGCTTCCTTTCTTATTTCTACTATTATTGAAATCTAGGTAGAGGCATTTACTTGTGTTGTCTTTCTTTACTCCATAAAAATTTTGGATGGTTCCTTAATCCTAGATTATATGTGTTACTATAGGGATTTTGTTAAGGTCAGCTTCCATAAAGTTAGGTTGTCTTATTGATTATCCCATGTTGTAAGACATCTAACATTTGTGATTGGGGTATCCTTCACCAAAATTATTATAGCTTATTGCTTGTGTCGACTGAGATGCAAAATTTATGCAACTATTTTCTTGTTTAAAAATTCCAACTTCACCTGTAATATTGCCACCATATCAATATTATGGATGCTACATGTCTTCATCTTTGGTCTTTGAGTCCTCTAATAATAATTTTCATAGCTATATTCTCAATCAACTCTCATAATTCCTCAAGAGGTTTCACTACAAGAAAAAAGAGGTTTAGCGACGGAAATTAGCGACGGAATAACCAAAAATTCCGTCGCTAATAATGTTGC
>JAOSBN010000004.1:30037464-30066474 GCA_027563595.1 Erythroxylum suave | reverse complement strand
ATATATACCGACCGTATCGGTACCGTCGGTGTGATGCCGTAGGTGATAAAACGCGGGAGTGTTTCGCGCATTTTTTTTCCGACGGTACAAAGTTGGCGTCGCTATTTTCCGTTGGTAAAATTTATAATAAGATTCTGTTCCGACGGAAGTTTTGTTTCGTCGGAAATATTGCTATTATAGCGACGGAAAAGGAGTCTCCGTCGCTATTTTCCGACGGAAGTGTTTCGGTCGGAAAATTTCCGCCGCTATTTGATGATTTTCTTGTAGTGTTTAAAAATGGTGGTTCTACCTGAAGGTATTTAATCAAATACTTATTTGGTTATAAAATGTTTAAATATACATTCCCAAGCCAAGGTTATAGTATGAGAACTTTCTTAATAACTCTTTTAATCTCTACCAAATGCTATAAAGCATCTCACTTTCTAATTATTGAAAGAAGAAGATGGCAAGGATTCCAATAATGATTTAACTCTACCCTCAGAGAAAAAAAAGAACAATCTTGATTGAATGACGTTATCTAAAACTCTATTAAGCTTAAAGGTATCACATATCTCCATAAAATTTTCATTGTGCATTTAGATCCTCATCTAATGGCTCTATCAAATTTTACAAATTTGTTAAGTCATGTTAGGATTTATCTCAAAGTTATTAGCCCTCACTCCTAGCCTAATAATCCTAGACTATATTTTAGTTAGTGACAATCAAGTGTATTCCTTCATAATGAGATGTACTCCCTTTCTTACCATTTGTTTAATAGCTAAAACCTTAGGACTTTATTTTTTTAAAAATATTTCTATCCCTAAGTTTTAAAGTAGGGTCCTTTTAATTTTAGGCTCTAGATCTAATAGTACTCCATGACTAATTTTGATTATAAACTAAGGTACCTAAATCTTAAAATTTAGCATAACTATAAGATTTAAAAAATAAAGTTCTAAAATAAATAAACAAATATAAAAAATTATTTAGATTAATAAAAAGAAAACGTTCCTAGTAATTTATTCCTTGACAATGGCTCCAAAAACTTTTGTGATATGTGAGTATCTAATTAAAACTATAATAAAGATCACCAAGGAAGTGCTCCTATCATTCTTATGGTAGTGCTTAAGTAAATACGAGTGTTGATCCCATTAACACTCAAGTATTAGTACTAATCATTGTTCTATTATTTAATCTATAAAATGGAATGATTGATTTAAAAGATATAATTATCTAAACTAAAAATTTGAATATAAAATAACCAACTAAAATGGCATAAAAGAATAAAATAATCAATGATAAGAAAGATCCAAGTGAAGAATTCCCCTAAAATTTTTGTATGCTTGAATTTATCTTGACTTAATGATTAACCCTAATTTCTTAGATCGTTTGGAACTATAAAGTTACAAATATATTGTTTCTGAAGCAATATAGCCTCCTTCTTTAATTTTATTGATTAAAATCTCTTTCTAATCAAAACCCCCAAATAAATTCAATAATTCATGTTAATGAATTCTCTTGATAGATTTGACTTTAACTCAAAAGATTTATGTAATCCTATATCTAAGATTTGATGTACTCTACTTTTAAAAATGTTTTTAATGTACTCTTATTCTCCACACCTTGATCTATTCATACACATGATTTCTTGATCCTTACATATAAAAATATGAAATTGAATCAAAACATTAGCATATTTAACATAAGATATGATTATGAATAATTCATAAGAAAACTTAGATGTTTCATTAAATCGAAGAATCAATGTAAAAAATATGACTTTAGGGTTCATATCATCTATATCTATGTCCCACTTTAATTTATAGTCAATCAAAGAAAACCAACAATAAAAGAGAAAGAACATAAAATAAAAAATTTCATTCTCATGAATCTTAAAATTTGATGTTTTTTTTAAATCTTGATGGAACTCCTTTCTTTTCTCTAAGGCTTCTCTTTTCTTTCACTCAGGAACTTTATTTGACTCGTTTATGATTTATCCTTGTCTCTAGCCTCTTTATCCTTATAAGCATGAAACCCTAGAATTTTTTAAAAACTATTACCAATATGGGTCTAATAAATTTATGTATTACTCTATCATTTGCTTAGTGATTTAGTAGTTCTCATATATGAGGAATCATCTTGAGAATATGAATGTTAAAGGCACAAACATGAGTCCATATTTGCCTATGTTTGTTCATTTAGCAAATACTCAAGGAGATAAAATGTTCAAGTAAAGAACATAAGAAGGAACAAAATATTGTGTTTGACTCATATTGTAGAATAAGGGTCCTATTAGTGTCGTATTTTTAAGTCCATAAGCAAAAATCATGCCAAGATTACTGTAGCTTGACTGAAATCTTTCCACATTTGTTCCTCATTTATTAAGGGACTAAAATAAGACCTAACAATAAAATATAGGTCATACTAAGTACGAAAATTTATAAAATATCAAAACACATGCATAATGCACTCAAAATTATGGTAAAAATATATTATAATTAGTACGTATCAAACACATTATCGTGAATAATCTTTATTACTCAATTAGATCATTTCAAATGACTACCAGCACCACTTTTTAACTTTAAATCTATACTTGACTTAAAGCCAACATAGTGAATTTATTTTATGCTTATTCATATTTTTTTAGATACTAAAAATGCTAAAAAATTGTAGTATTCCATCTCTCAAATTGTTAAAGGATTTAAAGTGTTAGACTAATGAGTCATATGAGTGGCATCATAGAGAATGCATTTGATATATTTGTGGCATGATTTTATGATTGCATTCAAATGCATAATATTAGCATACACACCTGAATTGTGAGTTAGACAAATTGCACTCAATTGACATATTCTAGGATATGAAACTAAAATGAATGTGATATGAATCTGCATTTTCAATGTCTTGTACTTTGTTTTACCAATGACAAGAATTGATGGATTATACTTAGTAACTTGGAATTAAATGCTACAAATTGGGAGATTGAAGAATTAATATGTACATTTGGACTATGAAAAATGCCAAGTGGTAAGACAAATTGACATATGAAAAATTAGGATGACTAAGCCTATAAATTGAGTGACATTTGTCATAAATAAATGAGTAACAAATGGACCAATAACTAGGAGACAAATGGCAGCTTATTTAGAGGGTAAATGGTTTACATGCCTTACGACATATTTCATTGAAAGAGGATGACATCTTGCACCTAGTCGAATTAAGTTCATGCAGAGAAATGTTTCTATTGTCTTTATTCTTCCTCACCACTAACAATTCTCACACTCCCATAGCTTTGTAATTTTGCTTCAATCCTACTAATTACCATTCCAAAATTGTCCCAAAATCCTACATTAAGAAAGCTATAGCCTGTTATTTTTATCCATTGTCTTCTTGTTGCTGAAAACCAACCTATGTCCACCTTAAGTTTTTGATGAGCTTGCATGAATGGAAAGCAAGTTAACTTGATATATTGAGGTGTAATTATAGCTTAACAACTAAGTAGAAATCTGATCTTTGTGGCTTGGTTTAATAGAATGATAATGATGAAACAATGCGAATAATATGATGTTGATGATGAAATGTGCTGGAATATAATGGATGAACTTAGATATTTTTATGGTTGTTCTTGATGTATGAAAACCGTGAGTTATAGGCTATTATATGGATGAATTGGACTAGTATTTGAAGTATAATGAAGGTGAATTTATGATAAAGAAGATGTTAGTGTAGTGTTCTTAAATTGGGAAAGAGCTAGGACTATATGCATGATAGTGAATGATAGTTATTGTTTTGATTTTTGATGCATGAAAGACAATGATTTGTGAGCTGCCAATTGAATTATTTTGAGTTGGAATTGGAGATGATATTGATAAGGAAATGGAGTATAATTAAGGCCTAATTGAGGTATAATTGATGGACTAGTGAGAAGATGTTTTAAATTTGGTATATAGGCTTTAAAATCTGGAAAAAAAATGAAGGAATTGGATGGTGAACTTTCAGTTCACCTATCTCACAATCATAGGAGTTGCATACATGATCGTGGGAAATTCCTTGAAGTGAACAAGATGTTGTTTTGTGTGATTATTGAATTAACCAAGGATAAGTGATTTTATTATGGTGCGTTTGGCCTTGATTGAGGCTTAAAATGAACCTAGTTTTATGTTTGATAAGTTGGTTAAGTGTTTGATAAGTTTAGGTTACCAATTGATGTTTTAACTTAAAGAAAAGATTGTTTGATATCAATGTATCTAAATTTTGAATTTATGAGTGTTAAATGAATGAAGGTGTCCTTAGACTAAAAGACTTCATAGTTGCAGTATGATAAGTACAAACTAGTTGTATATATCACAATCCAATCAATAAAAGAACATAAATACACATTCAAGTCTATGAATGTAAACTCCTTTTAACTTAAAACAAAAAAGAAAATAAAGTCATGTAAAGAAAACATAATAGAAATTAATTCTAAGGGTTCCTAAAGCTACTAAACTAAAATAAAAGCGCCTAAATGATTTGGTTTCCTCCCAATAAGCTTCTTTATGAGTCATTTAGTTAAAATCCTTGCTCAAGCTCTTTACCATTGCGGCTCCTTAAATTAATGCTTGATTATCCTCTTCTTTATTCTTTCAATCTCTTTATTGTTCTTCCTCATACTTATGGACTCATTAGTTTCCAAATACGCCATATGCTCCATTAAAATAGGGTTATCTATCTTCCTTTCTTTTGCATGCATGATATAAGTCTTCAATCGATCTTTTATGATTATTTCCTACATAAAATAAGAAACTTTATTGTCAATCACTTCTATAGAGAAATAAGTGTCACCTTTGTCAAATCTAATGGCTCTGGATGTCTAAAAAACTAATTCCTTATTCCTTATCTTTAGTATTAACTTTCTATCATACACATCTATCATAGTATTAAAAGTAGGAGGAAAGGTTATCCTAAGAGTATAGGAACCTTTATCATCATTCTCCATATCCAAAATTAAAAAATTAATAGAAAATATAAAATTGTCAACCTTAACTAAAATATCATCTCTAATGCCCCTAGGATGCTTAATTGACCAGTTTGCTAATTGAATGCTCATCATAGTTAGTTTAGGTTCAACTAACCATATGGTATTAAACCAACAATAGCTCTTAGGTCTATAATAACCCCTCAATTGACAAACTACTGATATTTAAGAGATATTAAAACTCTTTAAACCTTCGATTTTTTTAAGGTAGATTATTTTGTAAAGCAACGGAGCCTTTTTTATTTAATATCACTATCAATAATTTCTTGAGTGTCTTCTTGTTAAAAAGTAGATCCTTTAAGTACTTATCATACTTTGGCATTTACAAAAGATATTTTATTATGAAATTTATTAAAAGACATCTAAAATCTTACCTAATTTATCTTCCTTTCTATTTATCTCAAGCTTGCTCAGGTTCTCAGTTTGTGCTCTTTGATTGCTTCCTTAACCTCCTCTTTCTTTTCTCATTCTCCTCATCCATTTTCCTTGAGTAGCAACCTTATCCTTCTTTTCTTTCATTTTCTCTTTATCTTTTAGTTCCTTTTTCACTCCTCAAAATCAATGCACTCACTTGCTCCCTCAAATTTGACTATAGTATATCTAGTTACATTTTGGATAAGGTTAGAAAGTTGTCTAATCTAAATTTTCATAATGCCGATAAATGCATATTGATCTTGAAGTGATGCTTCATTGCTTTAGAATCGAGTAAAAAATGTATTAATAAATTTTATCATGAGCTTCTCGATAATTGACTTCTTTTTTTACTAATACTACTACTAAAATCCATTTAGATTTTTATTATTATATGAAAAGTTTAGATGCCTTTTTCACCCTAGATTATAAGTACTATTTTATGGATTATATTAAGACTAATTCCCCTTAAAATTTTTAGCTCAATCAATTATCCTGTATTGTTAACCGTTTGGCATTCATAATTAAGTTATCCCCTACTATAGATTCGACAAGTCATCACATGAGCCAATTGAGCTACCAAACTCATACTATTAAAATTCTTGCTTACACCTTCCAATTTTGCATTTAACATTGTCACCATATCGACATTATGAATGCCACATGATTTCTACTTCAGCCTCAAATTCCACCAATAGTAATTACTTTAGACAATATTTTCAATAAAATCCTGTAGTTTATTAGGACTTTCAAAGTTGGTAGTCCCACCAAAAGATGCTTCAATTAACTACTTAGTTAAAGAGCTCAATCTACTATGAAATGTTTACACCTATAGCCTTAAATCAAGTTTATGGTAGGGACACTTTCTTAATAGATCCTTCCATATCTTCCATGTCTTATAAAATGTTTCATTCTATAATTTTTGAAAGGATAAGAAACTTCTTAACAATTTCATTTTAGGTGGCTATGGATGCAAGAGGCTTCAACCACAAATTTTCTCTATTCTTCAACATAAAAAAGGAACAATCTTAAACAATTCTATCCTTAAAAAATCCACTAATATTCAATATATAAACAATCTATAAGAAAATTTCTATGTATACATTTGGATCCTCTTATGGTAGCCTATAAAACTTCATGAGCTGTTAAACCATTTGAATCATATTGAGATTGCTCTTAAATTTATTATCCTTCAATCTTGGCCTAATAATGTTAGATTATGTCCCCATACGCGATGGTCTAAGATAGTCCCTTATAATGTGCACTCCTCCCTGGTTTGCCATTATGTTTAGTAGTTATAACCTTAAATTTTCTAAATTTCTTACCTTTAAATTTCAAATTAAAGTTATTTTGATTTTTGGATGTAGAGTAAGTAGCACCTTGAGACTATTCCAAGTCATACCTGAAGTACCTAAATCTTAAAATGCAGCTAACAAAAACATAATCAAGAAAGAAAGTTATAAAATAAATAGATATAAAAATAAAAATGGTTAAATTAATAAAAATAAATTATTTCTATTTTCCTCATCTCTAGTAGTGACGTCAAAAGATTAATTATGATATGCTTGCATCATGTCAAAAGTATGCTAAAGATCATTAGCCAAATGCACCTGTCATTGTGATCATAAATAATGCACAATAAAACTTAGGTCTTTCATTAAATCAAGAAATCAATCCAAAAAAATTGTTTTAAGATTCATCCCATCTAGATTTATATCTTAGTTTGGTTCATACTCAAATAAAGAAAACAATAATAAATAATAAAGAAAATAAAATAAAAGAGCTTATTCTCATGGATCTTGAATCTTATTATTCTTAATTGAATCTCAATAATACTTCTTTCTTTGTTTCAATGTTGCTCTTTTTTTTAATTTCTGAAACTTTAATTCAGCTCCTTTATGATGTATCCTTGTGTTTAGTCCAACTATCCACTTAATTATAAAACCTTAGGATTTTTATAAAAATTATCACTAATAGAGGTCCAATAGGAGTCTATATTGCTCTCGAGTTGAAGTAATGACTTAATAATTCATGCATTCAAAGGTTCATCTTAAGAACACAAGTCTTGAATGCATGAACATGGGTTCATATTTAGGATATATTTGTTCATATGGTGAATAATCAAGGAGATAGAATGTGCCAGTAAAGAATATGGGGAGAAACACGATATTTATTTTTCTCATATTATTGAACATGTCCTTATTATTGTTTTGTTTTGAATTCTTAGCCTAAAATTATGCTGAAATTTCTCCAAATTCACTAAAATATTTTTAAATTCAATCCTAAAAATTAATTTTAGGTCATATTAATTACCAAATGCTCTCCAGTCCCTACTCTTAATTCGCTAAAAGCTCCTAAAATGTTATACAATCTTAATACAATTCTTGATGCAAAATTAACTGAAGACATGTGTAGGTACAACTGGTCCTGACCACTAACTCATGTACAATTGTAGTAGCTATACTCCAAATGGTCTAACTAGATCTCCTCTGAACCTAAAAATTAACAATGCAATTTTGACGAGTTTTGGGAACTCAGTGAGTGAACCATCCTCGATGTGGTCACTCCTATCAACCACAAGAACAATTCACAAATAGATCATATTTTCAAATATTGAATATCATTTCATGTTTCCTTATGCTTCAACAAGACAAATCTATACACTATTTTGCATTTCTATTTTAGAACAATCCAAATAATTCATTCCTATTATTCATATAACACATATCAATTTGTATATGCAAATGCACATATGCCTCCACTTTCATTATTATTTTACTGTGACCGACTGCCTTTTTAACTGTCTCGTATCTGTTGTAGATATCGGGCTCATTCATAACTGTCATTTATCTATTGTAGATACCAGACTCATTTTATATCCTGAGCCTGTGGCTCTTTAGGTGCATTTATGAGCTTTAAGCTCTTTTTCACTTGTCACTCTAGTCACATCTCCTTTATCTGATCATACATAATAATGTGATCCATCATATCACAAAATATGCCATTAACAACATTCATTTATTATGCACAGTCATTTTCAGATATTCATTGGATCTCAATCCGGTATTCAACATTTTTGTTGAGTACACATATTTCTTTCAGATTCATATTCACTTATGAAACACTTCCATTACAGTCTCAATTATCAATCACCTCAAACCATCAATGTCTGGAATTATCACGTTGACATAAATAACAGCTCAATAATTAAAATTTAAATAGATACAATCAATCATAATGAGAAACATCTAGGTTGACTCACAGTACCCTTCAAATAGTTATTGCCTCGACAAACCGGCAATGTCTAGATGTTGTCGTTTGACTTGTGCATCTAACTCATGCAATACACACCTATTTCATACATCATTAAGTTGCTCAATCATACTAATATCCAATCATGCACATTTATATATGTGTCATGTACAATGCATGTTCAATTGACTATTCGTGGGTATGTATCCTTAGTCACAAGTCATAATCATTCAAACATTATAATTTGTATATGTCTAACTTGCACTTAGACTTATACCTTAACTATACTTGATTATTCTAAATTCATCAATCAAACATTCACATTCTTTTTATAGCATTATTTAATCACACAATATCCAAATTCTAATTCATTCATACCTAATACACCTTACTCATTCTTTTGGATCACAATTGCATTACTAAAAACAACTTCATTCTTATATCATTCATAAATTTCCAGCTTTTAAACACATTGATATCAACAGTCCATTTCTTAATTTATAACCTCAATAAACAGCCTTATCAAACACTTTATCAACTTATTTAACATCAAAATAGGTTCATTTCAATCCTTAATGAATTCTAAATGCATCACAGTAAAGTAACTTACCATTAGTTAGTTCAAACATCACACAAAAGAGAAGTGTTAATGTCTAAGGCCTTTCCCATAATCGGGGAGGACTTCCCATGATTGTGGGATGTGTCATTTGAAATTTTTATCATCTGTGCATTTCCCACGATTGTGGGTTATGTAATCTAAAAATTTCTTCATCCTTTCTTTTTAAAAATTTCCAGATTTTAACCCTTACATCCTATATATCAAACATATCGTCTTCATAGTTCATCATTTAGACTTCATTTCCTCATCATTTTCACCTCAATTCCATCACAATATCATCCATCAAATAATTCATAAACTATGGTTTATCCTCTATACAAAAACAAAACATCAAATGTATCTATACATCCATCAACGTTCAGCACTCTTCATGCACTAGTAACACCATTAATCTATCCCTAAATAATCATAAAAAATGCTTCTATTTAAACAAGCCATGAAGATCAATAATGTACTTACTTATTTAACTCACATACTTCTTCAAATCGTGGGTTAACCTAACTCCTCCACTTACACAATCATCAACATTTCAAGAACAAGATGATAATAGAAATGGATTTCATCATTAAGAAGAAGACAACAAAATTTCGTTGGAGTGGTTTATGTAGATGTTAGTAAAACTCAAGATGGTGAGAGTTGGTGAAAGTGTCGTGAGATGGAGAGAAAAAAGAAGAAAATGAAGAAAGCATGTAGCAAAAGTAGAATTAAAGACAAAGATGGTCTTTTAATGGGTTTGTATCGTGAGTGGTGGGTGGAAAATGTTGTGACACTTGTCACTTACCACATGGCATCTTCTTGTGGTTTCACTTGTCTCTTAATAACTAGTCCATTCGTCTCTCAATCTCTATGCCATTTATCACCTAATTATTTAAGCCATTTGTCACTCAATCCCAATGCTATGTGTCATTTATTTCTACTACCATGTGTCAATTTGTCTTGCCACTTGGCATTTTCCCTAATCCAATTGTACAAATTAACTCATAAATCTCCCAATCGTAACAATAAATTCCAATTTACTAACTATAATCCATCAGTTTCGGTAAACTAAAGTATAAGACATTGGAAATGCATATTCATATCACGTTTATTATGTTCAGTCATTTATCACATTCATCTTAGTTTCATCCTATAATATGTCAATTGAGTGTAATTTGTCTAATTCACAATTCATATGTGTATGGTGATATTATGCGTTTGGACACAATTATAATGATCATGTCATAAATGTACCAAATTTATTCTATATGCTGCCACTCGTGTGACTTATTAGTCTAACACTTTAAATCTCTCTGCAATTTGAGAGACAAGATAATACGAAAATCATGTCAAACATATAACCTAATTAGCACTTATTAACCATATTTTAAATCGTTCTTCTTAAATCATGCCATAACTTGTTCTAACTTGACTTCAATTTTCTTGTACTAATTCCTTCTTTATTAGGGAACAAAAACAAAGCTTGAAAACAACATATGAGGCAAATTGATTATAATCCTATAAAAATCATTCAAGCACAAGGAAAATGCTATTAAAATTATGTAAAAAACTTAGTCTCATTATCACTTATCAATGATAGAAGAAGAAGCCTTATGTAATGGTTAAATAATAGGTCACCTAATTAAGGAACATGCTTTACTTAAATGGTTATCTATATGATCATTAAAGGTAATTAAAGGAAGTTAAAATCTTATTCAAAGAATATCCCTCAAAAGGAGAGCCATGATGAACGACCTAATAACAACAAACTTGAAAAAAGGGATTAAAGTCTCTAAGATTTCTTTCGAAGAAATAATAGAACTCTGTTCAACCCTACAAATATGTCGTAATTGTAACCATATTAATTGTCAATTCATTAATTAAAAGGGTTTTAATGAAAGTAGGCATCATGATAAACATCTATGATACCTTCAAATAGACGGTATCACAATGTATATACTAAAACTTATCATCTCACCCCTACTTGGTTGTGAGGGTGGTCAAATGTACACAAAGGAGAAGATCTATTTGCCCATGAGTTTAAAAATGACATAATAATGGATCGTCTGAATTACACTGGGTCAATAACTCATGATGACTACATACCTATGTAGACCTGTCAAGAAGATTGACAGTGCACCAAAGATGGTTATAATCCATCATAGTGATGGGATCAAAATCTCTGTTCCAGTTAATCAGTTCGTACTCTATTTCTTTAAATCTCATCCATACATTTATGTAAGGTCTACACAAATGTGTAAACCAGATTAAGTGGCACATGATTGGAACACCCTAACGGGAATAGGGTACTCCAACCCCCTAAAGAGACCTATCCAAATGAAAGTGTGGAAGAGTTACTAAACATAATTATCAATTTGTTTAAAGCAAGCCTATCTCCAAAAGATTTTTAGGTTTCATTATTAACTTTTTGGAGAACATTTTTTGCTATACTTGACTTGTATAAAAGAGACCTATGATTTATATATTTTGTTTGGTAAATCAGAAGATTTTATACAAAATTGAAAAGTTATGTATAACACTGGAGACTAATTGAGTAGTAATCTCTTACCTACCAAAAGGAAACAAAGGTAAATACATGAGAAAGCTACATAAATTCCCCACAATAACACAAAAACCAAGACAACAATAGCCTTCCTACCAAAGAGACCTTGTAGAGCTAGCTCATCTAACCAGTAATTCAAACTAACCTAGAATCAATTTATAGCATTATTAATCAACCAACAATTAATTAGAATCCAAATCAACCGTAGGAGATGGATCTGCTACTGTAAAGATTTTGAGCTATGATTTATATTGTTGAGCTATTAAAAATGCTTTAAAAAAACTGTAATGGTTTCTTCAATCAAATTGTTACCCATACAAGATAGAATATTGAAGTTTTCATTCTTAAGAATATAAATTTTGGCATGAAAATGGAGGGAAATGATATACCCTTATGCAGAATAGGCCTTGGTTGAAGCAATAGACCTTCCATCTTTTATATATACATGTACTTTAAGCCCATTAGAGAAGTCTAGTTAACCAAAAAAGATAAAATTCTATTGAAATAGGATTTAATCGTATAAGAAGTTAAAATTCTAATCAAAGAATGATTAGGCTAGCTAGTAAAGGTTGCATTCAACTCTACTAAAATTTATTAGAGTTTATCTATACTTCAAAAGAAAATTGCCTATATAAGAGAGACATTTTATTGTAAATCTTAGTAACTTATATTATTAAGTGCTTGTTTATCTGTATACTTATTTTTTTAGCTTATTAACTTATGTTTTATATTACTAACAAATTAAATGTGAATTCAAACTACATCAAATTTAAAAACAAAATGTTTTACTTTTAGATAATTTAGGAAACTTTATATCTTTATAAGTTGGAAAAGATGTTAACATTATTTACAAGTTAAAGGAGGACTTATTTAAGTCCTTTAATATGAACCATTTGGGTCCTATAAAATATATTTTGGTTATAGAGAATTTTCATGATAGGAAGGTCGGAAAGCCATAGTCGTCATAAGAAAATTATATTGAACATGTGTTTGAGAGGTTCAATATGAAACATGTCAAGTCAATAAGTACAACTTTAGTTGCTCATTTCAAATTGAGCAATAGAGCTTCTCAGATCAATGAAAAGGAGAAAGAGTGCACGTATTTTATTCTACACTCCTCAATTTTGGGTTCATTGATGTTTGTTATGTTATACACTAGACCAGACATTACACATGTTATTGGATTAGTAAGTAGATTTTTATCCAATATAGTAAAGGTTCATTGGAAAGAAATGATGTGGATCTTCGAGTACTTGGGCACTTCCATATTATGTTTGAGTTTTGAAAGTGGTAAGCAAATTCTAAAAGGGTACCTAATTATGAATATGGTTAGTGATCCCGATAACAGAAAGTTAACCTAAGGATATTTGTTCACATTTGTGGAGGGAGTTTGCATAAATCTATAGCTTTGTCTATTATTCAAGTGGAATATGTTGCAGCTATGGAAACTAGAAAGGAGATGACTTAGTTAAAGCGATTTATTCAAAAATTAGACGTGGAATAATATGAATACATGACGTTTTGTTATAACGAAAGTGATGTGAATTTGAGTAAAAATTTTGTTCATCATTTCAAAATTAAGCACATTGATGTGAGATACCATTAGTTACGATCTGTGGTTGTAGAGAAACTAATGAAGTTAAAGAAGAGTCATAAGGATAAGAATGGTGTTGATATGTTAACAAAGGTGGTTTTCGAAAGTAAGTTTGAGCTTTGTAGTAAGCTCGCTGAGATGACGTTCAAGTGATTTACAGGGTAGTAGATTTCTCCTCTGACATGGGTTAGAGAGGGAGATTGTTGCATGTATAATCCCATTTTATAGATGTTCACTTCATTACTTCCGCTCAATTTGGACTCTAAAGGTCTTAGCTAGATTTAAGGAAGAAATCAAAGATTGAATGTTGTTTTTGGAGGAAACATTTGCAGCCTGGAGGTATATGCCCATGTCAATGATGGACAAGATCATGTAAACTTCTATAACCATGTGCACAGACATACATGAGTGGAGATAGATGTAAACTTGTAAGTTTAAATGATCGTATTAGCTAACTGTGTAAATTTCTATGGCCGTGTATCTCTATGATGTCAAGTTCTAAAACTTAAAGGTCAAACTTATTCACTATACATGACCGTATAAGTGACCGAGTATGTTATAAATCTTATATTTTTTAGATCTAAAGATAAGTTTGAAGAGACAGAAATTGTAGAAGATAAAAAATGCTCAACAAAATATAATTTTTAGAGCTCAAATAGCATTCATTCCTACATTTTCATATGAATTTAATATTTATAATTAGTTGGGAGTAGCTTTGGTATAGATCTATTATTTTGTACTCAATTATAATGTGTGAGAACCTTAGTATTTAGAGAGCTGGATAACTAAGAGAACTTTAGAGATCATAAAAGGTAGGTTCTACTATAATTACCTTTTAAGGGAGTGATTAGCTCAAAATCTTCATCCCTTGTATCTTGCTATTTTCATTTAATAGATTTATTTTCGATTTTTTCTGTAATTTTTACATGTACATGGATTTTTTCTCATTAAATATTGTGTTTGATTTAGATTTCAGTCATATTTATTGTTAGAGAAATGGCTAAGCAATCTCGAAGATACCATGAGCATTATTGCTTGAAGCCTCCCACATTAAACTAGAGAAAGTGGATGGATAGGAAAATGATGGGGGTGAATCACAACAACTGCAGCAAAAGATAACCGGCCTTTGTGATGAAATTGTAGTGCATGAAAAAGATAGGCAAAAACTGGGGAGTTATATTGAACAACTTATCTAGAACTGCGAGGACTTAAAATAGGAAAACTATGTTATCTCTTCCACATTAAAGTAGAACCAGGTATAAAAACTGAGGAGACAACATGAATGCTTTATCTACAACCAAAATCATAGAACCAGAATTACATTTGCAAAGGTTATAATGAAGTTCAAGAAATAGACACAAGAATTATCATAATCCTTCATTTCCGTCCATGAACTTGACAGATAGGATAAGTATTAGAGAAAGAGTTAGAGAAGCAAGAACAGGAAGTTTGAAAATGATCTAAATGCCGTAAAAAAGGCTAAGATTGAGCAAGAACTTTGAGCCATCTATACAAAAGAAGCCTTCAGGAAAATAAGGTGGAAATATGCTAATATAGTCAAGTGACTACTGGAGGAATTTAAAGGGATTCTTTGTAAATCGCAGTAAAGTTCAAAGAGAACGAGATGTTGATGACGAAAGTTATGACAGACACTAAAGAGTTGTGTCTTCAGAATAAATTACAAAAAAACAAGCTTCAAAAAGTTTAATTGGAGGTGTCACGTAAGAGAACAAAATTGGAGTTAACAAGTTTTATTTTTGTTTTTTTTAATAATTTAACAAGAATTTTAGTATTCATGTTCCTACCACATGTCAAATAGATATATTAATGTGGCAAACTACGTCAACGCTATTAATTGCGGAGTAAGTGACATTGTTTAAGCCACAAATAAAAAATTCAAACATTTTGTTATCACGTTTATTGATTTTGGTTAGTATTATAAAATTGAGTAAAATTTAAAATTTTCTTATAATTTTTTCTAAAAAATATTTATTTATTAATTTTAATATAGTTATATCTTTATTATTAATAATAATATAGGAGTTAGAAACAAATCGAATAATTTTATTGTATTAGTCATAATTATTAATAGTAATTAATATTGATTAAATAACTATATAGTATATATTCATTTATTGATAATTCAAATTATAAACATTAAAAATTAAAAGTTAAAATTTAAAAGAAAATTTTATTTTTCAAAAATATGAAAATATGATGAAAATAAAAAAGAAAAATAATAAAATCAATCAAACATAAATTTTCACAAAATTTTAAAAGAAAAACAAAAGATTAAAATGACATTAGAACCAAAAAGGCTCTAGCTATGAGTTAGGTAAAGCTGGCACATTGTTTAAAGGAATTTTGGTAATGTTAGAAAATACCTAATGATAATATGATGAGCATCGCCAATTGTTTAATAAATATGAATTTCAAACCAAAGACAAGTCGATTAAAATTTTGAGGAAGCGTTGCGCGTCTCCTACGGGTTTGGGCCCGAATGATTGACCCATAAAATGCCGATCGGGAAGATTTTAATTAACCAACGCGGTCGTTTTACTTGGTGGGCCCCATCTCTTGTTATTCTCCCACACCCAACTCACCTTTCGGATAAGCTTTTTTCTCCATTTTCGAATCAAACAAACAATTCTCCTTTCTCTCTTTCACTAGGGGAAAATTTGAATATTTTATGAGTACAAGATTAAGCTCAATCTAGAAAGCAACTTGAAACCCATCTTTACTCCCAAAATTCTCAATTCCCAAAATCGCCATCTTTAATACTCGTGCATCTATTGCGAAGAGAATGAATTTCTTGTAGGACTACTGCTTTGCTAGTGAATAAGTGAAAATTTTACCTAGAGATGTCTGCTTTTGGAGCAAGTACTCGTATTATGTGCGGAGAAGTGTATCACAGAGAGCAACAACAACAATTATGGGGTGTTGGTACCTGTTTTCTGCTGCAAAGAACTTCTGGGTGTTCATTGTTTGATCGTAGGAATGGAGATTCCAAAAGAATTGTGAAAAGAGACTTGAGAGTAGAAGCCTTCTGGCCTGAGACAAGACCTTCCGTTCTAGAGATGGAATCAATCAAGGACTCTGAGCATTTGGATCAGATTCTTGTCCACGCTCAAGAGCTATCCCAACCCATTCTCATTGACTGGTATATCAATCTCTTTATTCTTTTTAATCTCTTTGATGAAAAAGAAATGGTAAAGTTATTGGTTTTTGATTGAATAGGATGGCTTCTTGGTGCCGGAAATGCATCTATCTAAAGCCCAAGTTGGAGAAGTTGGCCGCAGAATACGATACCAAGTAACTCTCCCCTTTGAAATTGATTAATACTGATAGTATCAATAAGTAATTGACAACCTGGCTCTCTGCTTCATCATAAAACCAGAATCAAATTCTATTGCGTGGATGTTAACAAAGTGCCCCAATCTCTAGTCAAACGTGGCAACATCTCTGTATGTATTGGTTATCCTACTGGTTTGCTTTCTATCTTTCGATGGAAATTATCTTCATGACAATAACTATTGTACTTTTCCTTTTTGTGCTCCCTTTCCCCCGCAGAAAATGCCAACAATACAGGTGAGTCCACCTCCAGACCTTTTTCTTTTTAAATTTAGTATAGAAAGAACTTTGGAGTTAGTTGATAAGGCTAAAAGTTATATGATGAAATGGGAGAATTGCAGCTCTGGAGAGATGGGGAGATGAAAGCAGAAGTGATCGGGGGACACAAGGCATGGCTTGTGATAGAGGAAGTGAGACAAATGATCAAGAAATTTGTATGAGTAGCGTCTTAATCTTGTTTATACAACTTGTAAGTCACCCTGCCTTTTGTATACACAGCAAGCAATATTTGCAGCTAGATAGACCTTCTCTGATATTTCGATTCATCTGGAATATCACATTTTTTATTAATTTAATTGTATAATCATGGTATGTATTTTGCTTATATCAAACTATAGTCACGTCACTATTAAGAATGAAAGATGTATGAACCGGGACACACAAAAGCACGTACATTTGAAGCGATTGTATGTTGGAAGTTTTATGAGTTTGTTATAGTATGTCCAAATATTTAACTTAGATATTATTACTTAATGAATTAAAAATATTTTTCAACTTTTTTATGGGTCTAGTTAATAGGAGTCAAGGATAAGCGGCACATATGTGTAGTGTAAATTAAGGAATCAGAAAGGTTCTCCACCGTTCGAACTTTAATTCGGTCATCCTCGGTTCCCCCAAAATCAGAAAATCCTGTGTGTCCGAAAGCAAATGAGAAATTTAAGAGTCCACCTTCCCATCCTTATTCTTGTTAGAATTTGACCAAATAGATGCTGATTATCGGTAAACTAAACATGGTTCTATGTACGTGTTCACCATCGAAAAATCAAGACTAGTGAGGGCCTCGTTTCTAATAATTCCACTACAAGCCCAAGTGCAGCAACAGCACTTGGGACGTTATATTTAGCATATAGTTGCAAAAACAATAACAATCATGGGGAACACAGAAGATAGTCGGGCAGTAAATGAGTGCCATAGGAGGAGCAGTTCATCAATACTTGCAAAGGAGCAGATGTTCCTACCGAATCAGGGCCTGCAAATTCTTTCTAAATCATGACAGATACAAGTTTTGCATGTTGATTGAGGATGAATGTTTTTGTTTCTCAATCAGTTTCACATCGAGCTCCAATCTTTTGTAGTGTATCAGCAACTTCTTTCATTGATGGACGGTATTTAGGATTAGCATTAACACACTTGATAGCAAGATGAGCTACTTCTGTAGCCTGTCTCACCGAGTATTTACCTCCCAATTTGGGATCCATTATTCCTTTCAACTTTCCTTTAACTGATAGAAGTGGTTTAGTCCAGTCCAGGAGGTTATGTTGTCCAGCTGGACGGTTTTTGTCAACGGCCCGCAACCCTGTTAGCATCTCCACCAAAACAACCCCGAAGCTATACACGTCGCTTTTTACATACAAATTTCCTAAAATCAATAAAATTGTCATGGAAAAGTTAGAAAGCTTGCACATGCCATTTGCCATCCTCATAGTTATTTAAATATTACCTGCCAGTACATACTCAGGGGCGGCATACCCAATTGTTCCCATGACGTGTCCCGATATAGATTGATTGCCATCCGTGGGTCTGGGTCCCCATTTTGCCAATCCAAAATCTGATATTTTGGCACTGTAGGACTAGAAAGACAAAAACAAAAAAAGGATATATTAATAGTTTCAGAAAGTGAGAACCAGGGTGAAAGACGGATGAGATCTTGTGTGTAGTTTTTCAGTTTCTACCCCATGTCAAAGATCTCATCCATAAATTTGTATACTGGCACAGAATCTCATCCCAGGTGGGAGGCGTATAATGGTTTGCAGGCATTCGCTATGTCAATATGGTATCTGATATCCCATCATGAAAAATTCAACAGTGACTAACCACATCAAGCAAGATATTCGAAGATTTGAAATCTCGATAAATTATCGGCTTCTCCATTGTGTGCAAGTAACAAAGGCCTTGAGCAATTCCTTTGGCGATTTGAATCCTTACTTCCCATGACAATACTCCTCTTGACCCCTCTGAAAAAAATAGAATTTAAGTCATTAACCCAAATTCACATTTGATTGGTAACTTTAATATATATATATATATATATGCATGTTTATATATATTAGTTCATAGTTCCAAACAGATGGTAGTTTAAGCTGCCCTTTTGCATGAATTCATAGACTATGAGAAGCTCTCCATCTTCCTGGCAGTAGCCCAAAAGCTTAATGATGTTGGGATGAGAGAGCCTCCTTAAGAAGCCAACCTCTGTCTGTATCGCGGAAACCCACCCGATAAGTAATGTTTACGTCCTTGGTGTACAGTATTAAATAAAAACATTACATGATTAACAACAATTGCCAAGGTAACAGTAGTTACAAGTCATAATTACCCGCCACTGCCGAAGCCCTTGCTTGCTACTTGAATCCAGTTTCTTGACAGCAATGGCCAATTTCTTTGCTCCCCGGGATGGCAGCTTCTCCTTGAGCCAACCCTTATATACACTGCCAAAGCCGCCCTTCCCCAGCACCATGTCACTTTTAAAATTAAAGGTAGCTGCCTTTAGTTCTGCATAAGTAAAAACTCTTAATTTTGACTCATTAACTGTTCCCACATCTGGAAGTTCTTCATCATCTATTGCAACTGGGAATTCATTATCGTTGTTGTTCAGCCAGAAAGCTCCAATAGCACCACTTGCCTGAACTAGCCATGTTGTTATATTGGAGGTTGCCATAGAGACCCAACTGGTGCCAGAGACATTGCTACCCACAAAAGAAGTGTCCCCTAATACCGATGCGCCAAAAATACTAGTTTCAGCAAAAATTGAAAGCTTTCATAGATAATGGCTTATTTACAGCTTCATTTTAAGACAAGAGCAGAGGAGTCGACTGACATCTAAGAAAGATTCAATTTCTTCGCCAGCATATGCCGTCTTATGTCCTAAAAGAAACACTCTGAACATAAGCAGCATCACAGCTTCAGACAACATTGTCCAAAACGTATAATAACTAGGTCTGGCAATGAAGCTAAACTTGAAGTTGTTATCAAGTAAGTATACGAGGAGTCTGACAATAAAGTTGGCACCAAGGCCACATGCCCCCAATATCAAAGCCCAGAAATCAGGCGCACATCTTTGTTTAGGCAATCAGGATTAGAAATTCTGTTCCCTGTTTTCCCTGTAAAAGCACAAAAGTGGAAGATCATCACAAAGCTGTGGTAGAAACTTACCATCAGTTAGATTGCCAATGATGCTAGGAGCCGGATCTGGGGATGGTGGCGAGGTGACAAAACCTTGAACTTCGTCTGCATTTGCTGTGACCGAGTTTGATTTGGAAGCAAGACAACTACACCAAATACCCATCAAATGTTTAAGCTTTTCTCGCACGATTTACGCTTTTCCTTGTCTTTTGTTGTGATCGTTGTATGATTCCGGACTTAGCGATGACCACAAAATCTGACTTTGCCAGAGAGACCACAAAATCTGACTTTGCCAGAGAGAAGCAGTCACGAACCTGCTATCATTGACTTGGAAAACATAATTCTTTTTCCTCGAAGTTGTATCTCAACCCATATTAATTTGACAGGTGAATAATTTAACAGTTGTCTAGATCATATTAAATATATATTGGCTCTAAAAGTTACGATCATACGGGAGCGTCATTCGGAGATATTAAAGTTTTTTTTATAGATATGGATGTATCATTCTTAGTTTATCTTGTTAGTTATGATGTAGCTAAATCCTATCATATAGAGGCTTATTTGGATAAGTTGCCATCCAATTGGTTAGTGCAGTGTAATCTGATAAGGATAGATGTGGTCTAGTTAGTTAAGTTCAATTAGGATTTTGAATTTCCAAACCTTAGGAGCCTATAAATAATTTATTTGAGCTTTGCTCATGTGGAGGAAAGAAAGGTAGGAAGGGAACACATTGAGAGAGAGCATTCATTTGTATACTTTTGGAGAAGTGATTAAGGTTGGATTTTACCATAGCTCTTTTGTATTTATTATTTCCTTTTATAGTTTAGTGCTTTTGTAAAACATTAAGAGAGTTAATTAACAAAAATAACACTAAGAGAGTTGTGAGGCCTTCAAGAATAAGTTAGTTAGTCGACGGTTATCAGTGATTAAGGTTGGATTTTACCATAGCTCTTTTGTGTTTATTATTTCCTTTGATAACTTAGTGCTTTTGTAGTATTTTTGAAAAAGTGTGAGTTAAACACTAAGAGAGTCGTAAGACCTTCAAGAATAAGTTAGTTAGTCGACGATTATCAAGGAAGGCTAAATCTTACTTAAATAGACCTAAGTAAAATTATAGTGCAAAGGAGTAGATGCAACTAGTGGTATAAGTTTGGTGTCTAAGAAAACTGTTGTAACAATTGGTATCAGAGCCAAAATATTGATATGGCAAAAGGCAACAATTTGACAAAGTATTTTAATAAAGTGGAGGTACTTATAGGGCCAATTCCTTAAAGGGAGTAATATGTCATGTCCTACTCATCTTGATTCAATATTTTGGCAGCACAAATCCAATAGTTGCAACGAAAGATGTTGGATGTGTTGAAAGCACTTTGGTGAAAGTGTGAGAGCCCTAATTTTTGGATGGCAAGCGGAGTGTTAGAAAGCTTAAAAACTTTTTTGTGAGATATGGAGCAACACTTTGCAGCGAAAAACGTATTCGATTCAGAGAAGGTGTTAATCACTATATATACAGATGCAAAGTTGTGATAGAGAATGAGAACCTCTAACGATATAGGTAGGACACTTGGGAGAAAATAAAGAAGGAGCTAACAGACCAGTTCCTCCCTAACAACACTTCATGGCTCGCGAAAGAAGCTTTGAAGCATTTAAAGCAAGACAACTTGGTGTGGGAGTAAATGAAGAGATACACATCTTTAATGTTAGGCATGTAGAACATATCTAAGGAAGACAAGTCCTAAATGGAGCTTAAGAGGATAAATGTGAAAGACCTCTCAAATGCTAAAGTGACTGTGGATACCGTGATAGATCTCCAATTGCCACCATCATTTGAACTAGCAATAAGAGTAAAAGAATGGTAGGACATGGAATGGCTCGGAGAAGGGTAAAGAGAAGGCATGTGAATCTTCTCGATATAAGTTTAAGAAACAAACAAAACGAGATATTGTTTATTTTAGTTGTGAAAGGCTACACTTTACACTTGAATGCCCAAAATAGAAGGTAGATATAGAGCAAATAAATTCCATGGTCATGAAGGACCAAAGAGAAGTAGAGGATAACTCAACGGAAGAATTCTAAAACTCAATGGAAGAATTCTAACTCAATAATTATATTTTTTTAAAAGCACAATGAGCCTTATGAAGGAGCATTCAAACAAAAGCAAATGATAAATCTAAAAGAGAGGGAAGATGGTTTGTTAGAGATATACTAATGACTAAGGAATCTTCGAAGAACCATATTTGAAGGAGAAAGTGTGGATTATTTTGATAAGAGCATCAAGTTCTTCTTCAGGTGGGGATGGTTTGTTAAACCCTTAAATCCTAATCGTGGAATTGTGTAAGCATTAAAGAGGCCTTAACCAATTTTTGACACTTAGGGTGATAGAATAAGAGAAAGACTTATGGGTAAGGAAAATAGGCATTGTTGATAAGCTAGCTTGCATTTGTGCACATTAGCTAAAATCTTCAACCACATGTAAGATTTAGATACGAGCCCAAAAGATAGCATAAAATAGATCTTAGGTTGAGGGTTAGTTGGATCATATATATTAGGGAGAAAAGTGAGAGCTTTAAGGACTTAATGTGTGCTTAAATAAACATATCATGACCAATGAACTTGGTATGGTTAAGCATTGAACTGGATTAATGTGCTATAAAAGGTTTTGGACTTGATGACTCATCATCAATGGATAGAGATCAAGGGTAGAACTTAAATCCTGTGACAAATAAAATCATAGTAGATATATATCAGCTCTAAAAGATAAAGACTATATAGGAGGATCATCTAAAGATAGTAGAGTTCTTTATGGATATGGTTGTATTATTGTTAGCTAAATGTAATCTATTATCTTCTAAGTTGTGATGTCGCTAAATCCTATTAGATAGAGACCTGTTTAGACGGGGGTTGTCATCCAATTGCTTAGTGTGGTGTAATCTGATTAGGATGGAGGTGATCTAGTTCGTTCAGTTTAATTAGGATTCTAAATTGTAAAGTAGAGGTGCCTCTAAATAACTTATTTAAACTTTGCCCCTATAGAGAAGAGATAAGTGGAAACAAAATACATTGAGAGAAAGCATTCCTTTGTGTACTTTTAGGGAGGTAGTAAAGGTTAGGTTTTTACCCTAGCTCTTATGTGTTCATTGTTACCCTTTATAGTTTAGTACTTTCATAGTTTTTTTGGCAAAAGTGTGAGTTAAACACTGGGAAGGCCATAAGACGTTTAAGAACAAGTTAGTTGGTTAATGATCATAAGGGAAAGCTAAGTTTTGCTTAAAGGGACCTAAGTAAGATCATCGTGCAAAGGAATAGGTACAATTTGTGGTATAAGTTTGGTATATAGAAAAACCTTTATAACAACAGGTGATAGGAAGTTGTAGCATGTCACTAGAGCATATTGGTGGTGAGTTGTTGTTAGAGGTGAGGGAGTCAATGATGCTTGGTAATTGTTGAAGTTTGCTGTTGTTAATGAAGGGCAAGTGAAATTTGTTAAGGATTCTTCTCTCCTTATGGTAGTTCTCCCTCTCCTTAAGGTGTTTATGACTTGTTAATGACATTGACTACTTGGTAATAGATGAAGAAATGTGATGGCAGCAAACCAATTTTATGCCTAAGGTTTTTAGAAAGTAGAAGAAAGGGCATGTTTGAGCACATGGTAATCTAAGGCAATAATAATTCTTTATTTTTTTGGAAATAAGTTATGTTAATCTAAATAAAAAAATAAGGCTTATTTGGTTATTGAATTTTGACATAATATAAGAGTAATTTATTTTAGAATAAAGAATATTTACACACTTGGTTAATATAATCTAAAAAGTTGAATAAAGTTATTTTAAATATAGAATAAATTATTTTTAACTTAAATAAATTAAAATTTTTATTAAATGGGAATTTTAAAATTATATAAATTATTTTTTGATGTGATTAAAATTAATAACTAAATTAATTTTTAATATAAATTTTGTATCTTAAAATTAAAATTAACTACATTTCAATTTAGATTGAAATCAATTATTTAAATTTATTTATATTAATATTTAAGGAAAATATTTTCTTAGTTTAATTAAGAAAAATATTTTTGAATAGTTATTTATTTTAAGTATGATAAAGATAAATTAAATTATTATTTTATTTATTTGGAGAATTATTTTTCTATTTGTTGATAACTTATTTCTATATTAATTTGATGAACAGTTTGTTGATATATTAAAATGGTTATTTTTCTTAATTAAATTTGTAAAAAAAATTATTTATTAATTAGAAAAATAAAAATTTCTTTAATTTTAAATTTGTTAAAGAAAAATATTTTTATTTAATTAAGAGAATAATCTGTAATAAAAATTTAAGGACTTTCTTAATTAAATTTAAAATATTAAAAATGGTTTTCTAATGAGATAAGAATGTTTTATTTGTTAAATGTTTAGAATAATATTTTTGTCCTCTCTTGGATGAACAGTAACTCATGCCCTCAGTACAATAACTTTCCATCTGTCAAAGCTTTTCTGAGCTCCAAGTTGAAGACTCGTAATTTTCTTCTTTAGGAAGTTTCATGGAAGCCTTCGAAGGAGGCTCCTCTCCCACAAGTATGGTGCGTAATCATTTCCCCACTCTAAAAAAGTCTTTAGATGTTAACTTTTGGAGCAACATGAAGATTAAAGGTTTGAATGGTATTGGAAAATCTTGGAGAAATGTTGTTTCAATAGAATCCTCTTAGGAAAAGCCAAAACATTTTTCCTCACCTTAGTTGAGGCATTGTCTCTCCTCCTTCCAAACTTCTCTAAGAAGGTGCTAAACACTGGAGAAACACATTGGTTGGTTTTTCTTAAGTAAAAGACCAACTTTTGCTTTCATGTAGAATTGGGCTTAAGCTAGATGGGGTAACAAAGGATTGGACATAATCTTACTCACTAAGGAGGACACCTTCCTATTTAAATTCACAGATAATGATAACATATGCAAGATAATGGAATCAAGCTTTTAGCATGATGGAGGACATCCTATGTTCATTCAGAAATGGGTTGTAGGTTTGGAATTTGACAAAAGTAGTATAGAAACCATCCCTTTATGGATTAATTTTAATATCATACATTTCAATTAATGGACCTTGGTTAAGTTTCCTAGCCAGTTCAGTAGGGAAACTTGTCACTTTTTGATTCGGCTACTACTAATATTGAGAAAGTATGTTATGCATGAATTTGTGTTAAGATTAATCCTAAAAATGCTCTTCCTGAAATTATACTTGTTATGAAACTTAGTCCTGCCAATAAACTTGTAAGAGTTGAAATACAATTATCTTAAAATTAGAAACCACAAATGGGGAAACAAGTATGGAAACCTAAAGGGAGATTGTTCTCCATAGGGAACTACAATGAGTTAATGGGGATAGTGTAGGAATCGCAAAACATTGAAACCAATCCTATTGAAGCTATACTTGAAGACTAAAATGTCTTAGCAACTAAAGGTGAGGCTCAAAATAATAATTAAGACACCGCTCTAGTTAAGGAGAAGGGGAAAGCTAGTACTGAGCCCTTTGATAGTGAACATAAAGAGGAGGCACCTCATTAAGATTCTTCTGATTTGAGCTAAATGACCAATTCACTCCTACTTCCACTAAAGATCAAGGAGGGAAAGGAGGAAACAAAAAGGGGGTTGGTAATCTCAACTTCCATTTTCTCATGATTTTTTTGGAATATTGGAGGCTTTAATGAACCTCATAAGGGACAAGCTATCAAAGGACCTTTTACTAGAAAGGAATCTAATTTTAGTGGGATTACTTGAAACTAGAATAAAAGCTCATAGGCTCCACATTGTTATGAAAATCCTAGGAAAAAATGGACCATGGCTCCAATCATGATCATAACTTCAATGGTAGAATCTTGTTTACCTATAATGTTCAAAATTTGAGGTTTTAATGATAAGATATTCAGATCAAGTTATCCATCTTAGCTGCAAGTTCATTGAGTCGGGGAATGAGATTGAAATAATGATTATCTATGCTGCTGACTTCCAATTTCAGAGAAAAAAACTCTAGGAGGACTTATACGCTATGCAAAACACTTTAATTAAGCCCATGTTGATTACAGGGGATTTTAACTATATTCTTCGTCCCTCAGAGGGTTAGAGGGATAAGATTACTTTTTCAGATCTTTGTAAGGAATTGAAGAATGTTGTTATTAAGCTAGAGGTTACTTATCTCAGATCAGTATTGAGCTTCATCACTTGGACCAACAAACAACAAGGAAATTGCCTAATTAAGAAGAAGTTTGATAGAATACTAGTCAATCATCTTTAGCTGAGTCAATTCCTTGATTCATGTGCTCATTTTGGAACTCCCTTATGTTCTCATCATTCTAACATGAAGATGATAAATTTCATCTGCTCTACCCTTTAAATCCCCATTTAAATTCGTCAATTTTCTTATCAATAAGGCTGGATTTATGGAACTAGTGCATGAAGTGTGGAGCTTTAGAATCCCAGGTTGTAAAGGTTACTAACTTATGAGAAAGCTTTAGATTCTCAAGAGTAAGCTTAAGAGTTTCTATAACATTAATCAATTCATTACCTCTGTTAAGCTTTATGAAGCCAAAATGGAGTTGAGGAAAGCATCGGCAGCTTGCTATCTTTATCCTGATAACATTGCCTATAGAAATACTAAGGTTAGCAAATTATTGCATTATAACGAGGAACTTCGAGATCATCATTCTTTACTTATACAAAAAGTTAGAATAGCTTGGCTAAGGGAAGGTGATTTCAATACTAAATTTTTCCATAATTCTATCCTTGCAAGGAGAAATAGAAATAAGATTACCTATCTCTGAGACTAATGATTATATGATCACTGATAAAGCTACTTTGAAGAATATGATTTTTAGTTATTTTGAAAGATTGCTTGGAGCTCTAAATTCATCTGGTATAACAAATTTACATGAACTTATAGAGCTTATCAATCCTCCTATCTCTTTATCTTAGGATGTCTTGTGAAAGCTTCAACAAACTTCTTCACCTCAGGAGGTCAAATATGTTCTATTTAGCCTCAATCCTATGAAACTCTAAGCCCAGATAAGTTTAGTGTCCCTTTTTTTTCCAAAAAACTTGGCACATTATAAGTAATACTCTTGTGGATAATATATTGGAAATTTTGAATTTAGGAAGAATCTTGAAAGAAATTGATGCAACTCACATCTGATTGATCCTTAAACTACTCATTGCAAATTGCCTCAATTATTTTTGCCCAATATCTTGTTATAACTTATAGCTTTAGATGATCTTAAAGCTACTTGCTGATAGACTCAAAGGGACCTTGAACTAGATTATTCATGACTTTCAAGGAGCCTTTATACCTAATAGATCAATCTTACATAATATTCTCCTAATTTAAGAACTGATGAGGGAATACAACTCTAGAAGATCCATCAAAGTTATGCTATCAAAATAGACTTCTCTAAAGCTTTTTAAAGACTCCAATTGAAATTCATCCTAATATGCTTTGAATGGTGGCTTCCCTAATTTATTTATTAACAGGATCCGATCTTGCTACTCTACCCCTTCATACAACATCCTAATCAATGGAGTTCCCACTGAGCAATTTAGAGGCTATAATGATGTAAGGAAAAAAGATCCTATCTCTCCTTATATTTTTGTCATTTCCATGGAAATTGTGAACAAAATCATATGCTCCGACATTTTTAGGAGTTTAGATTTCAAGTTTCATAATAAATGCAAGGAGTTGTCACTTACTCATCTGAGTTTTGTAGATGATTTATTACTATTTTATGGAGCTTAATAGGCTTTTCATCTTATCTTTGCCCCATTCTCTTATGGTTTTCTACAGGCTCTCTAGATTAAGCATCAACTTATGTAAGAGAAGAATTTATTTCTCCTCAGACATCCCCAACACTGAAAGCCTCCAACAAATTTTTGGTTTGAATGTGCATAGCATGTCTTTTATTTACTTGGGGTCCCAATATCTGTACAAAAAGTTGAAATATCAAGATTGATTGAAAATCTTAGAGAAATACAAGCAAATGATTAAATCCTAGCATAAATAGGGCTTTTTTTGTCATGCAGGGAGAGTATAGATAATATCTTAGTTTTGAATAATCTTTACACACATTGGAGCTCTCATCTTCTTCTACCCCAAAAAAATCATCAATAAGATTGGAAAATGCATTAGAAACTTTCTTTGGTCATGAAAGGGTGACAATTCCACATGAACTAAAGTCAAATGGGATCAGCTTTATTAGAAGAAGTAGGAAGGAGGACTTAGTCTCACCTCTATCTAAACTTTTCAGGCAATGTAAGTGGATAAAAGGACTTAAAGGCTATTCAAGGGTAAAGAATTACTTTAGAGAAAATGGATAAATGAATTCTATCTCAAAGATTCTAGCTCGTTGCAAATTTATGACACCCCGTATATTAAACCCACAATGGCAACCAATTTCCTATACATCCATTCATGGTATACATTTCTATTCAATGCTACATGTTTACATATTACAAAATTTCACATCACTTAACATTACCATTTAAAATTAGTATTACATCTTTACATTTACATGATAATCTAAAAGAAAACATTACAATGTCCTTCATTACATGTACACTCATCTTTAACCAAAAAAAAAAACACATTCCAAAGATATTTTTACTACTAGCTCTTGGCCTTGGTCCCAGCAGATGTTCCTTGTACTTGACTCGTAATATTTGGACTTACGTGGATTAACGTACATGCTAAGTTTAAAAGCTTAGTAGGGAAACACTTAGTTTGGATGACCATTGTAACATCCCATTACTTATGGGAAGGTTAGAATAGTAAATATGAGTGATTAATGAGAACTTAGAAAGGCATTTTTATG
>JAOSBN010000004.1:30026738-30037364 GCA_027563595.1 Erythroxylum suave | reverse complement strand
TTCTTGGAGTTGAAATAGAAATAAAATGATGTATAAGATTAGTATAGAGAGTTAGATATGGAAAGGTGATATGCTCTATTTCTTCACTGAGCATGTATGAATCCTTAGGTGTTTATATGAGAGTTGAGAAAGACTTATAGATGTCTAGGAGCATAGATGATTCGTCTGTGTTTTATCATCTGTGGTTGACTGTTCTATCATCTAAGTTGAACACTTTGTGCTGTGTTTTATCGTTTTTGGTTAACTATTCTATCGTCTGAGTTGACCACTTTGCGTTTGTGTTTTATCGTCTGTGGTTGACTATTGTATCGTCTATGTTGACCATGTATCGTCTGTATTCTATCGTCTATGTTTTATCATCTGTCTTTCTTCACTTCGTCTGCCTTTTCATTTGTTCTTCATCTGCTTTGTGTTTTGTTTTCTTTTTGGAATCGTCTGTTCTCCACTTCATCTGTCTTTTGGCGTTGTGTCTGTCTTTTGGTGCTTCGTCTATATTTGACTTTTATCATCTGTGTTTGACCTCTTATCATCTGCCTTTTGAATTTCATCTGCCTTTTGCTTCGGTCTATGTTTTGCTTTCGTCTATGTTTTGCTATTGTCTGTCTTTTGAATTTCGTCTACCTTTAGATACTTCGTTTGTCTTTTAGCGTATTGTTTGTCTTTTGCTTCCGTCTGTATTTCACTTTGTCTGCCTTTGATATTTCGTCTGCCTTTAGCCATCGTCTGTGTTTTGAAGATTCGTCTACTTTTTGCTTATAAGATTTGTCTGCGGTAAGAGGGTGCTATAGCCACTCACAGCAGTCATCCACCGAGTTCACACATTCATAAACATCATAACTCATATAAATAGTGATAGCACACTCAATCCAGATACAAAATGCAAACATTCTTTAGTATGTTATTCATATACCTTAAATTCACATTCATAAGCCAAACATTGATATTCAACGCCCATTCATACAAATTATCAATACAAATGCAAATGTTCATCAATACTAATTATTTATGTTGTCATGCTATATTTCTTATTTATAACCATTTATTTTATTTTCTGTGTTAGGCCTATACATTCTCATGGGTGTAGATAATGGGAGTTAGGGATATCCAAAAGATATCAAAATTATGGATACCTACTAAAGTATCAAATTGTGGATACGTGAAGGCATCGAATTGTCGAGACACAATAGTCTTGAATGAAGACACCATTGGTGTCGAAATGTAGCAGTTGCACTATAACCCTGTAGGCATGCCGATCTATCCACCACCGAGACAATATAGCAAGCACCGTAATATAATTCATCATATGATATTCACTTACAATCACAAAATCTGTATTAAACTATATACTACACATATTTGAGCAATAAATATGCATATAAATAATCTATATACATGTAAATTGTCTTTAGCATGCATTATGCTCACTCTTAAATTCCAATGTTTAATCATACAATTCACAAGTGGTAAGTCCCATTTCATTTATTTCTAGGTTTTTGAAAAGTTTCATACACATTCAAAAAGGTTCAGATAAGATGTGGTAAAAAAATCAGAAATGAAAATAAGGCGATCATGACAGAAGACCCTTCTCGAGGGTTATGATTATGTCTGGAGTGTTGTGGTTAAGACATTAGAGTTTTCTACTGGGTCAAGATTATGATACTTATGTCACACTTATGATAGAAGATCTTGATGCTATGTCATGACCATGGAACCCCTATCAAGATTGTGATAGACACTTAAAATTCATACCTCGTGACAGAAGATCTTGATGATGATTGTGACACCCCTATCACGATCGTGACAGACACTTGAAATCCATACCTTTACTTGTTCCTTAATTTTCATTTTGAAAAAGTTCTAATTAGGTTTTATAGTCTTTTAAAATTAATTCCCTATGTCTTTAGTTTCCAACGAACTAAATATTAAGCCATTTGGACTTCTAAATTATGAGATATAGACTAAACATCACAAACTGCTCCAAAATAGAGTTAGTATCAGGTCACCAATTTCAATCTCAATTTCCAACGCCATAAAGCCATAATTAAGTCAGAGCCTCTTCTAGAGATTTCTCTTCCTATGTCTTAGGTTTCATATGCAACTGAAATCACCCAATTTATAGGTCTTTAGGCTGATTTATGGCCCAAACAATGTGACTGGTTCAAACAAACCTAAGACAGAATTCCACTACACGATACTCTCTTGCCATATTCAACCCATTCCATGTAAGGTAAAGCCAAAATAACACCAACATACCATCCCATTGAGCATTAAATATCTAAATGAATCTTTTTATCTATTCAAATATATACAAAGAGAAATTAAACTAAGTGTAGTCCCAAACCTTAAAATTGGCCAAGTAGTTCTTCTAATGCCATTCCTTCCCTTCTTCTTTGGCTTTGCTTGACTCACCAGCTAGAAACACCACAAACACATATCTCAATCCCAATTCTAACCTTGTAATTCCAATTCTTCATAAGCAAAGCAATAAAATATAAAAATGAAAAGAAAAACACTAAATTTTACCTTGATTTCCACCTAAGATTAGCTTGATTCCTTACTTGCAAAATGATGGAATGAAGAAGACGAAGTGGAGAGAAAATGAGAGGAGAAAAATCTAGAATTCAAACCCTAAAATTTTGTCCCTCTCTCTTCTCCATATGCCCATTTCATGAACTTTCAAGACTTACACACATGCTTAATTCATAGTGGACACTCATGCTTTATTCTTATTATTCGCGCATGCTTTAATCCAATTGGTTCATGTGTTAACTTTAGGAAAATTGCATATAGGTCCTTTTTCTTCCTTTAATCCTTACATTGGCTTATAATCTCTTCTAATAATTTCATTCTCATCAATATTTCATGTCTAAGTATATATGTCCATGCTGAAATGAACAAATTACCCATTTTCCCATATCTTTTACATTAAGTACCATCATGTCTCTTAATATGCGTAGATGCTCTTAATTCGTTATGTTCACTCTTTAATATACCATAGACATGCCATAATACTTCTAATGTATATGTTGAGGCCTTAAATTCCTTTAAAAAGAAATTTCTTCATCGAAATTTATACATGTATTGAATAGTTATAGGTATTGAATTCTCATCATCGACTCGACTTCCTAAGTTGCTTCTTTAACGTCATGATGTTGCCAGAGCACCTTTACAAGAGGAATTTACTTATTCCTTAATTGTCTCACTTCTCTACCCAGGATTTCTTTGGTTCTTCATCATATGAAAAGTCTAGTTAGATATTTATCTCTTATACTGGTAACATATGTGAATCATTCGATCGATATCTCCATAGCATTGAGACATGGAATACATCGTGTAACTTGGATAGTTTCATAGGAAAAGCCAACCTATATGCCATTGGTCCAATCCTTTCAAGGATTTCATATAGGCCTATAAATATGTGACTAAGTTTCCCCTTTTTCTCGAATCTTAACACCATTCTCTAAGGCAAATCTTTCAAAAAAACTTTGTCACCTACCACATATTTAATATCTTTACTCTTTAGATCAACATATGATTTATGTCTATCACTTGCAACCTTCAATCTTTATTGAATGACCTTCACCTTCTCTTTTGTTTCTTTGACTATGTTAGGCATAATCATCTTGTTCTCAGTTAGTTATGTCTAAAAAATTGGAGTTCTACATTTTCTGCCATATAATGCTTCATATAGTGTTATGCCTATACTAGATTGATAGCTATTTTTTTCGACAAATTACATTAAAGGAATGTACCTATACCAACTACTTGGAAATTTCATAACATATAATCTAGGCATGTCTTCTAGTAGTTGTATAACTCTCTTAGATTGCTCATCAATTTATAGGTGAAAGGCTATGCTAAAGCTTAGTCGAGTACCCAAAGCTACTTGTAAACTTTTTCAAAATCTTAATGTAAATCGTGGATCTCGATCAAAAAAATGAGACTGGCACTCCATATAGCTAAGCAATCTTATTCGCATACAATTTAGCTAACTTATCTGTAGATTAATCAAGTTGGACCGGTATAAAGTGAACTAATTTGGTAAGCTTGTCCAATATAGCCCATACCACATCTTTCTTTGTATGAGGGGTAGACCTGTTACACATTACATTGTGATATTATCCCATTTTCACTGTAGAATGGGAACGGGATTCAATAGGCTAGACGGGAACTGATGTTCAACTTTCACCTATTGACAAGTCAAACATTTGGACATACAGTCCACTACATGACCCTTCATTCCTGGACATCAGTAATGTTGTTTTAAATCCTGCTACATCTTATTAACCCTAGGATGTATGGTAAACACGATATTGTAGACTTCATGGAATAGCTTCTTCTTCAAGTCTTGTACTATCGATACATATAATCTACTCTTAAAGTACATACTTCCATCATTTTTCAATACAAAATCAGTTTGTTTCCCTTCTTGCACTGCTTGTATAATTTATTGCAACTTGGCATTATCTTTTTGTGTAATTACCATCATTTGTCTCAAGTCAGTATTTGCTTTTAACTGAGTTATTAAAGTTCCATCTAGCACAAATCTCCATCTATTATGCTGTAATGATAGAGCCGAAATAGATTTCCTATACTCAAAGCATCTGCTACCATATTAGTTTTTCCCAGGTGGTAGTCAACTATGCAATCATAGTCTTTAAACAATTCTAGTGAATGCCATTGCCTCAAATTTAGCTCTTTCGATATAAGCAGGTACTTCAGACTCTTATGATACGTGTATATTCTTCATCTTTCCCCATATAATTAGTGCCATCAAATTTTCAAGGCAATCACCACTACTTCTAATTCTAAATCATGCATGTGTAGGGCAGTTCTATTCAAGTAACTTTTAACAGTCTCAAAGCATAATCCACCACTTTCCCATCTTACATTAGTACACAACCGAGACCATTCCAAGAAGCATCACTGTACATAGCATACTCTTTTTCTGGAGTTAGTTGTGTCAACACTAGAGATTCAGTAAGCATCTTCTTTAACTGCTCAAAACTAGTTTGGCATTTATCATTCCATTGAAACTTTGCACCTTTTTAAAGTAACTTTATGATTGGAGGAGCAATTAACAAAGCGTCGATAACAACCAGCTAAGCCAAGAAACTTCTCACTTCTTTCACATTCCAAGGTAGCATCCAATTAACAATTGCCTCAATTTTACTGGGGTCTACCCTAATACCTTATAAAGAGATGATGTGCCTGAGGAAAGAAACTTCCTTTAGCCAAAAATCACACTTGCTCAATTTGGAAAATAATTGCTTTTATCTCAAAGTCTGTAGTATAATTCTTAAATGCTGAACATGTTGTTTTTCATTCCTCGAATAGACTAATATATCAGCTATAAACATCACAACAAATTGGTGTAAATAGGGTTAAAACACCCTATTCATCAAATCTATGAAAGTAGCTAGTTCATTAGTTAGCCCGAAAGGCATCACTAAGAATTCATAGTGGCCATATCAGGTCTTGAATGCAGTCTTTGGAACTTTTACATCTTTTACCGGAAGCTAGTATTAACCCGATTGCAAATCAATCTTGGAGAACACTCCTGTACCTTTCAACTAATCAAAAAAATCTTTTATTTTGGACAATGGATACTTATTCTTTACAGTCATCTTGTTCAACTGTCTATAGTCTATACTCATTCTTAGGGTCTCATCCTTCTTTTTGATAAAAAGACCTGGTGCTCTCCATGATGACATACTAGGCCGAATGAAACCCTTGTCCAAAAGCTCCTGTAACTAAGTCTCAACTCTTTTAACTCTATAGGAGCTATTCTGTAAGGTGCCCTAGAAATAGAAGCAGTGCCAAATACATTTTCAATAGATAATTCTACCTCCCTCTCGTGTGGCAGACTTGGTAACTTTTTAGGAAACACGTCTGGAAACTCATTTACTATCATTATTTCTTGTAAATTCACCTTCTCCCTTTTTGAATTAATAAAGCTAAATACACCTCTTAACCTTTTCTAAGAAGTCTGCTTACTTACACAGCTGATATTACATTATTCAAAGGACTAGACCGAATACCATGCACCACTATGTCTGAACCATCATAATCTTTGAGCACAACTGTTTTCAACCCACAATCAACTATAGCTTGGTGATTGGACAACCAATCCATTCTAAGATCAATTCAAATTCATGGAAGGGTAGCTCTATCAGATCAGCAGCAAACTGTTTACCATAGATCATAATAAGGCAATCTCTATACACTCTATTAATATATACGTTATGGCCCAATAGACTAGTCATATGTACATTAGAGGCTAGTTAATCTACTGATAACATCCTATGACACACTCCCCCAGTGCAAATGTATAATAAGTGGAACCAGGATCTATCAATATATGTATATTAAGATCAAAGAGAGGAACGGTACCAGCTATAACTTCTAGGACGTCCTGATCCTCATGAGCCTTCATAGCGTATGCCTGTGTTTATCCAGTTGATGCCATAGGACCATCAACAGAATCATATATTATGTTCAGAGTGGCCCTAGGCTAGCCTGGTCCAACTTTGCCTCTATCTAGTCCTTTAGATGCAATAGGTGCATTAGGTCCCCCTCTGCTCCCCTAAGATGCTCTAATATGTCCCAAGCTTTATGGATAATTAGCCATTAGTGATCCGTACCCCTACATTTAAAACATACCTTAGTTAACCACCTGTATATGCCCCAATGTCTCCTGGTATAGTATAGGCACTCTGACTCTTTATCTCCCTATCTAGCTAAAAAGCCTTTAACAATTTTAGATGTTGCAAACTGCCCCTGACATCTTCCTTTGGTGGTTGGGCTATAGATTGACTCTGCTAGGGATGCACCCTATAAGTCTCAGGTTCTCTTACTGTAAGATAAGCCACCTTTAGATAAAATCCTCCTTTGTGCCCTTTCTCTCTTGGTTGTCTCTTGTTTCTCTACTCTGATAGCTGCTTCAACTGGCTGATAGTAGCTCACCTGTTATAGAGGAGTTACTGTAACTAAATACTCTTTGACTATCATTCAATCCATCCTCAAATTGTCAGCATTAAAGGCCTCTGTCAGAACAAGCTCTGGAGTGTACTTACTGAGCCAGCTGGACTCCTTTTCATACTCAACCACAGATAGGTTTCTTTGTGTCAGATTCATAAACTACTTTCATTGAGCTACTTTATAAGCTTCTATAGCATACTTGTTTCAGAACTCTTGGGTAAAGAACTTCCAAGTTAGATGGTTATGCAGTTAAGGATGCAATAGGACTAATTTCTACCAATCATAGCCTACCCCTTCTAGGAGAGAGACAACATAGGCAACAACTTCTTCAGGTTGACACCTAATATTATCTAGGACCTTTTGTGTCCACTCTAACTAGTATTTTGCTTTATCTTGTTCTCCTAGAGCCACGAGCACAAATTGTTCCACCTCATGCTTTCTCAAAGTTCTATAGGGGCTTTAGGCATGGTCATTAGATCCATTAATCTCAACATATCACAATCCCTTGGAGGCTAAGGAGGACCTGAAACAGATTGATCTCTCCCTTCCATACTATCAGCTGACTCTTCCTTATCTTCACAAGGTCTTTCCATCTTTAATATCTATAAGAAAACATGGACATTTGCATTAGGCCATCACAAACACCAAACCATATCATACATTACTAGACTTTTATTGGTTAGAACTGCCTAAATTATGCTCTATGTCTGCTCTAACTAGTATTTTTCTTTATCTTGTTCTTCTAAAGTCACGACTACAAATTCTTCCTCCCTATGCTTTCTCAAAGTTTCTATAGGGGCTTTAAGCACAGTCATTCTATCCATCAATCTCAGTATATCGTAGGAGAGTTTTAGAAACATCTCCCCAGTTACTAACGGTATCAGTATTTATTCCCTTAGAGGCTCAGGAGGACCCAAAATGGATTGATCTCTCCCTACCACACTATCAACCGACTCTTCTTTTTCTTCACGAGGTCTTTCCATCTCTACTATCTATAAGAAAACATGGACATCTGTATTAGGCCAACACAAACACAAAACAATATCACACATTACTAGACTTTTATTAGTTAGAATTGCCTAAACTGGGCTCTGATACCACAAAATGTAACACCTTCTATACCATACCTACAATGGCAACCAATTTCCTATACTTACATTCATGGCATATATTTCTATTTAATGTTATACGTATACACATTAAAAAATTTCACATCACTTAACATTATCATTTAAAAGTAGTATTAAATTTTTACATTTACATGATAATCCAAAAGAAAGCATTACAATGTCCTTCATTACATGTACATCTTCAACCAAAAGAAAAACACATTCCAAAGATCCTTTTACTCCTAGCGATTGGCCTTGGTTGACGTCCCTACAAATGTTCCTTATACCTCACTCCTAACAATTAAACCTACACAAATTAACACCCATGCTAGGTTTAAAAGCCTATTAGGGAAACACTTAGTTTGGATGACTACTCATAGCAGTCATCTGCCAAGTACACACATTTATAAACATCATAACTCATATAAATAGTAATGGCTCACTTAATCAAGGTACATAATGTAAAAATGTTTTGATATGTCATTCATATACCTTAAATTCACATTCATAAGCTAAACATTGATATTCAACGCTCATTGATACAAATTATCAATACAAATGCAAACGCTCATCAATGCCAATTATTTATGTTATGATGCATTTCTTATTTATAACCATTTACTTTATTTTTTTGTTAGGCCACATTCTCTAGGAATATTTGAAGATATCAAAACTGTGGATACCCGAAAGCATTAAACTATGGAGACACAATAGTCGAGAAATGAAGACAACATTGGTGTTAAATTGTAGCAATTGCATTGTAACCCTATAGGCATGCCTATCTATCCACCACCAAGACAATAGAGTAGGCATTGTAACATTTACTTCAACCATTTTTCCATTTCATAATTCATCATATGATATTCACTTAAAGTCATAAAATATGTACTGAAGTGCATACTAAATATATGTGAGCAATAAATATGCATGCAAATCATGTATGTATATATAAATTGTCTTTAGTATGCAATGCTCACTCTTAAATTCCAATGTTTAATCACCTAATTCATATGTGGTAATTACTATTTCATTCATTTCTAGGTGCTTGAAAAGTTTCATACGTATTTAAAAAGGTTCGGATAAGATGCATTAAGAAAAATCAGAAATGAAAACAAGGCCATGGTTGTTTCAAAGACCCTTGTCTAAGGTCACGATCATGTTTGGAGTGTCAAGATCATGATAGAAGAGTTTTCTATAGGATCGTGGCCCATGTCATGCTTGTGACAGAAGATCTTCTTGTTCTGTCATGATTGTGACAGAGACTCGCCATCCATACTTCTACTTTTTCCGTAATATTCATATAGAAAACTTTAAAATTAAGTTTTAAGGTCCTCTATAAATTTGTTCCCCTATATCTTAGTTTCCAAAGAACTAAATATTAATTCATTTGAACCTCTCAATCATGAGAAATAGGCTAAACATCACAATCTATTCCAAAATGGGGACAACATCAAGACACCAATTTTGATCTTAATTTCCAATGTCATAAAGCCATAGTTAAGTCAGAGCCTCTTCTAAAGATTTCTGTTCTTACATCTTAGGTTTCATATGAAACTAAAATCACCCAATTTATAGGTCTTTAGGCTGATTTATGACCTAAACAATGTGGCTGGTTCAAACAAGCCTAAGACAGAATTCCACTACATGATACTCTCTTGTCACATTGAACCCATTCCATGCAAGGTAACACCAAAATAACACCAACATGCTATCCCAGGAACCATTACGTTTCCAAATGAATCTTTGTATCTATTCAAACATATACACAAAGAGAAATTAAACTAAGTGTAGTCCCAAACCTTAAAATTAGCCAAGTAGTTCTTCTAATGCTTTTCCTTCCCTTATTCTTTGGCTTTGCTTGACTTATCCAACTAGAAACACCAAAAATACATATCTCAATCCCAATTACAACCTTATAATTCCAATTTGTCATAAGAAAAGCAAGAAAATATAAATATGAAGAGAAAACCACTAACTTTTACTTTGATTTTCACCTAAGATCAGCTTAATTCCTTATTTGCAAAATGATGGGATGAATAAGATGAAGTGGAGAGTAAATGAGGGAGGAAAAATCTGGAATTCAAACTCTAAAATTTCTTCCCTCTCTCGTCTCCATGTGCCCATTTGATGAACTTTCAAGACTTACACACATGCTTTATTTTTATTGTTCATGCTTTTATCTAATTAGTTTATGTCTTGATTTTAGAAAAATTACACATTGGTCCTTCTTCTTCCTTTAATTCCCACATTGTCCTATAATCTCATCAATTAATTTCATTCTCATCTACATTTCATGTCTAAGTATGTATGTCTATGCTGAAATGAACAAATTACCCATTTATCTATGTCTTTTACATTAAGAACCATTATGTCTCTTACTATGCTTAGATGCTCTTAATTCATTATGTTCACTTCTCAATACACCCTAGATATGCTATAATGCTTATAGGGTATATGTTTGTGTTGGACCCCGATTTTTAAGTGGAATTTAGAAATATTAAATGAACTTGAATGAGTGTTATTATGTATATGTTTA
>JAOSBN010000004.1:29969065-29987734 GCA_027563595.1 Erythroxylum suave | reverse complement strand
AATTTAAAGATTTCCTTTTAAACCTTATAAAAAATATTTTAGACGAAAATCTTATTGTAAATATAAACTTAAAAAGAAATATTGCCCGGAAAATAAGAAAAAATGTAGATGTTGGTTCTATAAAGAAGAAGGAATTGACTCACTAATACGAATGGATAATTAATCACAATTAAAAATCAACTTAATGAATTAACAGAACATCTTAAAAGTACTCTATGGGTATTACTAATCAAATGTTTGAAGTATTAGAAAAATAAGTGAATATTGAAAATCAATTAAAAGAACTAATAACTATAACTCAACCTTTAATAAATAGTCAAAATTATATAAAATCATCTGAAATAACAAAGATTAATGAAATTAAAAAACTATAGAAACTAATAATCAACAATTTTTTTAAGGTTATAAGTTCAATAAATGAAAAACTTGATCAAATTACTAAAAATTTAGAAATAAAGCAACAACATCAAAAATTGGTACAAGAGCTACCAGGTTATTGTTTGCATCAACCCACGTCTAGAGTTCAAATTCCAGATCAATCAATGTGGGAATGGAACACGCTTGTGTCAGTATGGGCTGCACAAGCAAAGCTTGGTGGTTGCTTAAGTAATTTGGTTCCGCTTTACTTTCAACTCGAGTTTTGGGTAGCAAAGGAACTGTAGACATGGGTTGACCCTAGTCGTAGCCTAGTAGCTCTGATACCACTTGGTTGTTGTTGCTTTATTTCTAAACTTTTAGTAATTTGATCAAGTTTTTCATTTATTGAACTTAAAACCTTAAAAAATTGTTGATTATTAGTTTCTATGTTTTTTTTAATTTTATGAATCTTAGTTATTTCAGAATGAGACCAAATAAAACAACTTATCAAATATTTCAAAGTCATTATCAAATTCATATAGATGAAATAAAACAAAGATTTTAAATGACTTTTGAATGCCCTATTTGTCATCTACTACAAAGTAATATTATATATTTTGAAAGTTTAGTAATAGACTACAAAGCAGAAAAAGAAGACTATGAAGAACGATATAATTATTTATAGTTTTCCATAAATAACAATGGACTCTTACCTATTAAAGAAAGACTTGACACTGTAGCAAACCTTTATAATTTATATACCCAAGAATTACACAATTCATTAAATCTCTTCAACGAGCATAAAAGACTTTTTCATTAAACATGACAACATTAGAAACAAGCCCCAAGAATATGTTAGATATATGTGGATTCTTTAGATTTAACCGAATCTACTAGAACATTCCATATAAGAATAGATTTATAAACAATTACAAAAAATTCCAGAAGAGAAAAGAAAGAAAATAGGATTTATACATCTTTCTACTAGTCAAATATTATTAAGATCCACATTTCAAGAAGGAATTGACTCACCAATACGAATGGCTATTATTGATGAAAGAATGAATAATTTAAATGATCAAATAATAGGAATAATGAATGGAAATTTAGCCTATGGAAAAATAAAATTTAATACCCGTATAAAATTAGGAATTCCCTTACAATCACATAATCTTGATGAAACTATTACTATTGCGTACAAATTTTATAGAGAACATTTAATGATAAATGGTCAATACCCGTTTTCTATTACTTATCAAATTAGCTATGCATTAACAAATTCACTTCATAGTATTGAATTTAAAAATACAGATAGAATATATATAGAACAATTATTTACAGATGTAGCCAAAGTAGGTACTAATTTAAGACAGTTACCAGGCATAAATTGTCCAATAAAAATAGATTCATTTGAACCCTAATTATCTTTATCTAACAATACAATATTAAAGGAAAAAATACCATTAAGATCACATTCAGTGAGACTAGAAAGACCTATTCGATTTACTAAACTAGGAATTAAAATTACAGATCCCCAAACCACTGTTGAACAAGATAAACCAGAAATAAAAATCAGTCAAGAATTAATCACAATTAAAAATCAACTTAATGAATTAACAAAACATCTTAAAACTACTCTATGCATATTACTAAACAAATGTATGAAGTATTAGAAAAACAAATGAATATTGAAAATCAATTAAAAGAACTAATAACTATAACTCAAACTTTAATAAATAGTCAAAAATATAGAAAATCATCTGAAATAATTAAGATTAATGAAATTCAAAAAACTATAGAAGCTAATAATCAACAATTTTTTAAGGTTTTAAGTTCAATAATTGAAAAACTTGATCAAATTACTAAAAATTTAGAAATAAAGCAACAACAACAAAAATTGGATAAAGATCATGCTTTGTTTCTGCATGATTGATAAACAATGAGTTATGAATTGACTTGTGGATGTTTTTGAGTTGGAATGGAGGTGAGAATGAAAGGGAAATGAAGTAGAAATGATGAATTAAGCATATGATGGTTTGGATGTAACATATGGGAGTTAAAAATCTAGAAAACATGGAAGATGTTGGTTGGATTTTTCAGATTTTCATAACCTACGATAGTGGAAAGTCATTAATGATCGTGGAAATGGCCTTTAATGTAGATTCTTGTCTTTTAAGGGATGTTTGAATAAACTAATGCTAAGGTACTTTCATATGATACATTTAGGCTTGAATGAGGCTTGAAATGAACCTGGTTTGAGGATGAATAAGTTGATAAAGTGTTGGATATGTTTAGATTGAAATTGAGGATGTAATATAATGAATGAATTGTTAATATCAAAGTTTCAAAAATTTGGATAAACTAGATATGATTAAGGAATAAAGGTGTTCTTAGAAATGCTAATGTGATTCAAAAGAGATGAGTAGTGTAAATTAAGTAAGAATCAACGAGAATTGGATATTATGTGAACATATAATGCTGGAGTAACATTGGTGAATGATTGATTGATGAGATTAATGAAACTAAATTTGGAAATTCACGAGTATTATATGAATGAAGCTATTCTTAGGAAAGTAAATGTCATCCAAAGAAAGTGAGCAAGGTGTATTAGGTATAAACAAAGGAGAAATTTGATATTATGTAATTATGATGCTAGAAAAAGGATTGGAGGATATGTGAATGATGAATATATAATTAATGATAATAAAACAATCAAGTACATTTAAACTATAAAACTAAGTGCAAGTTAGACTTATATAAATGATGTTATTTTAATGATCAAGAGATGTGAATTAAGGAAATATACTCGGAATAGTCAAATTGAGCATGCATTATATATAACGTATATATATGTGTGTGATTGAATACTTATATGATTGATCAAATTAGTAATGTGTGTACAATATGTGTATTGTTTGAACATAAATACACAAGATTGAATCTCATCATTCAATCGTTTCTGGATCATGAAGGCAACGGCTAATCTGGAGCGTACTGTGAGTCAACCTAGATATTGATGGTCTGAGGAGTTTGATAACTGAAATCGTATTAGAAGTGCTTCATTGAATGTGAATGAGAAAGAAATAAGTGTACTCAACATGATTGTTGAATGTCGGACTATTGTTTGATGAAAATGTGAAAGTGAATGTGTGTACTAAATAAAAGTGACTGACTGCATATATATGAATTCATGCATCTCATTGCATTGAATGTTTGACTAGATAAAGACAGTTGTGACCAGAGCAGCTAGAGAAAAAGAGCTTAAAGCTCAGAACGTGTATAAGAGCCACAGGCTCACTATGTAAAATGAGCTTAGTATTCCCAACAAATATGAGACAGTTATCAATGAGCCCGATATCCACAATAGATACGGGATAATTAAAAAGGCACTCAGTCACAAAAATTAACAATGAAAGTGAAGTCTCATAAGTATTTGCATATATAATTTGATATGTGTTATATGAGCGATTAAAGTGAATTGTATGAACTGTTCTGAAAATAGAAATATGAAATGTTACACATAATATTGTAATCAATGAACTATGAGGAAATGTGATTTGATGTGCTATAATTGATGTTATGATCTTTCTGTAAATTGAAATGTGAACTGTGATTGTGATTAATATAGGTGAGCGCATCGATAATGGTTCGCTCACTGAGTTCGCAAACTCATCAAAATTACAATGTGGTCTTTTAGGTTCAGGGGATATCCAGTCAGACAACTTGTAGGATAGCCATTGAAATCAGACATGAGCTAGGGATCGAGATCAGTTTGCACCTGCATATGTCTTAAGCATTTTTTTTATAATACATTATATTCCACAACTACTATATAATGTACACGTGAATTCTGTAATATAATGACATTTATGACTAGATATGTTTTGTAAATAAAATGGGCCAAATTGAATATTGATTTGCTTTAGATGTAATTTCAAATGAAATCAAATTAATTACTAATTTGATTAAAAATGAATGTGATGCGTGAACAATTTGCAATGAGTTGTATTTGACTGTCTTAGCATGCCATCCTTGTATAGTGTGTTCTCGAATATTAGGGAATATGTCCTATAAGACTAGGGCGTTATACTCTCCTTGCTGAAGACCTATGCCATTGCCAGTGTTTTCTCCTTCTCACCTTCTCATCTCCACCTTCAATTATTATGTCATCTCCTTCACCTCTTATTGATCCATCACTACCACACCCTTTGTTGTTTCACCACAAAAACCATTTATATTTACACCACCTAGAAGGTCAATCCTTGCAGTACCTGACACTTTTCTAGTTCCTCCTTTGTGATAGAACATATAAAAACTTTAATACAAAATTTGTCAATATTTTGGAGGTGTTTGGCAAACAACTTATTAGTTGTTTTTTACCTTATTGACTAAAAGTTAGCTTTTTTGACCATTTTAAAAAAGCTATTGATGTGTTTAGTGATTGACTTATTGGTTAGCTTATTTAACCCCAATAAGTTGATTTCTAAATAAGAGGAGCTTTTAGAGTTAGCTGTTTAACTAATGACAGGATTGCCCTCTACTTTACTCTCTACTTTTGCCTTTTGTGTTTTTAAAGTTGACTTTTTTTATCGTATAATTATATCGTTAAGTTTGGAAGAATATAATAAAGGGGTTAATTAATTTTTAATCTTTATTTAATTTTATAATATTAGTTTATATTTAAAAATACCATAATATTAAGTTTTTTAACATAAAATGTCACATTAAATTAATATTTTTAGTATATAACTACTATATATCGTATCCATGATATATTATAATTATATATTTTTAATTTATTAAATAATAAAATTCATACATGTTATATGAAAATATTAATATGATGTAGCTCGCTGCATTATTCATATTAAGAGAGAATTTAACATTGGATTATTATTATTATTATTATTATTATTATTATTATTATTATTATTAAAGTTATAAACTTAATTTATATAAAATTAGATATCAATATAAATTCTTATAAGAATATTCAATGAAATACTAAGAAATATAATATTCATGCTCTTATAATATTCCCTGTTAGTTCCTTTATCCTTAAAAATCTCGTGATGGTAGTCCAAAGTAATGGTAGAGGACGCCATGTGTTATTTCAGCCCTCAAATCTTCTGTGTCAGGTACGGCCCCCACAAATAGATGGTGTGGATCCAATGACACAAGGTAGAGTCAGAGTACTTGGCGCCGAGGATTAAGTCCCATTATTTCAAGGTATGTCTACCTGCTGTTCAAGTTGAATTTCTGAGTCTATCCGTCTCTGATTAGACGTTATTTCTACTACTTCTTCTTCTTGTGAAAGTACTCATCTTTGTCTTTTATTTTTGCCAAATCACACTTCAGTGTTTCATCTTCGTGTGTTGACTGTGATGCATGTCACTATAAGGTTACGTACTTGCCACTTTCTCTTGTTAATCCGCTCAAATTTTTTTCTTTTTCGTCTTTCTAGCCTCTAAACCCAATCGGGTTCTCATATAATCAATTCGATTTATGAATTTTATGATTGCTTAGTTGAATATACTAGAAAAGAATGCAACTATTTACTGGACTTAGATACTTCAGTAATATGGAGGGTGTTGGAGGAATCGGGAAGGTGTCGGAAGCTCAGAATCGATGCTAAAGGCTCCAATTAGAAGAACGGTTCGATTTCGCTTATTAGCGGAAGGAAATGCTTTATTGTGTGGGGATTAGAAAAATTCATGAACAAAAAAGAAATTTATCGAAGGAAACGAAAAATTTCAAAGTGGGAGTTTCCGAATTTGTTCTTAGTCCTTTGTGTAGGTTGATTTTACTAATATTTTTGTTCACAGTGTGGGTTGAAAGGGGTTATCCAAAATCCCCAATCCCTAACTTCAAATTTATTACTTATTACTAACTTTAATTAGGATAAATAATAATTAAATAACTAATTAAGTATTTGAATATTTAAATCAATCTAATATATAGATTAACAACAAAATATTATTAGATTTTTTTAAATTTAAGAAAGTGAGTCTGTCATTGACGACATGGTTCATTTTACCATGAAGCAGTAAAGCCTAATTTTTGGTTTAGAAATAAAAATAATGACATTTCAGTGCTAACATGATATTTAACTAACGAAGAATTAACTTTGTTAAATTTTTCGTCTATTTAAGGTTTATTTTAAAAGTTTTGAAAATGTCAGGATTCAATTTAAACGTTTTGAAATATTATGATTTATCCTATTTTTGTTGTGGGCGTTGATATTTAAAATGCACTTTTGGCCAAATAGAAAAAGTAGTTAGCCATTAGACATGCTCAAAACAATAAAATCAAAGGATATAGATAAGGAAATCATAATATAAATAAATCTAAATGAACTCACTAACTAAAATATAGATAAAGAAATCATAATATGAATAAATCTAAATGAACTAACTAAATCCATTATAACTTCATCTCCTAAGATGATGTTTATAAGTTGATTCTCAAGTGAAAAAATGACTTCAAATTGTTTTCAAAAGGTTGGAGAAGCCTTGCAACGATTAATCCTAAATTTTGGAGAAAAATAATTTCTTAAAGGTTTTTTTCTCTAAAAGACGACTAAAGTTTCTACCACTCAAAATTTATGGTTTTAACCCTTATATAAGTTTTTTTTGCGCTATTTCTAATATGGTATGTCCTATGTTCATGTCCCAGATAGTGATTTGTTTGCTTTATAATCAAAGTTTTCATTGCTTGAAAGTAATGAAAACTTGATTAAACCAAAAATTTTCTTGAATAGTAATCAACAAAAATCAACATATCTATAGATTCACCTTTTGGAGGAATACATTAGGAAACTAAAGGTTTGAATGGACAAAATATAAGGTACTTGTAGTCCTATGAGTGGTTGTGATAGAACTAACTTGCTTTTGTTTCCTAAATACACAATGCTCGCAAAACTCCATCTTTCCCTTGCTTTGTCAACACGATAAACCTCTTTTACCTTATATGACCATGTCTTTTTCACTTATATGAAGCAGCCTCATATGCCACAATTTAGTGATATCATTATCAAAAAATGAGGAAGAACTTGTAGCAACATCACCTATGGCCATGAATTGTTTTAATAAGTGCATATTTTTTGACTTACTGGCTTTCATCACAACTCGAGCACGTTTGATAACCTTTAAGACACCATCTTTAGATGAATACCTGCATCCTCAGGCATTGATGGTGCCTAAAGAAATAAGATTATTCTTCAAGTCTAGAATATGATGAACATTAGTCAATGTTCTCACAATGTCATCATGCATCTTAACCTGGATTCATCCTCTATTTACAACTTCATAAATTGCATTGTCATCCATTAGTATAGTTCATCCTATAAAAAATTCATATATTGTAACTTAATCCTGATTAGGAGATATATGAAAGGAAAAATAAGAGTATGATCCATTCGTCTTTGGATCTACAATTAATATCATCAATGACTAAAAGAATATTTATATTAGACTTGTAAGCTGTAATACTATCTTTAGCAAACTTCCCTTCCTTGTCATCATCTAGCTACTTTTTCTTTAACTTGAAGCACTCAGCCTTAATGAACCTATTCTTATGACAATAGTTACAAGACAAATTTGTATATTTAGACTTTAGTCTAGACCTTACTTAGCTACTTGAACACTTTTCCTTTGTCTTTCCTCTCATAACTAATCTTTCTACTAGATTGTTACTTTTGCTACCGCCAAATAACTCATTGTCGTGATATCTTTAGACAAAATCATAGATTTAACATCTATTGCAATTATATTTATGTTTCCATAAAGTTAATGTTTCTCTAAAGTGCAAGTATGAGACAACAATTCAAGGGCTCGATCCTCATCATTAATTTCAATGTGCACATTTTGCAAAATTCAAAATAATGGATGTGTAAATGTTGATGTGAAATTTTAATGGATATATCTTCTTACGTCTAAGAGCTATAACACTAAAGGTTTTTATGACGCTTAGTGGTGAGGGATTTCTCTATGGACAATGACCCTAGACCACGATGAGACAATATTCATCTCTTTGATGATCTGCTTTAATTTGATTGGGTAAATATAGTCAAATGGATGACACAACTTTCTCATCCAAATCATACTTTTGCTTTCTCTTTATAGATGTTGGCATGCTTTCCTTTCATAATAAAGCATTATAATACACATGTCGGACTAGGATATCACACATCTTGATTTTCCATAAGACAACGCTAGAAGTTTTGGTCTCAAATTAGATTACCGTTATAAGCTAGCTATTGAAATCCTAGCTTTGTTACTTGTTTATTATAGATTAGGAAGATTAAAATATTTGTAGTAAATAATAATAACAAAAAAGGAGATTAAGTAATAAGAAGGCAAATAGGAAGAAAAATTAAAACATAGGATTTTATATGGTTTGACTTTAAGCCTATGTCTACAAGTAAAGAAGGAGCAAAATTTTATTGAAGAGAAAAGACAAAAATTACAAAGAGAGATATTTCTTAATCCTAGAACCAAAATACACTCAAAATCACAACTCTCAAGATATTCACAATCGTGGCTTAGAAAATAAACTCAAATAATATTGTGCATTAATAAAGGTATATTTTAATATTATTATAGGTTATATAAGGTGTAATTTATCATCTTTATATTGATGTTTATATACATTATTTTATGTTTTCTTGTATTAGTCCATTTTCATTTAACAAATGGTTTAAAGGAGAACTCTTGAATTTGAGCATGTTATTCTTTATATTTATCCGATCAAAAACATTTTAGAGTTACTTGGAATCTAACTTGAAGGAAACATCCTTATCGTAGGCATTTATGATCAATTAAAACTCAAGGATGTTGAAATTTTAAGAATTTGGTAATAAAGGCTAGATAGCCACTAAACATTACTAAAAGGCATGTGTCTGTCTCTTATGAGGTTTAAGAGTTGAAGGAATATAACGTAACCACTAATTACAAGTTAGTGTCAGGAGCCAATTTCACACTAATTAGAGATGAATGAAGTTTCAGAACAAAATCAACATTAGTATGGGAGCTAGTCTGGCATTAATCATACAATACGAAATTTGAGGACATGCAGAAACATAATTTCAATCACCTTAATATTTTATTATATGACCTTAGCTATATATACTATTATTAAGGTTAACTTAGGAAGTTTTTTTGGGAGGTGTGTGATAGCTACCTTAATTTGTAGTGATTGTTTTAGGGGTTCTTAACATCTAGAAAGGCTTTGGACTAATAACTAGAAGAAAATCCATTTTAACTGGGATGTAATTAGGGATATCTTTTTCTATCTTTCCTTCTTTACTTGCTTTTTTGTTAAATTTTTTTTCATTATGTTGAGTAGCCAAATCCCTAGTTAGGATTAAAGATGTAATTTGTGTTGGATATTTCAATTATTAATGCATAATAAATTATTATTTAGATGAATTTACTCTTTGGCCTTAACTTTTATGTTTATGGCTGACTATCATAGATTCAATCATAGGGATTATATGAAAGATTGAAAGGTAAAATATAATTTGTACACTAGTAGAATAAACATTTTAGATCTAGAGAAAGAGATTTTCTAGACTATTGTGATAATTAAATTGATTAACTATACTTAATAAGCTTGATTAGGTTGAATTATATATTGGGAGTTTATAATTACCTAGTTAAATATACTTATGAGCCTAGGGAGAGTGCATGGATACATTAGGTGAATTTTTATTTCATCTTTGTTAATTAAGCTTATATGATAATTGAAATTCCATAAAAGTGAACCCTAAAACCCTAACATTTGTATATCTTGATTCCTATTTTAATTTAATTATCTTGCTTTCATAAGTTTGGTAATTTAACTACTTTTCATAAATTCTTATTTAATTTAATTTCTTTGTTTAGCTAGGAGTAATAAGCATAGTATTATAATCTTTGTGGGATTGACACACTGGAATATTTTACTTTTATAACTTCCTATAATTGGTTACGTGCACTTATAAATGGATTCAATCAAGTTTTTCACCATTTTCAGGGACTATTAATTACTCTAATGTTAATTCTAATTTTTCTTTTATTTTTTTATTTTCTTCCATCTATTTTCATGTATTCGATGCAAAATAAGGGATCTAAAAGTGAAAACTTAGATGACATATTTCAATTTAATCTTGAAATTAAACAAAATATTAGACATAACATAGAAAGAATAAGAGAAAAGATGGATGTTAATTAGGAAAAAATTGATGTTGGTATGGAGTAGCTAAAACCACCTTAAATGCATACAGGGGATATTCGAATATTGGTGATTAGTGTAAGTCCATATATAAGGTTGAGTTAAAGGACGAAGAACTATAAGTTAAAGTAAGTCCATCTATATTTGCTATCGACATTTAGTGGATATAGAAAATAGAACTTAAACAGAGGAATAGATATTCCATCTTTTACTTTACGCTGTTGTATAATATATAAACTATATATATTTCTATTCTAGGAATTTACAGTTGTACATGATATGGTCATGATCTGATTTAACTAACTTATAGGAACTAAATATTCATCAAGAATATCTCTCAACAGTCTCTCTCAAGCTGGTCAGAAAATATCTTGCATGCCCAACTTGCCAACTAGGTCATTGAATTACTTCTTGAGTAACCCTTTTGTGAGAATATCAGCCATCTATTGAGACATAGGAACACATGGAATGCAGATGGTGCCATTTTCAATTTTCTCCTTAATAAAGTGTTTGTTAACTTCTATATGTTTTATCCTATTATGTAGGACATGATTTTGCACAATTGAAATTACAACTTTATTATCATAATATAACTTCATAGGAATAGAACCTTTAGCTCCTCTAGTACCCTTTTTACCTATAAGGCTTCACAAATTCCATAAGTTGGAAAACTAAACTTAGCTTCGCTATTGCTTCTTGCTACAACCGTTTGTTTCTTACTTCACCAAGTTACCAAATTCCCTCCAAAAAATGTGTAGTAGCCTGAAATATACCTTCTATTAACGAAGTTCCCTACCCAGTTAATATTAGTGTGTACTTCTAATTAGAGATTGTTCCTCTTTTGAAACATCAAACCTTATCTCATAGTACCTTTTAGGTATCTTAGGATCCTAGACATTGCATGAAAGTGTTCTTGACCTAGTGAATGCATAAATTGACTTATCAAACTCACAGTAAATGCTATGTTAGGTATGGTATGTGACAAATATATCAATCTTTGAACAATTCTTTGAAATCGATCTTTATCAATAATTTTTTCATGTTTAAAAATAGTGAGTTTGACATTAGACTCAATTGGATTTTTTGTTGGTCTATATTCAAGTTGTCCAGTCTCATTGAGAAGATCAAGAACACACTTCCTTTGATTCATAAAGATGCCTTCTTTTGATCTAGCAAATTTCGTAATTAGGAAGAACTTTAGAGGTCCTAGATCTTTAATTTCAAATTCCCAGGCCAGCTTCATCTTTAACATCTTAAGTTCTTCAACATCATCTCTAGTCAGAATTATATCATCCATATATACAATAAGAATATAGAGTTTACCTTCCTTATATCTCCTGTAGTAGATGGTGTGATCTGCTTGACTTTAATAGTAACCATAGCTTTTCACGGCCTTCCCAAAACTGTCAAACCATAACCTTGGTGACTACTTCAGGCCATATAAAACTTTTCTTTGTTTACACACCTTATTCTTCCCTTTAGTCTCTTCAAATCCTAGAGGTAACTCCTCGTCAAGGTCTACATTTAATAATGCATTCTTGACATCCATTTGATGCAATGCCCGGTCAAAATTCAGAGCCAAAGATAAGAGAATCTATAAGTTTGAGTGAAGCCCTTGGTAACCAACCTCATCTTAAGCCTTTTCACACTTCCCTTAGCCAAAAATTTTATTGTGAATAACCACATGCATACTACTATCTTTGTCCCCTTAGGTATTTCAACTAACTCCCAAGTTCCATTCTTTTCAAGGGCCCCTATCTCCTCCACAATAATTGATTTTCAATCTGGATCAGTAGGTACCTCTTGAATGTTTCTTGGTATAAACATGTTAGTAATTTTAGAAACATATGAATTGTGGTTTTGTAAGATTTTGCCGTAGGAAAGGTGGTTTAACAAAGGATGATTTCAAGACCTTTTTCCTTTCCTAAGAGCTATAAGAAGACTAAAATCAGCACATAAATCATCATGAACATTAGTAACAGTTGGGTCAGTGGGAAGGATGAATCGATTAAGTTCAGAGACAATAAGAGGAAGGGTAGCAGATGGGTTGCCTATGCTAGATGTGTTTTTAGGTTCCTTCTTTGAGGAGTTTGAGTGGCCTTGCATTTGTATTGTAGGAGCTGATGGTTCTCTATGACTTTGTTAAATTTTTATCCTAGTATAAACATAAAGCTCTTTGGTTTGTTCTTTAGGAACTGACTGCATTGTTTCTCCCCTTATCTTGAAATCAGTATTGCTTGGTAGATTATGAATAGTTCCTTATCATTGTTTTCATAATCCATAATTATAGTAAGCAAAGGTGTGAAATCCTAAAAATTCCCTTGTTCACTCTGGCTCTCCCCGTGGAGAAAGAAATTTTGATTTTCTAAGAACGTAACATCCATTGAGACAACAATTTTCCTAGTTTTTGGATTATAACACTTGTGTTCTTTTTAGGAAGGAGAATAACTAACAAAGACACATTTTTCAACCTTAGGATCAAGTTTTGATTGGACCATAGATATATGCAACAAAATAGTACATCTAAAAACTTTCAAAGGTAGAACAGAAAACAATTGATTGTTTGGAAAGGATTTGTGAAACACATTAAGAGGAGAAACATAGTTTAAAACATGGCTTGACATTCTATTGATTAAGTAAGAAACAGTTAACACAGCCTCACCCCACAAGTATTTAGGGACATTCATACAAAACATTAAGCCACGAGAAATTTCAAGTAAATGTTTATTTTTTCTCTCAACAATTCCATTTTGTTGAGGTACATCAACACAATAGTTAACAAAGCCTCACCCCACAAGTATTTAGGGACATTCATACAAAATATCAAGGCACGAGAAATTTCAAGTAAATGTTTATTTTTTCTGTCAACAATTCCATTTTGTTGAGGTGTATCAACATAAATGGATTAATGAACAATGCCTTTATCTTTCAGAAAAATGCCAAGACTTGTCTTGAAATATTCACTACCATTATCAAAACGAAGTATGCTAATTTTTGAGTGAAACTATGTTTCAATCATAATATAAAAAGTTTGAAATATTTGGGCAATTTCAGATTTTTCTCTTAATAAATACACCCAACAAAGTCTATTGTGATCATCTATAAAGGTCACAAAACATCTTTTACCAGATATTGTTTTAACATGCGAAGGCCCCCAATGTCACTTTGAATCAAATAAAAAGGTTTGAAAGGTTGATATGTTTTAGAGGTATAAATTTTTTTAAACTTTTTGACAAAATGCAATGCTTGCACTGAAGTTTTGAGTAATCAACAAATTTAAACAAATGAGGCATCATTTTATTGATATACGGAAAGCTAGGATGGCCTCATCTGTTATGCCAAAGTAAAATTAGTTCCTTAATAGAGGTAGAATAGATACTACTGAGGCATTAAGTTTCTTTATGCTTGAATTCTTCCTCAATGAAGTAGTAGAGACCATCTATAAGTTTAACATTGCCAATCATCCTCCTCATAATCTGGTCCTGAAACACACAATGAGAATCAAGGAAAGTGACAGTACAATTAGTTTCCTGAGTAAGTTTACTAACGGATAGAAGATTGCACCTAAGTTTAACCACATAAAGGAGTGATTTAAAGCAAATATTAGGAGGAAAGTGAATAAAACCTTTTTCTAGCTATAAGAGAAAAGGTCCTATATGTTATATAGGTATTTCATGACTTGAACAAGGATTACAGGTATGAAATATATGAGAATGACTAGTCATATGATCAGAAACTCCTGAATCAATGATCCAAAGGGTGGAATAGTATGGGAAAGAACATGATAGAGCTTGAAAAGAATTGAGATTGCTACCTGTTTATGTTTATTCAACTTGGAGGCAACTGGAATGTCTTATTCTATTTTTTTCCTTTTAAGATTGATTATATATTTGTTTTATGTTTATTATGTTGAGTACCTAAATTCCTAGCTAGGGTAGGATACATTTTGTGATGGATATTTCAATCATTAATGTATAATGAATTATCATTTGATTGAATTTATTCTCTTTGGCCTTAAATATTAAATTTGTGGTTAGCCATTATATATTCAATAAGAAAGATTGTATTAGGGACTTAGAGGTGAAATATACTATGTGCACTTGATTAATAAATGTTCTAAATCTAGAGAAAGGGATTGCCAAGACTATTGTGATGACTAAATAAATTTACTACATTTAATGAGTTTTATTATGTTGAATTGTATCTTGGCATATAGTAATTACCTAGTTAAATATATCTATGTGCTTCGAGAAAGAGCATAGATATATTAAGTTAATTGTCATTTTAATCTTGATAAATAATCTTAAATGATAATTGAAATTCCATATAAGTAAACCTTGAAACCCTAGTGTTTATTTATCTTGATTTCCTTTTTCTATTTAATTATTTTGCTTTCACTAGTTTTATAATGTAATTATTTTCATAAATTTTTATATATTGAATTTTAAAAATTTACTCGAAACGGTACCTAATATTGATCAATACCAGTACAGTACCGTATCAAAATCTAATCCGGTATAGTATCTGAAACATTGATGGCAACAGGCATTTGCAGATTGAACTTTAATAATAAAGATATATGGGAGTAGATGAATTTCTTCTCTAGGGAAGTGATGAAAGTACATAAAGTTGGTTTTCTCATTGGTAAATCCAGTTAATTGGCAATCTTACATACTAACAGTATTATTCCAAGCTCTTGGTCAAGTCCATTACAGAAAAGATTGAATAAAGATTGACAGAGTTACACTCTACAAATGCCTGGGACTTTGGTGAAAGTTTGTAACTCACGCATTAGCTTCTGGCCCTGCTGGTTTTGAGTTGAGGAGTGGCTGAAGAGCCTTTACAACGATTGTCATGTTTGGTCTGAAATCTGCCTCGTACTGAACACAAAGTGCTGCTACTGCTGCCAACTGATTAATTTAAAAGACAAAATGCAGCGCATTTAAGAACAAAAGGAAAAAGAAGGAATTTTCCGGAACGGTAATTAAATTAAATTCTAGCACATTAAGAACCTTGGCAACTGCCTTTGGTGGGTATTCGTTATTTAACTTTGGGTCCACACACTGTTTCACTTTGTCTTCACTCAATCTTGGTGTTGCCTGAAGTAATACATGACCATAACCAATTAATTGGATTATGTGAAGGTACGAAGGAGACAGAGATAACAAAAGAGATGAGAAACAAAAGACGAAAGAAACTCACCCAAGTAACAAGACTCTGTTGTCCTTTGGGCATTGTATGATCTACTGGCTTTCTTCCAGTTAAGAGCTCTAGAAGAACCACCCCAAAACTGTAAACATCGCTTTTCTGAGTTATCTGCCCCGTCATGGCATACCTGGAAAAACAAACCAAAGTTTTGAAATTAACGAGAAACTAATAATTATCATTGCTTCTACTACATGTTAACATTTAGCACTAGAAATTCTTAGCAACACGTTAATGGTGAGCAGCAGAAGTATGGCAGAAATCATTTCTGTCCTGTCTAAAATACATTACTGAATCCAAGATATGATGTTTTGTTCTGTCAATTCTGATCCTCTTAAGAACCAGATGTGAAGAAGCTCAGACTGAAAGAGTATGACCAAGGCCTGGAACTGTGTCTATGACCAAGGCCTGGCACTATGTCTACATACCATAAGAGTCTCAGAGAAAACAGTGTTCTTTATTCATTTGACTTTCTGTCAAACAAATTTCTCAACCATATGAACTGGTTATAAAGAAGAGTAAGTAGCAGACAATTTGAAAGAGGTTAAGCAGAATTATAAGGCTTACTCTGGAGCATGGTAACCAAATGTTCCCAAGACTCTAGTCGAATGCAGTCGAGCTGCAGTGTCAGAAGACGCATTTGACAGGTTAAAATCAGCCATTTTGGAGATGAAGTCATCAAATACTAGGACATTGCTTGATCTGACATCGCGGTGCACTATGGAAGGTTCCGCCCTTTCATGCAGATACTCGAGGCCTTTCGCTGCACCGTAGGCAATTTTAACTCTCTGATTCCAGTTCAGAACTGGACCTGGTTCAGCCCCTTGTACACCTTTCCTCCCTGCACCATATATTGGCTAAATCTCAATCAAATTCTATAAAGTGAAATTTAGAAATCGGAAAATTAAATTGACTAGAGGTGCATACCGTGTAGGACGTCATGTAAAGAACCCATACTTGCATACTGAAACACTAATATTCGATTGTTTGCCTCCAAGCAATACCCAATCAACTCCAGGAAGTTCTCATGCTTAAGTCTTGAAACTACTGATACCTGCAAGTCACAAACTGGATCATAATTTTGTCACCTGACATATATGTTGGATTGAACAACTATTGGTCTGAGAGTGTGTATGGAACCTGAGCCGCAAAGTCAGAATCTGGCTCTTGTGAAGTGCTGGTATCTAGCTTCTTTATTGCAGCAGGCACACCATTACTTAGAGTGGCAGAGAAAACCCGGCCATAGGAACCTTCTCCAATAAGTGACTTTGTACCGAAGTTATTAGTCAACCTATTTAACTCATCCAATGACATGGAAGGAATTTCAATGGGTAAGACCTTCTGTGGAGCTCCACTTTTGGCTGGGTTGCCACTCTTTGGCTCTCCTGTTCCACCACCTTCGTTACCCAGAAGCAATTATAACATCAGAACTTCCAAGGAGCGAGGAATTCACGTGAACATAATCCTAATTCACATATATAGAATTAACCAATCTAACGATGTTCTCTTCTTCTTCTGTTGGTTCAAATTATCAGCATGGATTAACAAAGAAAGATTGTGCTTTCCTTAATAGGATTCGAAAGAGAACAATAATGTGCCACTTCTTGATACTTAGTAGTCTAATTTTATCTAGGAAATTGCATGTTAAGCACCTGGCAGCCAAAAGTATATATTGATCCGGTATGATGAATAAGGTTATAATCACAACAAAAAGGCAAAGAAAAAAAAGAAAAGGGAAGGAAATTTCTTAAAGGGACCCAATCGAGAATCAAATAAAATTCACCAGCTCCATAAGTCGGCCCTCCTTTTGGTGGGGTTGCATACTGATTAGCAGGTGGACCGGTGGGTTCCTCCTCTGCACCCCCGCAACACAACATATCAGCTCCTCAGCTAAATCTGTTAATTAGTACAAGACCCTGCAACCCATCCGTTAAATTAAACAGAAGCTTAATATAATCAAAGGCATAAAGTTATAAAGAATGAGAAGTTAAGGAAGGATCAGACTAACATTTTTGCACCATGAATCTAAAGAACTGAGCGCCATATCACATCAATTAAATTCTTAAGAAATCACGATTTGATTAACACAAACGAAATTACATGGCATGGGTACGTACCTAAAAGCTGGAGATAAAATCAACCCAATAGAAGAGGCATTATCGTAAAAAAAAAAAAAAGATGACGAGAATTGATGAAAACAAAACAAAACAAAATCAGAGGGAGAAGCAAAATGGTGATGGAGTGGGAGAGGTTGTTTTTGTCTCCGAGGTCTGTCTGGCACCCCACGGCCTAGCAAATGACAGTTTTGGGGACAGAAAAAGCAGCGGATGTTTGCTTTTTGTGTTCGCGGCAAAGTCGGGGTCTGTAGGGCAGTTAACCACCAAAAACGAACCTACTTCTACGTACGTGCCTTCACGTCCTCGCGACTCTTGCCTTGCACGTCCCATGCACCCCATTCTGCTACGGCCCCACAATGTTGAGAGGGGCGATGAGGTTGGTGTAAGGTCAAGGGTTGACTTGTCCTCAAATTAAATTCATCTCCAGATATCATTATTTTATACCGTCCCTTTGCGGCGAATTAAAAAAGAGGAAGCCTCGTAACCAATCGAGCTGGAAATGCCATAACACATTTGTCAATAAGGATAAATTGAAATTACGGCCCAATTATATTAACATTTTGAGTTTGAATTACTCTCTCATTGACTCTGTCATGATAAGTATATAGAGTTTTATCTAGACATTTTATTTTAAACTAATAACCGCGTGGTCCAGTATTTGGCGCTGGTAAGTTCTTTAAACAGACACTTGGTACCCCAGAAAATTTAATTTTTTAGAGATTCTTCTATCTAATATTTTAATTTTACAATTTGGCCCAAATCATATTCAATTTAAACA
>JAOSBN010000004.1:29876581-29918196 GCA_027563595.1 Erythroxylum suave | reverse complement strand
TTAATGATGAGAATTTTGTACCAAATGATAATTGAAGTCAGTATAGTTATAGCGGATATCCTCCCATATACGATTGATTAAAGTTCCAGGGCTTTGTTTTTTTTCTTCTTTTAATTTTACTTATATGTTAACTTCTATATATATGTATAAAGTAATTGTAAATGTTTTTATTACATGTTTCATTTTTACTTGGTTGGTTTCTCATCGTGAACTCTTGTGGTAAATTGTAATAGTTTGAAAGTTAAAGATATTTATTATTATTTTGATCGGATGTTTTCAACTTTTGATGTATTTATTATTTATTATATGATGAAATTGTAATATTTTGAATACTTTGTATTATTCTTAATTTTATATTTGTATGATGATAATTGCCTTTTTTTACATTAATTGTTGTTATTATTTATAAGTAAAATATTTGAAAACTATTGATATTTTATATTAATTATGGTTATTATTTATTATTATAATTTTTGGAAACATACTTGATGTAAACTTATAAAGTATACAGTACATCTGTACAATATGATAATAAACTATTTTGTAATTTCTAAAAAAATTTAGAGACTATTTCATAAATTTAAAAAATTATTCGAAATGATATTCAGCATTGACTAGTATCGGTATAGTACTGTATCAAAACTCAATCCGGTACTAATTCACATACAGTATTCGCAACATTGCTTTGCATCATTGTTGGTTACCTTTAACATCTTTATTTTACATTTTAACTGAAAATTTTTCCAAAATTATTTAAAAATCTTAATTCTGCGTTTCTCTTATTTAATCCTGCATAAGAAACAAACCCTCCTTCACTTTATAGTTTCAAGTAAATTTATGACTAAAATTACTTTAATTATTTCTTTTTTTAATTGCCAAACTTTGTTTTGTAGAGAAGAAATAATACGCAAATAAAACAAGACTTAATAATAAGAGGAAAAAATCATATTATAATGTGGTAATTTTGTGTCAGAATGTCGATTAATGAGAAGTTTTATTACATTCCAATTCTTCTCTTTTTCGCTCTATATTTCTCCTGTCCTGATTACATACATGTATTCAAGCGTATATCTATATATATACAAACACACATATGAGGAAGCTGCAGAGCTCCAAATCTCATCTATTTATCAAACCAAAAACCCCATTTTCTTTCCCAATTTATCTTCTAAAATCGATCTCTTTCCAATCTGAATCCCTCCACATCGATCCAAGTAGGGAAAGAGCATGTCTTCACTCGTTTCTCTTTTTTTGAAAAAGAATGAATCTTGTTATTTGAGTCCCGTAGTTTGCTTATTGTGTGATTCGATGCAATTTGATTGATTCGTTTGGTTTGTTTTCTTGGAATTCGTTGGGCGTTCCAATTCGGAATATTTGATTAATGAATTTGTTAAGACTGTGTTATGATTTTGATAGAATAATAAATAATTGATTGAATAGAAATTAGGAGAAAATATAAAGAGACCATGCCAGGATTAGCGCAGAGAAATGAGCAATTCAGTAATGGGTCATCTGGAGTTTACTCGATTTCCGCAAATGGATTCTGGTCAAAGCACCGCGATGATGTTAGCTATAATCAGCTACAAAAGGTACGTGACTGCGTTCCTGTTACATCTTTATTTTTGGTTGAATTGTTTTCTGGGTTTTCTATTCCTGGATTGAATTGGATCAGTTTGTCTCTTTCATTGGACGATAATCTGGCTTTCAATTGGATCTTGCAGTCATACCTTTTTCAGTTAGTCTTTGATTGATGGGTTTGATGTTTAAATTTTCTTTTGGGGGTTTATTTGTAGATCCAGTTCACCTTATTATTTGTGTTCACCTTTTCTGTTCATCATTTATTTGTCCGATTGAGCTTTGGTGGCAGTTTAGTAAGATTGGTTGTAGTGTGGCAATTTTCATTTTGGTGGATGATGACTCTTTGTGGTAATTGATATTGAACTCAGCCATTGAAAATGGGAGGCTTTGTGGAACTTATGGATGATTTCCAGCATTCTGGGCGTTTGGTTGCATCATTTTTTGGGAATGGGACTGAATAACTGATTTTAAACTATGAGTCTCTCTAACGAGGGCTGCTAATGTAATGGCAGTTGTATCTTTTAATTTTGACTACACTCACATTATGGTTGATCGGAACATTTGGAATTATGTGTAGATTTGAGATTCTTTTCATGGGAAATCTTCTGAGGAAGACCTGATATAGCAGGTGGCTGCAAATGGAAATTAAAGAATTAGTTTGATAACTTCTGTTCATAGGAATTTCACCTTTCTTTGAGAGACAAAGGGACAGGGAATCCATTTTTTCTATTCTAATAAGTACCAAATTGGATTGGATGATAAATAAAACAACTACCTTTATGTTTTGCATTTTAATTCTAAGTTGACTAAAAATTTTCAAAGTTCTGAAGTTGTAACTGTATGAAGTTTCTACAACTGTGCCACAGTTCTGGTGTGAGTTATCACCACAAGCACGGCATAAGCTTCTGCGGATTGACAAGCACACCTTATTTGAACAAGCTCGTAAAAACATGTACTGCTCAAGATGTAACGGGCTGTTACTTGAAGGATTTTTGCAAATTGTTATGTATGGCAAGTCTTTGCAGCAGGAGGGTGGTGGGAGCCTTCCTTGCAGCAAACTAGGAGACACGAAAAATCAGAGCGATGGTGAACTTAATGCTGATAATGGACGTCAAGATGAGATACATGATCCATCTGTCCATCCTTGGGGAGGTCTAACCACCACACGTGATGGATCCTTAACACTATTGGACTGCTATTTGTATTCCAAGTCCCTTAAGGGACTCCAGAATGTGAGTCTCATTTAATATTATTGTTTATATTGTCATTCCTTTTTTTTTCCTTTTGCTTTAGTGGTTGATGTTCCACTTGAAATTAGGTATTTGACAGTGCACGTGCAAGAGAACGGGAAAGGGAGTTACTCTATCCTGATGCTTGTGGTGGTGGAGGTAGGGGATGGATAAGCCAAGGGATGGCAAGTTATGGTAGAGGGCATGGAACAAGAGAAACATGCGCATTGCACACTGCCAGACTATCTTGTGACACATTGGTGGACTTCTGGTCTGCACTTGGAGAAGAGACGCGACTTTCCTTATTAAGGATGAAGGAAGAAGATTTCATTGAGAGGCTCATGTATAGGTGTGTGGTCAGTGAATTGCTTGTTTATAAAGCCAAGTACTAGAATTTAATGGAAGTTGACCAAATGCTTTTCCTGCAGTTTGGTTTTATCATAATCTCCCCCAAAAGAGAAAAACCAATTATTCTGATATATTTGACATAGAATAAGAAGAAGTTTTTAGCTTGCTTCTTTCTTTGAGCAATCTTTGGAGTTCTATTCTTTTTTTCTTGCAGGTTCAACTATTCACTGACTATTTAATCTTCAAAGATTGGCTTATTTGTGATGTATGGTGTTAGTGAGAAAATAAATGGATGGCTGGAATTAGGACATAAATGATTACATGCCTCATACTTAAAAAAAGTATGGGTCCGTGTGTACTAGGATTGACAGTTTGACCTTTATATTGTGAAAAACCACCTCATTTCCCCTACTCAACTATGTTTTCTCAGTAATCAAACGCTTGTAATTATAAACAATTTCCTTAGTCTACTTGAGTTTGTAACTTTTATATTTGTGGCTAGTCATGGTTCCTAGGTGGTCTAGTACATCCTTAGAAATCATCCTGTGAATCAACTTTGTTGCAGCTACAGTTTTCACAATTAAGAGGAAGAGTAGGGGAAGATGATTTCGTACTTTGGGGGATTGATTTGATGATAGTGGAGATAGGGGAGTTGTCCCATCCCACTATAATGTGTTTATGAGTTTGGTTTTTTTTTCTTCACCAAAACCTATATGTTCAGCACAAACTAGGTTGGTTTTAGGCTTCTTAGATTTTCAGGTGATGTATGGGAGAGGCCTTGATTTGAGGAAAATGTTCGGATGACAGCAGGAAGAAACAATTGGGAAAAAGCTAAATTATTGTATTCATATTTTGGAAGTAACGGAAAGATGTGTTCTTGTTGTTCGCTCATCAAGTTGCCGATATTTTCTGTTGGTTTCTGTAATTATTGTTATAATCATGATTATAGTCATAGGTTTAAGGTTGTAGAGTGTTAACTTTTTTCTGGATTAGAGCAACACTTGCTCAAGAAATGACTTTTCAATGATTGGCAACATGTGCAATCTGTCAAAGCCAAAAATATTGGTTGATTTTGTCGAGAAATATAGTTTGATGTGAAGGCACTCTAACAAGGATAAGATGATGCTGGATTTACAAGAAATGTTTCTGGATATGAGTAGTTTCCTGCCAAGAACAAACGTTCTATAAAAGGAGAGTGATGTTGGGGGTATTTAATATTTAAGTGAATGAAATTAATTTTTTCCGTTGCTTTTTGTGAGTATGAGATCACCATAATTTGCATATTAGGCTTTACATTAGGCGTGCTTTTTCGTTGAAGATTTTAGTTCAAATTGCTTAATCCAATTCCGTTTCTGTGACATGCAATTTCTGTGACTTTGGACTTGTTAATGGTTTTTGGATTTTATATATGAATCTAGCTTAAGTCAGAATCCTAGATATGATGTGGACGATATTACATCTTTATCTTTCATTCCTTTGATCATCAGGAAATTATTTGTTAGTTGTAACATCATAAAATTACGCAGAGTTTTAACCGATTTGTTACCTGGTTCTAGTTTTCCTGTTCTTGCTTTTATCCTTAGGGTTCTAATTCTGCATAATTGATGTTATTCAGTGATTCTTTTTAATTAAAAAAACTTACTCCACAGGTTTGATAGCAAGAGATTTTGCAGAGATTGTAGAAGGAATGTCATACGTGAGTTCAAGGAGCTAAAGGAGCTGAAACGCATGCGGCGAGAAACTCGCTGCACGAACTGGTTTTGTGTTGCCGATACTAGATTCCAATACGAGGTCATTCTTTAGTGCAATATATGTTACTTGCTGAGATGAGTTAAAGCTTATCAAGAACAAGTGACATTTTATCTTCTTTAATGAAACAAATGTTACATCTTTATATAAGCTTTGAAGTGGACTTGCATGACAAATTTTCTCCACTATTTTACCAGGTGTCAGATGATTCTGTACAAGCTGATTGGCGTCAAGCCTTTGCCAACTCTGATGGAGCATACCATCATTTTGAATGGGCAATTGGAAGTGGGGAGGGAAAAACTGACATCCTAGAATTTGAAAATGTAGGCATGAATGGAAACGTCCAAGTCAGTGGCCTGGATCTTACTGGTTTGACTTCGTGTCATATCACCCTCAGGGCTTGGAAATTAGATGGCCGGTGTAATGAGTATTCTGTAAAAGCTCATTCATTAAAGGGTCAACAATGTGTGCATTGCAGGCTACTGGTAGGTGATGGGTTTGTTACTATCACTGAAGGGGAAAGTATCAGAAGGTTTTTCGAGCATGCTGAAGAAGCTGAGGAAGAAGAGGTAATTTGGATTCTGTGTGCCTCAGCTAATTCCTATTCTTTTTCCTTTTATGTTTTCACTGGGCTGTTTAGAGCTAAATTCCTATTCTTTTTCCTTTTATGTTTTCACTGGGCTGTTTAGAGCCATATTTGGACTCTTAAAATTTATTGTAGATTGTTGAACACTTCTAGGATGATGATTCCATGGACAAGGATGGAAACGAGCTAGATGGAGAGTGCTCCCGTCCCCAAAAGCATGCGAAGAGTCCTGAACTTGCTCGTGAATTTCTTCTGGATGCTGCAACTGTTATTTTCAAGGAACAGGCATGTCTATATTGTTGCAATGTGCTTGCTATCCTATCTGATTGTTAGCTGAAAGATTGCTAGTTTTCTGGACCCACTTCTCAACATGGAATTTATTAACACACATGGATTTTTAATGTCTAAATTTTGCATAGTTTTGTCCTTTTTCTGGTAGATGGACCATAATGTGTTCTTATAGTAGGAAAATGTAGGATCAACTGTTTGATTGGAAGGGGTGACTACAAGGTCATTGTACTTTATCTATGCAACGGTAAGTTTATTTTGTAGACGTAGCAGCCAATTGAGTATGAATGGCTAAGTATATTTTGTAGACGTAGCAGCCAATTGAGTGTGAAGATAGCCATTATCAAAATTCTATGTGCATGACAAGACAGTTTGTAGTTGTTGTACTTGAATTTGGCATGCTCAACAGATTGTGTGTATTTGCAGGTTGAGAAGGCATTTAGAGAAGGAACTGCGCGCCAAAATGCACACAGCATCTTTGTTTGTCTTGCTCTAAAACTGCTGGAAGAACGAGTTCATGTTGCATGCAAAGAAATTATTACATTGGAAAAACAGGTCTTTTTTTTTTGTTCCGGGCATCTCAATTATAAAATTGGATTCATAGTACTTTAATGCTTAACATCATGATCCCCTCAGATGAAACTTCTCGAGGAAGAGGAGAAGGAAAAACGTGAAGAAGAAGAGCGCAAGGAGAGGAGAAGAACAAAAGAAAGAGAGAAAAAGCTTAGAAGAAAGGAGAGATTAAAAGGCAAAGAAAGGGATAAAGAAAAGAAGTTGCCTGAATCAGATGGTATTTCTGTTCTTCCTGATGTTTTGAAGCATGAGTCGCCGACTGTTGATGAAGAACCTAGTAATGGCATTGATTGTAGGGACTTCACAAGTGAAACAGGTGACACATATTTGTCGAGGTCCAGATCGCCTGATATTCAAGTACAACTTTTTTCAAATGAAAATTACATCTCCTCAATGCAAAATGAATCCTTAGAGAGTCCTTATGGGGAGTTTAGAAATTTGAAAGATGGGACTAGCACTTTTACGATTGAACAATCAAAATTTTCTCGTCGGAGATTGAAATTTCGGAAAGATATTCAGTTTGATCAATCACTAAAATGGTCTGATAGACGCAGACTTGGAGTAGGCGTGGAAAGTGGGGCTGCTGTTAACAAGTCTGATTCAAGACTTCAAAGTGAAAATGTGGAAACTACTTCAAGAGGTATCGATGGAACAAGTAGGCAATTAAGAATAAATGGACCTAAATGCGTGGGTCGAAGTTGTGGGCTTAGGTTCTGTGAGAAATTTCATTGTTCTAATAACAGGATGAATGAAAGGTTTGATTTCCATGCTTGCTGCTTTCATCAAAGCAACGATAGTAGATCAAAGGTTGAACCATATGTTTCTACCATTAGAGTTGGCCGAGAGCGCAAATCTGTGGGGAAGTCTGAGTCTGCATTAGATGCATCTAAGCAATTTTATCGTGCACACAAGTATAATCAAACAGATAGCATCCGTGATGGTTGCGGAAGACCCAAAAGCAGATGCCTCGGGGGCAACAATTCTGTCAGTAGGGATATGCCTCATTCTAGGAAGGTTTGGGAACCTATGGAATCGCAAAAGAATTATCCTAGGAGCAACTCAGATAGTGACATTACTTTGAGATCATCTACTGTAAAGACTGCAGGAGTGGAATCTAATAGCAAGCTTACCAAGTCATCTGGTGATACATATTCAATATTGGTCGCAGAAAACTCCTGTGAAATTGATCAGAGACATAGTAGGCAAAAGGAAGTGGGGATCTCCAGCTTTGAAGCTGAAGAAGACAGCCACAGTGGAGACCAAGAAGAAGTGAATGATCCTTGTTCTTCAAGAGATGCTTCTTGTGAGGAAGTGAGTTCCTGTGTGGCTAAAAGCTCAGATTTAGGTGCAACTCCTGAAGGTAGCACTTCAATTTCTGACAACTGCTCATCGTCTGCCAGTGAAGGTGATAGCAATCCTGCCTCTTCAAACCATGGAGTCCTGGAGTCGTCATCCACTTCAGATTCAGAAGATGCCAGCCAACAATCAGAAGGAAGAGACACTATGTATATTCAGAATGGTTTCTCCACTCATGATGAACTAGACTATGGAAAGAGAATGAATTCTGGGTATCATAATGGTCTTCTGAATCATGAAGCAGTGACGGAGAATAAAGTGAGTACAAATGGAGTTGAGCCCATAGGAAACATGAAACTATCTGGTTCTTCACTAGATGGTCCTGGACGAACTGCTCAGAGAAATCTGCATTCGAAAAGTTGTCCAAGCCCTGATAATGGAATACTAACCGTCAGTGTTGGTTCACAACATCAAGGCGTTTTCTCACCTGTGCATAATCAAAGCATACAATTTCCATTGTTTCAAGCCCCTTCAGCATTTGGTTATTATCACCAAAATCCAGTTTCTTGGCCAGCAACTCCAGCTCATGGTTTAATGCCCTTTCCTCACCCGAACCAATACTTGTATGCCAGCTCTCTTGGTTATGATTTGAATGGAAACTCGAGCTTATGTATGCAATACAGCCCGGTGCAGCATTTGGCAAGTCCCGTTTTTACTCCTGGTCCAGTTCCAGTCTACAAGCCGCTTTCCAAAGCAAATGGCTTGAACTCAGAGGAGCACAAGCAAGCACATAAAGGGCGGACAATAATAACTGAAGCTAGCGGAGAGAGAATATCTTCAGCTGCCCAACATCATCCAGAAGCGCAACCTGGTGAAGGTATGAAAATTGATAACATTGCCAAGTTGCGTAATGGCGACTCTGGATTTTCCTTGTTCCATTTTGGTGGTCCTGTAGCTCTTTCAACAGGAAATAAACAAGATTGTGTGCCATCAAAAGCAGGAAATGGAGAATTATCTTCAAAAATAATGGCAGATGAAATTGAAAATGATTCTGTTTTCAATAAGAAAGAAACCACTATGGAAGAGTATAACTTGTTTGCAGCAAGTAACGGCTTGAGGTTTTCATTTTTCTGAATATGCCAATGAGAAGTAGCAAGGTGGCTATTTGGGAGTTCAGTCCCTATCTTCTTGTACGGTATTTGGAGTTTGAAGACTTAGTAAGCCAGCACTCAATAATCTTCCTCTGAGAAATTTCAATTTTAGCTACCGTTAGTTTGATTGATATCCAATTTGTGTCATTTTTAAATGTAGAGAGCAATTTGGGTGTGGTATAATGCTTGAGGTTTTCTGTACCGGTCAGCTTTTCATATTAATGAAGAATTTATTGGTATGATTTTTCTTTCACGAATATAGTGAAACTGATGATCATTTGTGTATTTTCAATTTTAATCTTCAAATTTTAATATTTTAGAAGTTTCAAATTAAAATTTAACTATTTCAAATTGTTTAATTTAAATTTTAAAAGTCTTATTTTTGTCAGTTATTAGTCACATTAGTATTGAGAGTTTCGTCCAATTGTAGTGAGATGCATATTAATATTTTAAAAATAATAAATTTATGTCATATTAGTGTTAATTTAAGTACTAGCAAAAGAAAAATATTAAACACTTACAAAAACATATAAACAATTGAAATTGACAAATTCCCAGTGCATTAGGGAAAAAAAAAGTTAGGCGCTAATAGAATTAACGCATAACTAAAGATAGAAAACAAAATTAATGTGCTTTTCGTCAAAATATAAGTAAGTTTTAAAGTTTTAACTTTAACTTTTTAAAAACATTTAATTTATATTATTCTCTTTTAAAAATCCGTCATTTAAATGTTTAATTGAACATATCAAATTAAATTTGAATGCTCCAAAATTATAAAATCTAACCCACCTTCCAGTGAACATATCAAAATTAAAGATACACTTTTTACTTTTTTATCTAAGCTAACACTAACGGTTTGAATTAATGAAATGTAGATGCCCTTAAAGAATCCCCGTACTACTAGGCCGTACGCTGTTACTACTCTTGAAGCCATATTCACATTCAGGGCAAACATAACTCCTGCAGCAACTGCAACCACCAAGGCACAGCAAACGTCGTTATCTTTGCAAACTTCGGTCAGCTTTGCCGCCAGTCCTGTATTTTTGTTTTCAATAGCTAACTGCAAGTCTTGGCACAGATTCACTAAAATATTTGTTTGAACGGGTAGAAAAGAGCCTGGAGGGGTTTAGTTAGGCAAGCATAGACCTTGGTCATGCGCTCCTACGAGTCCTGTGATAAGTTGAACTTGTATTTTCGTAACACAAGACGAAGTTAAAAGGACTGTTGCAGATCATTCCCCGATAGATTAGTTCATGGTGATAATATGATTCAAATTGTGGATAAATTAGCTCATGTTCTACATAGGATAACAACGTTTTTTTTATATACATCGAAAGAACCAAATTCTGTAGCTTTACCGGGCGCTTTCAAAAATTACTTAGGCGTGCAGATAGACAAGTGAAATCTGGCTACCCCAGCCCTACTAAGAGTCAGTGGGCCACCAAAACTGAAAATATTGATACAGATTGCAGACTTTTTGATAGAACTCTAGTTTCATAACACTAGAGATTTACTGTTTTATTGAGATATAGCCGTAATGTATATGTTCATTACAGTATAGAAGTATAGTATGGCATACTATGCAGGGCAGAAATGCTCCTCAAAAGGTTTGATACTCCTTCTGTCACAAGTAAGACACTCTATCCCCCCCCCCAATTTACATTCTGTTACGCCTAACCACTTAGTCACATCAGCTTTTAACTAACTCTCCTCCTGGCCCACTATTCTTCCTCCTAGAATAAACTTTACAGACTAATGGTTTATTTCCCCTATTATTGTCCCTCTCATTGTCTAGTACATTCTCTCCCTTGCCGATCCTATCATTGCCCTCTCCTGGAAGAGCAGCCTTGTCCTCAAGGCTGAAGAGAGAGAATTGGTTTCGGATCAGCACTTCATCTTCCCATTTAGCTTGTTCCACTGGTTGACCCTTCCATTTAATCAATAATTGCTGTGTTGCGTCTCCTATAGTAGTTACAGTCTTGCTGGCCAACACCTCTTCCGGTTCCACCATGTCATCCACTTCCAGTTCTAATCCTTCAGGTAAAGAAGCCTCCACCGAATAATTTCCCACTGCCTTCTTAAGTTGTGACACATGGAAAATAGGGTGAGCTCTCGAAGTGGGAGGTAATTGGAGTTTGTAAGTCACTGCTCCAATTTTTTCCAAAATTAGGAAGGGCCCAAAATATCTAGCTGCCAATTTCTAATTGATTCTTTTAGCCACTGTGCTTTGTCTGTGAGGACGTAACTTCAGAAAAACAAACTCCCCTACTTGAAAGGACTGCGGAACTCTGTTTCTGTCCGCATACTTCTTCATTTGCTGTTGTGCCCTGTTCAAGTTATATTTCAGCTGCCTTAATGCTTCATCTCTGTCCAATAATTCCCTAGCCACTGCCTCAACCCTAGTTTCACCTTGTAAATATCTCACCAGTGTGGGTGGCTTTCTTCCATACACTACCTCAAACGGTGTGGAACCTGTGGAGATATGAAATGTAGTGTTATACCATAATTCTGCCCAAGAAATCCAATGGGACCAGTGTTTAGGTTGTTCAGAAGCAAAACATCTCAAATAGGTTTCTAAATACCTATTAAGGACCTCGGTTTGTCCATCCATTTCCGAGTGATAAGATGAACTCATTTTAAGCAACGTACCTTAGAGACGAAACAATTCTCTCCAAAAATGACTTACAAACAAGGGGTCTCGGTCACTTACAATTGATAAGGGAACACCATGTAAGCGGACTATCTCTTTAACAAACACCTCAACCACACTCTTAGCAGTATACGAATGTTTTAAAAGAATGAAATGGCCATACTTAGATAACCTATCCACCACGACCAGCACTGCTTCAAAACCTTTAGACCTCGGAAGCCCCGTTATGAAGTCCATTGAAATATATTCCCAAATCTGATTGGGAATGGGCAAGGGTTGCAGCATCCCCCCTGGGGATGTAGCAGCATATTTCTGTCGCTGGCATGTGTCACAAGACTTAACAAAGTCTTGAATCGACTTCTTCATTCCAATCCAATAAAGATTACTAGCAATCCGCCTATAAGTGCGCAGAAATCCTGAATGTCCTCCCATAGGAGAAGAATGATATTCTTTCAGCAACAAAGGAACAAAAGGGGATGAAGCTGAAAGAACCAATCTTCCCTTGTGCAAAAGAACCCCCTGCTGCCATGAAAACCCGGGTTTAGAAGTATGATTCTGTTGTAAGTCTCGAATAATGTTACACAATGTCAGATCCTTTTGCACCTCCTGCTGAATTTGTTGACTTTCTGTCCACACCGGAAATGTAACAATGGTTTGAAACTCCCCTTCCTCATGAACCCGTGATAAGGCATCAGCTGCCTTGTTTTCTGGACCCGATTTATATACGATTTCGAAGTGATAACCCAGTAGTTTAGCTATCCAACACTGCTGATCTGTGGTAGTAATTCGCTGCTGCAACAAATAGCGTAGACTTTTTTGATCCGAATAAACCACAAAAGGTCTTCCAAGCAAGTAGTGGCGCCAATGGTGCACTGCCAATACTAGAGCCATCAGTTCTTTCTCATAGGCTGACTTAGAAATATTCCCAGCTAAAAATGCCTTACTGAAATAAGCTATCGGTCTTTGATTTTGCATCAACACAGCACCCACTCCATTACCTGATGCATCACATTCAATTTCAAAGGGTTGTGAAAAATTGGGAAGAGCTAAAACTGGAGATGTAGTCAAAGCCTTTTTTAAAGCCTCAAAAGTTTCCAAAGCTGCAGAATTCCATTGAAACCCCTCCTTCTTAGTCATTTCAGTTAACGGCTTAGCGATCTTACCATAGTTCATGATGAACTTACGGTAGTATCCCGTCAAATCAAGAAATCCTCTTACCCCTTTAACATTCCTCGGAATAGGCCATGCCAATACAATACTTATTTTACTAGGATCTACTTCTACTCCTCTCCCGGAAATAATATGCCCCAAATAAGCAACTGTTTGTCTCCCAAAGCTACACTTCTGTTTATTAGCTACAAATTGATTGTGTTGTAACACCCCTAGAACTTGTGATAAATGCTCAATGTGAGAGTCCCAATCTGCACTATAGACCAAAATGTCGTAAAAAAAAACCAGCACAAACTTTCTAAGGATTGTCGCCTGAAACGTCGCTAGTGCATTGGTTAAACCGAACGGCATCACAAGAAACTCGTAATGACCGTTATGAGTCCAAAAAGCTGTCTTAGGTATGTCTTCTTCCACAACCCTGATCTGGTGATATCCGGATTTGAAGTCTAACTTAGAAAAAACATGTGCATTATGCAATTCATCCAATAATTCATCTACCACCAGAATAGGATACTTGTCTTGTATGGTAACCCTATTTAATGCCCTATAATCAACACACATTCTCCAAGAGGCATCCTTCTTTTTAACTAAAATAACTGGGCTAGAATAAGCACTGGAACTATGCCTTATAATACCTACCTGCAACATCTGTTGGACTTGTTTCTCAATTTCATCTTTGTGATGGTGAGGGTACTTATAGGGTCTTACACTGATAGGGCCTTGCCCTTGCTGTAGAACGATAGCATGGGCATGCCTCCTTTTGGGGGGTAATCCTTTTAGCTCTTAGAACACTTCTGAAAATTGTGTTAGTACCTGATTCAACTCCTTTTGCTGTCTTGAGTTCAGCTGAGGCTGTTGATTATCTGTTGGCTCCACCACTTCAGCTACTTGAGAGTCATTCGTCAGACACTCTAATAAGCTATGCAAGGATGCCGGACCTCCAGCATGCTCATCTCTTCCCTGTTGGCCGGATCTGTTATCTGTATTACCTCTTACTTCCACACTCCTCCCCTCATATTGAAACTGCATGGTCATCTCTTTCCAGTCGACAATGACTTTCCCCAACGTTTGCAACCAAGCCACTCCTAATATGATATCCATACCCCCTAGTTCCAGTATATATGCATCAATTTTTAGCTCTAAGTCTCCCATCCGGATGGGAATTGCCATACACTTCTGATTGGTGGTCACCTTGTGGCCATCCCCCAACCGAATTTCCAAGCTCCTGGTCATGCTTATTTGTAATCCCAAATAGCTAACTAGCTTCGGTGAGATGAAATTGTGGCTTGCACCACTGTCCACTAATGCTACAATAGGAACCCCCCAGATCTCTCCTTCAATCCTCATGGTTTTACTTTCAAATAACACAATTTTATGGATTCCGAACACTCCCATAGCTCGACATTCCAATGCTACTTCTTCATCCCCAACCTCAGCATCTTCACCTTCAATAGCTATTATTTCCCCTTCCTCATTAAGTGTTTTATTGTCTTCCAATATCAACAACCGAAGTTGTTTTTCTGCGCACTGATGTAAAGGGTGGAATTTCTCACCACGCCTAAAACATAATCCCTTAGCTTTCCTCTCCATTAGCTCCTGATAAGAAATATGTCGCAACCCTCTATTCTTCTCCGGCAGTGCCCTTCTCTCCCCCTCCGCACGTCTCATCGGCGCTACGGTGTGAGAACTCCAGGTTCGATTCGGTGCTTGTTCGTCAAAGCGCCGGGTTCGACCCGACCCATTTTCTTCCCTGCCCGCTCCGTAACCCATCCAACGTGAATGACCCGACTCTGCATGCATCTGGCTACCCCTGTTATTGTTTCTAAAAACAGCGTCACCCCTATGAGACCAATTGCGATATCGGGGAGCAGATGATTCATACCTTCCTTGTTCACCGTTCAACTCTTCTTCTACCGCCCCAGCGATCTTCATCATCTGAAACCGATTAACTGGGCTGAATGTGCGCACCCTACGTCTGATATCTTCTCGCAATCCACTTATGAAGTAACCCATGAACTATGCCTCTGGTAAACGACCCACCTATGAGGACACAAACTCAAAAGCCTCTATATATTCTTCTATCGAATCTGTTTGACGTAAATCCGAGAGCTCTTCAAATGGGTTCTCAAATCGCCTTCCTCCATACCTCTCGATTAGTGCCTTTTTCAACCTCTCCCATGTTAATTCCACTTCAGTCTCCCTAAGGAGGTTAAACCAGTGAATCATCAACCCTTCCATGCTTAAGAGAGCCAACTTGATTTTCAAGTCTTCGGAAGTGCCATGTACTTCAAAGTAGATCTCTGCTCTCGTAATCCACCATACCGGGTCCGACCCATCAAACATAGGTAACTCCACTTTCCTCACCGACATTCGATACTCATCCATATTACCCAGCGACTGTTCCAGCTGAAAATGCTGTTGCGTCTGTTGCATTCCCTTCTCTCCAGCTACCGTAGATCTCCTCTCAGAGGAATCACTTCCTTGTCCTTCCTCTGGATGTTTTCCCATCATTTTGCTCATTTCCAGCAGCAGTGATCTCTGCAACTCCCCCATAGCCATTCTCATTGTTGCTTGAATATCCTCGACTGCCTCTAAACTAGCCATCCACAATTCCAACAAATCTACCCTATCCGACATCTTTGGTGGCATGAAGATGAACCTCCGTAATACCAAAAGAAAATTCTCTCCTCTCTCCCGCTAGTGATTGATCCGGTAGGTCGGACCAATGATAGAACTCTAGTTTCAGAACACTAGATATTTACTATTTTATTGAGATATAGCCGTAATGTATATGTTCGTTACAGTATAGAAGTATAGTATGGTATACTATCCAAAGCAGAAATGCTCCTCAGAAGGTTTGATGCTCCTTCTGTCACAAGTAAGACACTCTATCAGCCTACCTCTCTCCTGACCTCAGCTCCCTACATTCTGTTACGCTTAACCGCTTAGCCACATCAGCTTTTAACTAACTCTCCTCCTGGCCCACTATTCTTCCTCCTAGAGTAAACTTCCCAGACTAATGGTTTATTTCCCCTATTATTGTCCCTCTCATTGTCTAGTACATTCTCTCCCTTGCCGATCCTATCACTTTGTTGCTCTTGTACAACATTTCCTGAACAGACGTATAACTAGAGGCTTAATCGACTACCAAACCATATAGAAGCCTGGAAAAGTCTTGGCTACATGAGCCAACTCAACTGTTCCATAAAAATCTTTTCCCTTTCAAATCTCAAATGCAGTGTTAATAACCCATAAGCATAATGATAAAAAGAGCAACTAACCTAATATCTGCAGGGAATGGGTCAGTGAAGAGCATTTCTTCAAGGGCCAAGAAATGTGAAAAGGAATAAGATGAAGAACAGATAATGCTCACATCAGCTCTACCAAAAAAGATTCTAACATACATAAGGTTCAGCAATTCCAGACGTTTATAGAAGTTTTTGTTTCAACCTCGTACTTTCAAGGCATCTGGGCACCACCCTTTACAGAAATGCTCTACTGAAAGTTTTTCACCTCACAAAACTGTAGAACAGCAAGAAAAATTCCTGGCTCGTCTGCATACTCGGTCATCTCAAACGAATGATTTTCTGCAACCTTCTGCAAGGTTTCCCTGTCAGGCAAGTCAGCAATCACAGCATCTGGGTACTGTTTCTTCTGCTGTTCCAATACTTCTCTTCCCAGGGGATGACTAATAACCACTCTTGCCCCTAATAATCATTACACAGAGGTCAGAACCTCAAACAGGGATTCGAATTCTCTGATTACCACCAATTTAAGATGACTGATACGATTAATTAGTTAATGAAGTTCTAACAGCATTACATTCTTGTATATGCATTTTTAGTCAAAACACTGAAATGGAATTTGATGTTAGTGTTTAACTGGTTCAAGTGAAAAAAAAGATAAAACTCATTGCATACACAATTACCTGGTGAACAACATTTTGCAAGTGCTGCAAAAACCTCGTCAAGCGTAAACGACAAAGCTGGCAGGAAATAGAGAAACACAACATCCAAAGGTGCCCACTTTTTTGGTACACTTATCAGCTCCCCTTGCCAACATTTGACCTCGTCATACTTTTCCTTGATAACAGCTAATTGAAAAAGTGAATCATGAACAACAAGCAAGAAATTGAAAGATGAAGTCTTAACCAAGTGATCTACAAATTTTTCTGATCCAATTGAAACCAAAACCCTTGAATCATCTTGAATTCCTCCTGCAGATATAATGCGGCCAATGTGTTCAATATGGTCCTCATTGGAATTTAACTCATCCAAATCAAGAAAGGACCAATCTTTTTCAACCAATTCTTGAAAATCAATTACAGATATTGATCCTTCACTCGATGGAAATGTAGCTTCAGTACAAAAGTGACTAGTGAGCAAGGGAAAATGTTTTCTATTGGGGGATGAGAGCTGAAGAAAAGGCATGCAGCTAGAACAAGCGGTGTTGTGACAACTAGTGGAAACACGTAAAGGATGTAACGGATGACGAGTGGAGGAATAACTTGGATGCGAAGTAATGAACAGAGGTGAGGACAATAATAGGGAATTCATCGAATAAACTTGTCCTACCTTTTGTAGGGTACAAGTTGGGCAATTCCCGGAGATTAACTAAAGTTGAAGGAGTCAAGCAAAAATTGTCAATGCTGAGGTAATGCAAGGCATCTTGTCAATACACCATAATAACTCCATATTCCATATGTCCCCTTTATCCCGCTACCTGAAGCATAAAAAGAACATGTAAAGAAAATTAGACTCCAATCAGTGCTTAATCAGAGTAACGGAGACATGAGCTAGAAGTAACTTGGAAAGTGAAGCAAACAGAGTTAACGACCATATCAAAGTCCACCAAGTTTGTACAAATCCGTGTCCAAGAAGTCAAACTCTCCTATCAGTTAAACATAGTCATAATACCCAGTTAACACAAGCTTCTACACATGCATTCAAAGCCTGCTTCAATTATATGTTCAACCGTCAGCTTTAACTTGGAAACTGCAACAGATCACATACTTGAGACTCTCAACATATGAGATAAGCAAACTACAATGGGGTGTATAGTACAAAACACCAATTCCTGCATCAGGGTAACATGACCCAGTGACTGACCAAAACACCAATTCCTGCATCAGGGTAACATGACCCAGTGACTGACTCAAAAGCCAAACCAACCATCAATAAATCCAAATCACATAAACATCTGTTCAACGTTTCTATCAGACATCATGAAAAAATATACACCATTAGAACAAAAAAAGCTAATAGTGCAGCTCAAAACAGGAGCAGACACTGGCACCAGAACCCAAAACCGAACTCATTGGAGGGAATATTATTATCCCGGAAACCTGTCGTATTATCTTATGCCAACATGTAGGGTAGAAGTCTCAAAGAGATTGGAGTCCAGAGGTCTAAATAATAAAATATTTTGAAACAAGTGTTTCAAACACAGCTACATAACATAGTTTTTCATTATCAAGTAAATTACTCAACATTTTAACAGAAAACCAAACGAAAAATAGCTACCAAGACAAGAAAAAGTTCCCGTTATAATTTTCCTTTCCACACTTTCCAACGAAACAAAACATAAATCAATCAGAAAAGTGAATGACAGGCTCCTAACGATAAAATTTAAGGAACTTTTGAAGCTCCATTTAGACAAGTTCTTTACGTGTAGGCTATGCATACAAGATGAAAAGACATAGAAGGAAAGATGAAAGAGATAAGATAGAGGAGTTAGTAGACGTTACCTCGGAGACCCTATCGCAGAACCAAGCGAGTAATTACAAGAAGAGATCAAGACTTCGGTAAAATGATAGAAGAACAGAATCTTACTATTTGGTCAATCGGATATGTACATCCACCGTTTATAATTGCAGCAGCGAGCTGGGACCACTCAGACAAATCGTGACAAGGCCCGTGGACGGGCTGAGCTAGATTACGATCAACCAAAATCCATCACAAATTTCTTCTAAAATTTTAAGATCATATTTGACCTAATATTCAAATTCAAATTTAACTTATTATAAAAATTTTAAATTTAAATCTAGGCCCTAAGTCTAACTCCATGCAATTAGTTTATGTTTTAGTAAATGAAATCAAGTAAAATTAAAAATTGTTAATCATATATTTATCAAATAAAAATAATCATAAATTCCTTTTAAAAATAAAATATAATTAAATTAAATTAAATTCAGTATACATAATTATATAATTCTAACAAATTTAAATAGTCAATATTTATTTATATATTAAAATAGTTAAGAAGAGGAAAATTTTTACAAAAATTAAATTTGAACTTTTTTTGATTAAATTCATAATTTTTAATATTTGAAATTTAATTCTTAGATTAAAATAATTGTGATAAAAATAATAGGTAAAAGGAAAAATTATATAATTGGTTTTGCTTTTAGAAAGAAGAAAGTATAATGAAACTAACTAATAAAAACAAAATAAAGAAAACATGCGAAAAATGATAAAAGTGGAGAATTCGGTAGAGATCTAATTTTTTGATTGAATTTCAGCCTACACCTTAATTAGACATATTTCATTGACTTGTTGTTTTCTAACCTCTCCCAGAAACTATTAATCTTGGGTTAATAATTAACCCAAGTTTTTCCTTAGGTTTTGTTTAATCAAGATACGATCATTAATTAAACCTAACCACCGAATAACTTAGGATACGATATCTAGATTTAATTAGATAGTAACATTACGAATTAGAAAAACTGATTAATCAAGAAAACAACTACAAACGATGCGTCATTTAACCTAGGTCACACTATCCCTAATGATTACGAATCATTAATCGTTACACATGAATTTTAATATAACAATTACGAATTACATCAAAATTCTATGCAATTGGTTTGCAATTAAACGATTCAATGAAATCATTAAAATCATCCTTTCATAATACCCAATGAGCTCATACATAAATAACTAAACAGTAACGAAAATTCGGTTATCCACATACAAAACCCAAATCAACTAACATAAGATAACATAATCAATTTCTAATGCGAGAAAGAAACAATAAAAATAGTAAAATATACTTAACCTGGGTCGTTGGCTTCAATGTCACCTCCGAATTGACGTCGGAACATCTAGCCCTTCATAGGCTTCATGGGTCTTGATAGTTATGCATTAGTCTATGTTTTTCTAAGTAATTGACATTTATTTCTTACATAATAGTTGATTATTGTTGTAATTTAGGATCCATTTTGTATGTTTTGGTTTTGTTTGATCCCATAGAGAGTGTGTAATAATTAATCTGAGTTTTTCCTTAGGTTTTGTTTGATCAAGATATGATCATTAATTAAAACTAACCACCAAATAACCTAAGATATGATCTTTAAATTTAATTAGGTAGTAGCATTACAAATTAGAAAAACCAATTAATCGACGCAATAATCACATACGATGCATCATTTAACTTAGGTCATATTATCCCTAATGATTACGCATCATTAGTCGTTACATATGAGTTTCAACATAATAATTATGGATTACATCGAAACTCTAGCATATGAGTTTGCAATTAAACGATTCAAGGAATGCATTAAAATAATTCTTTCACAATACCCAATGAGTTTATACACAAATAACCAAACAATAACGAAAATTCGATTATCCATACACAAAATTGAAATCAACTAACATAGGATAATATAATCAATTTCTAATGAGAGAGAAACAATAAAAATAGAAAAGTATACTTAACCTAAGTTGTCGATGTCGATATCAATGTCACCTCTGAATCAATATTAGGACGTCTAACTCTTCATGAATCTCTCCCAAAAAATACTTCAACCCCATAAAAATACCCTATTCGAAGACCCCTTATAGTGCCTCGACACTTCTCGCAGCTCTCTTCTATTCTCTATTCTATTTTCTATTCTATCTCTCGTTACTATAGCTTTGATGTGACAAATAAACTTGTTATGCCCACCTTACTGTTCACCTATCTTTTTAACCCTCACAGACTTCTCTCTTAAGCGCTACGTTTAACGCAGACTTCTCCGCTCTACGCAGACACTGCGTCTGTGCTTCCCATCTGCTACGCTACCGTTTCGTGCTACTATTTCCCATCTGTGTTGCGTTGTTTTATCATAGACTACTTCCTTCCAGTTGCCTTCATCTGCTTCCAGCGATTATTTGCATTTTTTCTTTTAATTTTCTTCTTGTCTTTTAATTTCTTCTTTTTACTAAAATGACCCAAATGTCGTTCTTTCGACCCACTTTAACTTCTTTACTTCAAAATTATGTCTAAAATCACATGTGAGTTAAAGTGAGTATCTTAAGCAATTTTATGTCAATAATCACTAAGTGTTATGAAATAACATTATTAATTAAGCATCTATCAATTTCCTCCACACTTAATTTTTGGTCATCCTTGGGCAAATTATTAAAATTAAGCTCAAAGACCCAAAACATTTACTCATTTCCGATATGTTCCAACAAACATAAACAACTTTCAAAAATTATAGTAAGAACTTAACATTTCAAGTTTTTACTCATGATCAATCAACATTCAATATCTTCAAAATTTGAACAATCTAATGGTAGACATGGAAAATGTGTTTAACTAAAATATATCCACAAGTAAAGGTTGTAATGTGGGCAAAGGTAAGGTGATGTATTTGGGTTAAGTGGCATAAGAGTCATTAAAGCTAGTGAAACAAATGTAATACTCAATTATACCACCAAATGCATAAGTTAACATTAATAAAAAAAGTGGGTACCACTAATTATGATGATTGCGTATCGCCAACTATAATGAATGCAATATTTATATTTCATAATCCAATTCAACTCTCACACACAAACCACATGAAGCATAATCCGAAGGAATCACCCATACAATTGATGACAATACATTGAAACCACAAAAGTGAACATTCCAAGTCAACATCTACTTCATATTCAACATACTCGAATAACACATTCATTACAATTCTAAAAAGATACATTAATTATGAATAACTTCAAACTCATATGCACTTCTTCCTTGATAAATTTATTTAAGCAAAAATTTTTCATTCTTTTTCTTTTTCTTCTTCCTTTCTTTTCCATTTTCTTTTCTTTTCTCTCTCTTTTTTTACTTTCTCTTTTTTTTTTCTTTTCCTCATAAAAATTAAAATAAATTACATCAATATGGGAATTTCAATGATAAAACAAAACAGAACATCTTAAAATTAACCAACTCACACATATGTACACCTCCACACTTATATTTTTGTATATCCACAAACTCACCAATCACAAATGCTCCACTAACTTTATGGCTTGGGTAGGAAATTTGGATAAGTATAAATCATGTAATATGGTTAATACAGAAGGAAAGGCTAATAAGGCTCAAAAGGGCTTCTCAAAGAGGAAAATCATGTAATGGGTAGGCTATTTGACTAATGTAGTTCGGAAAAGCAAAGAATACTAATCATATCCATGTTAAAGCATATGATAAAAATGTAGTCTCAAATAGAAATTCAAGGCAAAATCAGGTAGTACATGTTATGAAGGTCACACATTATTAAAAGACAATGAGACTGATACAAATGTGTCAGTCAAATAAGGCTCAAAATCTCACTGGTTTTGTCTACCATTAGTCATTACTCTTTTAAAGATAACGCATATCGATCAATCACAAGAGTAAAAATACATGCTAAAGGTGCCATGAAATTCTCTAGTAAACTCATTCTCTAATAATGACCATATAGTCCTAGAAGCAATACAAAATAAGAAAATGTTTGTTTTATTTGTTTTGTTCTTTCTCTCATTTTGATTGAAAACATAAAAACAAGCAAGAAACAAACTAACATAGAAACATACATGCAAATACAAAGTAACGCAAAAATGTAAAGAAAAGAAATTTACTTCCCTTAGGTTGCCTCCCTGGCAGTGCCTTGGTTTAAGGTCGCTGGCTCAACTCCTTTTTTCTTCTCATGTGACAAAATTATGATTTTCAAGTATTACAGTTAGTGCCACTTTCACGTGAGGATGTTTCGAAAAAGGCCTTAGTTGATCATTATTCCCATTTAGCGTCCTCCTTATCCTTAGACTTTTGATCTCTACTGAGTCCATGCTTTCTTGAAAGATTTCGAATGTCTCTTGACCTTGTTCTTCCTTGTTTAATTCCTCCAACCTGCCAGGTAAAAGTAAAGAGTTATTCTCAATAACAAAAATGGAACTCAATATTTACCTCCGAGCTAAAATATATAGCCTTTTTTGTCTCAAACTCCTCCTCAACTTCTTTGACATAAGCAATTTCTTGAGTATTGCTCTCGAAATTCCCAAGCTCCTCATCACTCTGTAAGATTTTCTCACTAACGTCCATTGGGTATACCTCGGATTGATATGACTACTCCTCAATTTGTGATTCTAGGTTGTCAATCCTTGCTGCCATCTCACCCATTTGGCTTACCATGTTTTAGTTTCTAGACGTTAGATGCCTCATTTCCTGCCGGAACTATTGCAACTGCTATTGTAGGCTCTGTTGAAATTGGAGATTGTTAGTAATCACAACATTCATCAATTCTTCTAGAGATGTACCTGAGTTTTGACAAGAAGCTTCTGGTCCACACAGGAATTGTTTTGTGTCCTGCAAACTATCATGGAAGAAATTCTGATGGTTATCCTATCCATAACAAAAGTTAGGTTGATCAGTCCAAACATTGTTAGAGGATTAAGAATATGAGTTAAAGAAAAAATTACTTCCATCCATGAATTTTTTTAAATATTTATCACAAACACGAAACAAGAAAAAAATGAAAAGATAAAAAAATAACTAAAAAGAAATCAGTTACGAACAAATATATACAAAACATCAATTAAATCACAAGCAAAATCTAAAACACCGCACTCCTCGGAGACGGTGCCAAAATTGGCAGCGCTTCATAATGTTAGTCAAAATAAAATAACTAGACTACTACAATAGTGATGGTGAGTCTAGGTCGATCTCATAGAGAGTATGTGTACAGTTTTTGAAATGAAATGAACTAGTGTGGTTTTGGTTTTAGAAAGAAGAAAGAAACCAACTAATAAAAACAAAGTAAAGAAAACATGTGGAAAATGATAAAAGTGGTGAATTTGGTAGGGACCTTGTTCTTTGGTTCAATCTCAGCCTACACCCTAATTAAAAATATTTCATTGATTTGTTGTTTTCTAACCTCTCCAAGCAACTATTAATCGTGGGTTAATAATTAACTCGAGTTTTCCCTTAGGTTTTGTTTAATCAAGATACGATCATTAATTAAACCTAACCACCGAATAACCTAGGATACGATCTCTAGATTTAATTAGTTAGTAGCATTACGAATTAGGAAAACTGATTAATCAAGGAAACAATCACAAAAGATGCGTCATTTAATCGAGGTCAAGCTATCCCTGATGATTACAAATCATTAGTCGCTACACAAGAATTCCAACATAACAGTTATGAATTACATCAAAATTCTACGCAATTGGTTTACAATTAAATGATTCAATGAACTCATTAAAATCATACTTTCACAATACCCAATGAGTTCATACACAAATGACCGAACAATAATGAAAATCAGATTATCTATAAACAAAACCTAGATCAACTAACATAGGATAACACAATCAATTTTTAATGAGAGAAAGAAATAACAAAAATAATAAAATACACTTAACCTAGGTTGTCGACTTCGATGCCACCTCCAAATTGATGTCGGAACGTCTAACCCTCGATAGGTCATGATAGTTGTGCATTAGTCTATGTTTTTCTAAGTAATTGGCATTTGTTTCTTGCACAATAGTTTATTATTGTTGTAGTTTAGGATTCATTTTATATGTTTTCGTTTAGTTTGATTTTCATTATTGTCCTTTTATGTTTGATGATAATTTAGGGTAAGAATTAATTATTTTTATGCAGAAAGGAAGATTGAGCAACTTGGAGTTTGAGCTAGAGATCAAAGATGAGAAGAGAAAAGAGAACTTTCTATTGCAAATTCCCACGATCATGGGAATCATGCCAATTCCCACAATTGTGGGAACTTTAATTCAGGACATTATGTAAGGTTCAATTAAACTTTAGGTTTTCTAGACTATAAAACATAAATAAAACCTCCAAGCGTGGGAATCATGCCAATTCCCACGATTGTGGGTACTTTAATTTGAGACATTATGAAGGGTTCAATTAAACTTTAGGTTTTCTGGACTATAAAGCATAAATGAAACCTCCAAGGATATATTTTAATGAAAGAGCCACCTTGAGTAAAGAATACAAGTTTTGAGCCTTGAGGAAGGTGAAGATTCAAGGATTATCATTAAGATTGCGGAAAATAACACATCAACACCAAAATTTCCAAATTTTGGCAAAGAAGGGAAGGAGTTTCCTTTATTCAATTTTCTGTGTTTTATTTCTTCTAATCTTTGTAAGATGGATTATTGGAGTGTTGATGATGTTTTGGAGACCATGAGTGACTGATTTAGTTTTAGGGATTGCTTTTGAACTATTTTATTAAAACTCCTATTTTATTGAATTGAATGAAAGTTGTCTTTGATGATTGTTGTTTATATTTATGTCTGCAACAAATCGAGAGAGTGAGTAAGATTATTTGTGTTGGTTGTACAACAAGCATTGGCATCCTATAGACTTACAATCATCACGTTAATTGAGTAGCTAGAATAGAGATCTCGACTAATTTGATTGATCACCCATAGGATAGCTTAACAACTAGTTAAATTGGTGGAGTGCTTAGGTGGGTTGAGAGATCGCTTAATCGACTTTATTTAATTTAATTAGGGACAATTAGTTACACCTTGAGAGAGGGTAACTAATACAATTGGACAACTTAGGTGAGACACAATTCGATTGATAAAATAGGAGGGAGACAAAATCAGAAGAAAGTAATCTCTAGTCTTTATATTCTTGAATTCCAATTTTCTGCATTTTAGTTTTGTCTATTGTTCATTGTTAGTATTTCAATTTTAATTTAATTTTCTAGATTATTTCCATTAAAAACAATTTCGTTTCTTAAAAAAAGTTTGATCTGAATTAAGTGGTGTTTGGGCATCAATCCCTATGAGATTGATATCCACTTTTTAATTACAAGTCATGACCTGTAAACTTGCAATTTTTTAGCCTAAAACGAATAGATTGTTTTGCATAATTCACTTAACAAGTTTTTAGTGATGTTGCCAGGGATTGTTTGTTTAGCATATTGTTTAGTTTATATTGCTTTGATTTAATTATTTTGATAATTTAAAAATTCATTAATGAATAAATAGTTGACGTAAGAACATTGGCCTGGCATGTGATAGACCATGATACAATTTAAACAAAACAACGAAGCACTACATCAACACAAATTAGACCAAACGACAACGTTCATGATGGATAAATAAAGAAATTTGACATTTAGGGTATAATGATCTCCATCTTTTAGGAGAGTAAGAAAAAGTTTCTCGAAAAGGTAGGGAGGCGACGATAGTGATGGACTTTATTGACTTAGAGGCTTTGCTTGTCTTCCTTATGGATCTGCCACGTTTTGTTTTGCTGTAAGTTTCTTAATCCTAGGTAAACATACTTCCCTTTGTGTTTACGAAATCTTTTGACATTAGGGCAAGCGTACAATCTCTATAAACTTTGATCTTGCTAATTCTCCCTGTGTTGGGGTTTAGAGGGAGCAATCCTCACTATAGGGCCATCCTTTTGTCAGATTCTTCCTGCATTGAAGATCATCAGGCATGTTCTCGACTCAAGTAATCTTGACGACACAGAATATTCTCCTTCTTCTAAAATTGTTCTGCACAAATAACCTTTTTCTGGGGTATAACAAGGACTCAGTGACGATCCATCAAGCTTATATCAACTTGTAAAAATTTTTTAGAAGAAAGCCCTTTCTTTTTAGCTAAGTAAGTTCAGATGGCTAGTACTTTAATATTTTCATGTAAGTGTGTTTCTGAACTGCTGGAGATTCTAGATGTTTTGCTCTATGTTGATTTGAACTAATTTGAAACCATGGATGTATGAATGCGTTGTGTTGATCTAAAACGATCTAAACTATTGATCCATTGTCTATGAGGTTTCTTTATTCCTTTTTTCTTTGCATGTTTCTTTATAATTGCCATTCATTTGCCAGTTTGGATGAGCAATCTTTGATAGAGTTAGAGGAGATAATTAATTCTCTAACTTTAACAAAGATGCAATCTCTGACTTGATATGAAGTTCTGTTAAAAGAGTGGAATCTTCTTATGTTCCTTTCTGCCCTAATTTCCTTAATGCAAGTCACAAAGGAAATTAGGTAGGTTAGAGAATGAGGTTAAGAATTAGTCTGTAGCCTATTGAACCACTGCATAATCCTTTTGAATTAAACTGAGCCTAGGGACCAAAGACATCTGTGTCTTATCCAAGACCAAATGTCATCTGAGAAGGGATATTTAAAGAATAAGTGATCCCTACTTTCCTGGCCAGAATTGTACAGGACACAATCTGCCCTTGAGTTCAAGAAGAGGAGCCTATCCATAGCGCTAAGCTTGTTTTGAACAGTAAGCCATAGGATAAAATAATAACTCAGTCTTAGCTCTTTATACCAAATAGCTTCTACCATTCTACCTTGGTAGTCCTCTGAAATAGCCATTCCCTGCAATTTTTTGTTTTGAAAAAACCTTATGGGTGATCTCTCCAAATATATTAGTTAAGGGTCAATAGGTTAGGGTGGTAGGATGGTTGAAGATGATGAACTCCTCTTGGGAATTCCTCCCATTTGACCTTCCCTAATAAAAACCGTTACTCTTGTGGTTATAGAATATAATTAAAGAGCTGAAGTGCAATTTGATTAAAGATTAAGTGACCATTGCTTGACCAATTATCATACCAAAAACTAGCCTTCTCTCTAACCCCCACCTTACAATAAATTTCAGAAGTTAGTGTCTACTTGACTTTCAGTAATTGAGTTAGAAACCAAGAGTGGGAGGACTTAGGGTTTATACCCTATATATTATGACCTTTAAGACATAGGCATGAAGCCATTTAACCTATAAGGTATTGTCTCCTTGTAGAATAAGCCATAATTTCTTCGTCAATAGAGCTTTGTTAGACAACTTTATAAGAATAATCCCCGATGCTCCCTTCCTTTTAGTTCTACAAACATCAACCCATATAACTTTAACATACCCTTTATGCAAACTGCCACCTCCCCATAGAAAGTTCCTTGTAAGCATTTCCAATGATTTGATGACTCCCCTTACCAACACCATATTTGAAGACCAATATGTGTGCATAGAGTTTAAAAATAGAATTGACCAATTGTATCCTTCCTCTAAAGATTAGAGTACGGTTGGTCTAAAAGGATAATAACTTCTAAATTTTCTCAATGAGTGGATAGCATTCCCTAAACTAAATCCTTCTAGAAGTAATTGGTAGACCTAGCTATTATGGAGGGCCATCGGTCCTTAACATTCTAGATAAGGAAGAAACAAGTCCTTCCAAGTGGATTGCACTTTTAGAGAGAACAAAGTGACTTTTGTTGTAGTTAACAGTGAGGCCAGACATAAAGTTGAATAGATTCAATAAAGATACAAGGAGTTTGATAAAAACCTCATCAACCTTAGAGAATAAGAAAAGATCATCTGCAAAGCATAGACTTACTAAAGAAACTTTCTTGCATCGGCTATGAGGCTTGAAACTTGAACCCCTAGTAGTGTTATACTTTAAAAGGGATGTTAGAGCTTCGATACATAATATAAACAGATAGGGAGATATAGGATCACCTCGTCTGAGTCCTCTATGCCCATGGAAGATATTTTTAGGAGATCTATTAACTAAAATAGCATAGGAAGGGGAAGTAATACAACATTTAACCCATTTGATGAAAACCATCGGAAACCCCATCACTTCTAGTAACCTCAACATAAAGTTCCATTTAACACTGTTAAAAGCTTTCTTAAAATCATTCTTAAAAGTACAAATTTTTGGAGATTTCTTTCTTAAGTAACTTCTAAACAATTCTTGAACAATAAAAATACTATCCCTGATTTGTTTGCCCTGTAGGAAAGCACTTTGATTATCACTAATCAAGGACCCCAAAACAGATTTCAATCTATTAGCAATAATCTTGGCTAGCACTTTATAAATAAAGTTAGAGCATGCAATATGTCTACAATCCTCTAAGGTTGCAGGATTGCTTAGTTTAGGGACTAGGCAGACGTAGGTTTTGTTGATCTCTTTTAAAAAAGTCCTTAAAGAAAAGAAATCTTTAATAGCTGCTTTCACCATAAGACCAACCTCATTCCATGCTTTCTAATAAAAGAATCCAGTGAAACCATCTAGTCTAGGAGCTTTTTTAGGATTCATTTAGAAGACTACCCCTCCAATCTTTGAATCTTCCATAGGTCTAGTTAAAAAAACTTGTTCTGCATTAGAGAGGCTATTAAGGATAAGGGAGTCTCAGAACTGAGTATCCAACGAAACATTTTGACAGATATAGAAATATTTGAAATAATTCTGAGCTTCTTTAAACAAGTCCTAGTGCTTACTTAACTTCCTCCCATTTGCTAAAGAAATCTCCTTTATAGAATTGTAGTTCTCCTTGGCGATAATTGAGCTGAAAAAGAATTTTGTATTCCTATCTCCATTTTTAAGCTACTTCACCCTAGCCCTCTGCTCCATAAGACTGGCATGATTATTTAGAGCTTGCAAATAGACAGATAGGGCTGATCTCTCTTGAGATAATAAGAAATTATCCCCCAGGGTTTTAGGAAAGATTAAGTTGAAACTGGGATAGTTTATCTTTGGCTATAGAAACAACCCAAAGATTGTCCTCCCCTACCTAATTTTTTAGTTTCTTTAGGGCCTTTTTGATTAGTTTCAGCTTCTGGATACATTGGAATTGAAGGGTTCCATGAACAATAGCTGTAGTTCCTTCTCAAACACAGGTCAGAAATCCTTCTACATTTACCAAGTAATTGTTAAATCTAAAGGGTTGACAACGCTTCATCTTTAGGAATAAGTCCTCCACAGCCACTGGAGTATGGTTCGAAAACATAGGGTCTAGGAAAGAGTCTTTTCTTTACAGGAAAGCCCGTATCCATGCTTGATTAACCATAACCCAATCTAGAATTTTCCAAAGTGCCCAACCATTAGGCTGCTTACTGCTCTAGGGGAAAAAGTGTCCAGTAGCCTTAAGGTTAAGAACTCCTAACTGATCAACACACTCCTTGAAATCTAAAGTAATTTCTTAAGGAAAAATGACCTTCTACTTTTGTTCTAAAGAGGGTGGAATTAAAATAAGCCAAGGGCCTACCAAGCCCCTTTGCAAGCTCAACAAACTCACCCAAAGCTCCTTTCTTTGAAACATATGATTGAAGCCATACACTATTGGTGCATAAAATGAAGAATTAGGCTCAACAAAATGCCATTTCATGTGCATAACCTGTACCTCCACTTCCAACATCTGAATATCAAATATTCGAAGATCAAACCATATGACAATTCGACCAAAAACATGAGCTTGATGATTGGTGTGGAATTGCCACTTATTTCCTAAATTTTTAAGATTCTTGAGGTTTTTCGATTTGACTTTTTCTTCCAAAATAGAAAAAACTGAAACTTTCTCCTTAGCAAAAAAATCCTTTAAGGCCAAGAGTTTTTAAAGGCAATTAAGGCCCCTAAAATTCCAAACCACTATCATGATGTAGGGGGTTTGTAGCTTTGGCTTTTGCTCCTAGTTCCCTTCCTCCTTTTAACACTACTAAAATGCTCAACAATCTTTCTCTCTTATGCAGTAGTCAAAGTTGAAGAAGATAAGGTTGCCTCCATATCATCCCCTTATCACCCTTCAGCTCCATTATCTTGCCTTTAGACACTTCTGTTATAGGGCTTACACCAAGGTTGTGCTTTTGTTGAAGTTCTTCAATTAGATCAGTTGAGGCTGCAACATTTTGGGTAGTTTTTAATTCCACCTTACCCACTTCAGCCATCTACTGTTTTCTAGTCAAAACTGGCCCTTCTTGTGTCCTATTTGGCCTATATCGTGCACTTCGGTTCCTTCATTATCACATAGGTCTAAGCCCATTAATTCCTTACAACTCCATTCCTTAAATCTTTTCCCCATTGGTACCCATCTTTTCCCTTGTAACTTTTGTAAATGCCTCCATTGATAATCCACCATGAGAGTATCCTTATATAATGAGCCATTGAAACCCAACCTTATAATGGGAATATGTTCTGGTAAGTCCTTAGAAATGTCTATAGAAATACATAATGAAGCATAGATAATCCTTTTCCTTTTAGCAGTATTCTCATCCATGCATAGAGGTTGACCTAGATAGCTTGCTATCATACTAAGATCTTTAGTAGTCCAGTATTCTAAAGGAACATTATAGAGATTAACCCACAAAGGTACTGACTTTAGTTTTTTTAGTTTCTGATTGAAATCTTGGTTGCCAACTTTGACGAAATAGAGGCAGATTCATTACATGCCAAGTACCCTCTTTTATAGCTTTAACTACCTATGCTTTAGAGGAAAGATAAACAAAGCTAAGTTTTTGTCTACTAACAATACCTCCAACAAGCCCTTATTTTTCCAAGCATTGTTTTTCCATTGTTGTAGCACAGGAAAAGGGGGTTTTCTCTCCAAGAAGAATCCCATTAGTGAGGACTCCTTTGATCATGCACCTTCTTGTAAAATTTCCACTTCTGGTGCAACAATGTCTTTGCCTTGGTCTTCTTCGAAGGGGAGTAGTGTAGGGCAGTGTCATTATCATCAGCAATCACTTTCTTCCAACTCTTCTTGAGATTTGAGGGAGAGGATATAGGTGAGGCCTTTTCAGGGGGCATGGGAGTAGACAAGGTTTGGGAAGGTAGTGGTGGAAAATTTGAGTGTGAAGTTGAGCAAAGGAGGGGGGGGGGCAGGCATGGTCATTAGACAAAAGAAAGGGAGGCTAGAGCAGTGTCAGGAAGAAAGTTTGAAAAGTAGTTTCCAAAAGGGGAAGACAGTCAAGCAGAAAGATTGTATTACCTTAGAAGCAAAAAGGTAGAACGAAGTTAGTGGAGGAAAGGCAGGAGTAATCAATGAGAGGGGGGATTAGGATTTGTTAAAGGTGGAGGTTTTGTAGGAGACAGGGAAGCATGGGAAGTAGAGTTATAAAGGTGATACAGAAGGTTAATGACAGCAAAAGATAAAGGAAGGAAAGTTATGGCTAGGTTGTAATGAGAAGGGGGAGCATTTCTCTCTCTTTTTTTATTGTATACCCTTCAGTATTGGCTAGACATCCTTTGATACTTTTCCTAGTGTGTTTGCAGGTGCATGAACATAAGGAGCATGTGAAGATCAATAGAATTTAGTAACGATGAACTATCTGATATCACAAGACATATCAAGACATCTTAGAATGAGGAATGAGACATTTGAAGAGCTAAATGCCAAGAAGAAATAGAAAGAACAATGATGGAAGATAAATATTATAGGGATCAAGGATATTTTGCAAATTATAATGAGGCACAGTATGGTTTAGGAAGTACTGATCCTTACTAGAACACGTACATTTTGGGCTGGTAGAACCACCCAGATTTTTATTGATCGAACAATGTAAGTACTTACATAGGACATCAAGACCTATTTGAATTTTAGAAAGATGAGTCTAGCTCATGGGATTCCAAATTTGACAAAATCATGGACAAGCTAACAGATATGGAAGAAAACCAGAAGAGGATGTTTTCCATCTAAGAGGAAAGTCAAAAGAGATTGGAAAGAAATTTGATCAAGTTTTTGAAAATCATGCCACTTCTATTCACAACCTAGAGATGCAAGTAAGACAACTTTCTTATGAATTTTGTAAGAGAAGTGTTGAAGATTCTATGAGCCATATGGAATTATATAAATGAGAGCAACATGACTATCACATTTAGGAATGGGGAAGAGCTAAAAGAACCAGTGGAACACCATGCTAAACCCTACTTTATTAAAGACCAAAAGAAAAAAAAAGAGATTAAAGAAAAGAATAAAAACCCTCCCTATTATTCACCAGTTCTTGATATACCATTTGTGAACATAAAAAATTCTTGGGTAGATATTCATGAAAAGAACTATATCTGTTGGATTGATGATGATCAAGTGACATTCAGCATGAATGATGTATTAAAGAATCTGAAGGATAGTAGTTCATTCAGGATAATTGATGTGTGTCAATCTTTTGAAGAAAAAAAGGATGAAGAATAGATGACAACAGACATCAAGTTTGAAGAAGTTATGAAAGTTTTTGTTAGGGAAATGGAAGAAGTAGAGGAGACGAAGGTGATTAAGGAAGAAAGAGAGCAACTCACCTTCATATAGGGCAAACTATTGGATTCAATGGAAGATTCAAGGAGTGTTGTTATTCCTTATTATGTTAACAATTCACTCAAAAAATGGACATTATTAAGCTTAAATGACTTTCATAATCCATATTGTACTTTTGACTATTTTGCAATTTGTAGCTTACTTACAGGATACAAAACTGATGTTGAATGGAAAGGTTTAAGTAGGCCGTTTATAATTGATCCTGTCTGAGTTTCCAAAGATAGAGCATGGAGCTACTGACATTAAAAGAAGCTTTGCATGGGAGGCAAACCATGGAATTCTATTTTCTTTTGATTGTTCATATTAATTTATTTGCTTGACTCATTTAGTTATGATTAGGTTTGATTGATTTTTAGGTGGAGTTTTTTTAATTTCAACTTATTTTCTTGTCGGTAATATTATTTTGATGTGTTTGTAGGTTGTGGGATCTTCATGCTAGGCTTAAAAGAAGGCTTAGGAGTGGAAAAATCACCCTATCCCACGATTGTAGGTTGGTCATTTTCCCACGACTGTGGGAAATCTCTCCAGAAACCTTTTGGAGAGAAAACCCACAATTGTAGGAATGATGGGAATTCCTATGATCGTGGGAATCCCATCCGAGGGAAATTTTAAATTTCCCTCCCCCTATTCTTCTTTCATTCACTCTTAAAAGTTTCACACCTTCTATCTCTAACCCACAAAAACTTTCCTCCCACTCTCTAAAATCCTTCATTTTCTTCTAGATTCTTGGTATTTTCTTCATCTCTTTTCATTAATCTTACGATCCTTTACTCTTTTCATGCATTAATAATTCAAAACACACAGGGATTTAGGTAAGAATTTTCTCTTTCTCTCTAAAAAAATGAATGAGATCTTTTTTATTTTGTAGTTTTTCTTCTTCCAATGTCACCAAAGAAGATGGCAGCTCGGAAACCAACTGATGAACTCTACCTTCAATTTTCCAGTAAAGGTAAACTTAATTTAGTGGCAGCTTATTGGGCCTTGTTCCCCATTTATTCAGAGGAACAAGGTATGTGTTTCTGAGACCTTAGGGATAGAGAACTAGTCACTCCTTGGTATTTTGATTTTGAATTGTTAGAAACCATAGGAGTGAGGTGGAAAATTGAGTGACTAGCTGCAAACATAGGTTGGCATAGTTTTATTCATTGTGATGTGGGTATTTACCCTATGATGACTATTGAATTTTCACTACAGTACGTTATAACCCTAAAATGGATGTTTTCTGGTTTAGGTTATATGGAAATATATAAAAATTGGATTATACTGTCACTCATGCACTTTTAGATTTGTCAAATACAAAAATTCTAGATGATCATGATGATTTTGATGGAGATAACTACTGGAAAACTCTAACGGGTGAAGAACATTTTGACTCTCACAATGCACCCAACTCTTTAATCTGTAGTGCCGAGCATTTAATTTTGCACAAATTTATGTGCTTAACTATTTTTAATAAAATTGAAAGTAATAAATCCTCGAACTTTTCTTTCAGTGGTCTATGGATCGAAAAATAAAAATCAATACGCCTTCTAGGATTTTTTGATCAATAGTGAATGTTGTTAATAAAAAGAGCTCTTATTTTGGAATGTCTCATGCTGTTACTACTTTGGCTCTATTTTATAACTTTGATGAGGAAGATGTGCATTCAACTCAACGCGATATGTTGGAAATATCTTATTTGGAGTTCCATTCTATGGAAGTCCGAAATCCTCAGACGTGTATTGCAGTGAAGACCAAGAGGGGCAACGATACAGCTACTTTTTGACCCTCCACATCTCAAGCAATCCCAAAGCTAGAGGAAGAAACAGTGGAGAAGGAATTAAGTGCAACAACAAATATCGATAGATTTCAAAAAATCCTCGATCAGATGGCCTTCAATTAGCAATAAATGACATCGCAAGTCAATGAGCTCGACACCCAAATACGGCAAGTCCGCAAGGAGCAGCACTAATTGAAGAAGAAATTCCTCAAATTCTTTCAAAGGAATAATTTTTAGGCTCCTTCACCAATACTGTCGCCACTATCATCTCCATAAGCTTTTCTTACCCTATACTTTTAAATTGTGTCAATTTTTTTTGGTTTTATTTCTTTTATTTGGTTTGATTTCATTTTCTTCTATTTTGTTTGATTTCTTTTTTTTTGGTTTAATGTCATTTGTTTTATTTTTATTTCTTTTATTTGGTTTGATTTCATTTTCTTTCATTTTGTTTGATTTGATGTCGTTTTCCCTTATTTGGTGGTTGACTTGTCATATTGAGGACAACGTGATCTTTAAGTGTGGGGAGGTGACATTGACTTTCTCACTTGCATTCTTTGCATTTTGTTAAAGAAGATGCATTTTTAGGCATACCATGCGTTTTGTATTAGCAATGGAACCACACTTTAACCATTAGCCTACCCATTCACAAGTTTGGTAGAGTATTAAGTAGCATTAGTTAGGATTGAACAATTTTTACCGAGATGATTCGAGGATACTTCTGCCTATGAATTACATTGTATATAGTGCTATTTTGAGTCATAGTTCTTCCATGCATTAAGAAAAAAAATAAAGAAAATTGAAAAAATTGAAAAGAAAAAGAAAAGAAAAGAAAAAGGAAGAACAATTTAGTAACACCAATAAGTGCAGAGTATTAGTTACATTTTATATCTCAGAGTTATGTTTTTGTTATCCATTTTTACCCGTTTTTTACTTTACAAATGTTTGTATTAACCCTTTATCATGTTTACCTAACTTAACCCTTACCACATATAACCCTAAGTAAGTCCTTTTGATCTATTTATGCATGCAATTATTGTAGAGGAGAATTGGTATATTAACAAGCCTATAGTAGTGTAGTTTCCTATAGGAAGTTTGAGCAAAACACTAACCATCAAACACTTGAGAGAAATGAGTGAAACCATGAGGAAGATTCATTTTGTATCTATACTTATGTTTGAGTGATGGTGCCAATTGTTGAGTTTGCTTATGCTTACTAATGAAAAAGTAGTCATGATATGTGTAGTAGCTTGATATTTGAGTTGGCTAAAATTTGAGGGATTGTATGCTTTGATCTTTGTGAAAATGAAGTGATAGAATTCATTGGTTGTATTTATTTTTTTGTAGGTCAAGCAAAGATTTAAGTGTGGGGATGTTGATAGTTGTGCATTAGTCTATGTTTTTCTAAGTAATTGACATTTGTTTCTTGCATAATAGTTGATTATTGTTCTAGTTTATAATTCATTTTGTATGTTTTCATTTAGTTTGATTTTCATTATTGTTCTTTTATGATTGATGTTAGTTTAGGGTAAGAATTGACTATTTTTATGAAGGAAGGAAGATTCAGCAACTTGGAGATTGAGCTAGAGATCAAAGAGGAGAAGAGAAGAGGAAACTTTCTATTGCAAATTTCCATGATCATAGGAATCATGACAATTCCCACAATCATTGGAGCTTTAATCTGACACATTATGCCGGGTTTAATTAAACTTTAGGTTTTCTAGAATATAAAACATAAACAAAACCTCCAAGGTTAAAAAAAAAAGAAAACCCTCTATAGAAAGAGCCTTCTTGAGTGAAGAATACAAGTTTTGAGCCTTGAGGAGCATGAAGATTCAAGGATTATCACGAAGATTAGAGAAAATAAAACATCAACACCAAAATTTCCAAATTTTGGCAAAGAAGAGAAGGAGTTTCCTTTATTCAATTTTTTTTATTTTTATTTCTTCTAATCTTTGTAAGATAGATTATTTAAGTGATGATGGTGTTATGGAGACCATGAGTGGCTGATTTAGTTTTATGGATTGCTTTTGAACTATTTTGTTAAAACTCCTATTTTATTGAATTGAATGAAAGTTGTCTTTGATAATTGTTGTTTATATTTATATCTTGCAATAAATCAAAAGAGTAAGTAAGGTTATTTATGTAGGATAGTACAATAAGAGTTGGCAACCTATAGACTTACAATCACCACATTAATTGAGTAGTTAGAAGAGAGATCTCGGCCAATTCAATTGATCACCCGTAGGATAGCTTAACAAATAGTTAAATTGGTAGAGTGCTTGGGTAGGTTGAGCGATCGCTTAATTGACTTCATTTAATTTAATTAGGGATAATTAGTTACACCTTGAGAGAGGGTAATTAATATAATTGGACATCTTAGGTGAGACAAAATTTGATTAATAAAATAGGAGGGAGATAAAATAGGGAGAAAGTAATCTCTAGTTTTTAAATTCTTGAATTTCAATTTTCTGCATTTTAGTTTTGTCTATTGTTCATTGTTAGTATTTCAATTTTAATTTAATTTTCCAAATTATTTCCATTAAAAACAATTTCATTTCTTAAACAAAGTTTGATCTGAATTAAGTGTCCCTGTGCGATCGATATATGCTTTTTAACTACAAGTCATGTCTCTTACACTTGCAGTTTTTGAGTGTAAAACGATTAGATTGTTTTGCATAATTCACTCAACAAGTCTCTCCCAAGAAAATGCTTTAACCCCCATAAAACACCTTATTCAAAGTGTTAGGCCTTGAATTTTTTTTAATTAGCATGTTAATGTGGGTAAGATAATATAATATAGGTTAAAGGAATTAAAGTTTAAGGTGGCAAGTTTGTATAAGGGGTATTTTTGGAAGACCACTTAAGTTAAATGGACATTAGGTATAAATGGAAGGGAAACTTGGGAATTTCACACTCATTAAGGGTATAAAATGGGAAGAATTAATTGTTTTCTTGTATTTTAGAGAACCAAAATTGAGAGTGAAAGAAGAAGAGAAAGAGAGAAGTGGAGAAAAGAAGAAGAACAAGCTAGGGTTGAAGACTTTGAGGCTAAAACAAGTAAGTATGAGTATTAACCTTTCTTCATTGTTAGATGAAGCACATTTAGGGTTGGTTAGAATTAAATATGTGTAGGAAGTTGTTATGAATGGTTTATGTAAATGTTTGTGTTTGGTTAATGATCAAAAGTAAATTTTGAACTTGTTGTGAATGATATTGGGTTGGAAATGAAGTAGAAAAGATGGGTTAGTGTTAAGATGGGTTATATGTGAAAGGTGGGAACTAAGAAGATGAAAAATGTCCCAAAACATGCTCTTGATTTGGGTTTCTGGATAATTAGCCCCGGCGAACTTCTGGGCTTCGCCACGACGTCACAAAACATGTTCTCGGAATTGGTTTCTGGACAATTTTGCTGCGGCAAACTCAATTTTCTAACACAGAACATGCTTTGGTATTTTTAGTATAAATTTTTGTGCTGTTATTCAAATGAGATTATTTTTTATTTTTTGTAAACTAGAGACATAAGGCTACAATTTTTATGATGAAATAGAGTTCCAATTCAGTGCTTAAGGATTTCAATATTTGGATGGAAGTTGAACATAGAATGTTGTTTCAATATAAGAACAGCATGAAGATTTTTAGGGAATAACTTTGAGAGCACTAATCCAAATTGAATGATTTTGGTGTCATTAGAAACTTAAGACAATGGGGAATATTTTCTAGAAGAAATAGTTATCAAATGTATTTTCTTAGGGTTCTCAAATTAGAATTCCTATTGAAATTGGGATTTGGTTATTGTTAAAGGAAATCAAGAAGGTGAGCAAGAGAGGCAAGAGGAGTAAAAGGAAGGACATCCTTAAGCCACTTTTACAAGCAAGGATTTCAAGGTGGGTTACACTTTTATAATTAAGTAATAAGCCCCTAACGTTTTCTTCTAAACCAAGAAAGTTTAAAATGTTTTCAATTGTGCTTTTAAATGTGTTGTTAATGCTTCTTGAGTGCTTTGATAATGTGCCACATGTTTGCATGTGAATTATGTTATTGGTTTATGAAATGAATGATGAAAATGAATTTTGAAAGTATATTGATTTTTGAAACAATATTATGGTTATGAAATCCAGTTTTGGAAAAATGTCGTTGAGGCCATAAGTTTACAAGTTGTGAAATGCATGATTATGTGGGTTTATGGTGGTCCCCTAAGCTAATTCACGTGCACTTTGACAAAAGGCTTCTCCCACCTACCCACTAGTGGCATGGAGCTCCTTCATGGACTCCCATAAGTTCACAGTTACGCAAAACCATTAAGTGGAATTACGATAGTATGTTCTGTTCACAGCTATACAGGACCTTTATGGGAAATGTGTAGTACGTTCTGTTTTGGATCCACCCAAACCATTTTGATGTGCTTATATATTGACAAGTTTATTGAATGCATGATTGAATTGCTTATAAAATGTTTGAGAATTGAGAAATATGTGTTTATGATTCAATGTAAACCATTTCAATGGTTTTGCTTGTTACTAGTTATAAAATTGTTACCCACGAGCTTTAAGCTCACCCCCTTCCTTCTTATCCTGAAGCGATGAACAAGATATCGAGTGATAGAGTCAAGAGTCAAGGCATCACTCCAGTTTGCATTTTTTTTGAAGTTAGATCATGTAACCAATGCTTTAGTCGTATTTTGAGCGATTCTAGCTTTTACAAACTTTGTATTTTGGATTATGATGTAAGGGAGCTCGAAATACCCACTAAAGCATTGTAAAACTCTTATTTTTGATATTAATGAAATATATGTTTGGTTTTGTTTATGTTTTTTCATGTTTTTCGCAAAGTATTTGGTTTTGGAAATGAGAGTAAGATTTTCAGAAATTGTTTCTGGTTATGTTCTTATCCATTTTGTTTTTGGGTTGAATTGATGAATGTGATTAAAGAATTTTAAATTTTCATTCTAGTAAGATAAGTAGTTTGGATTATGGGTTTTTGCCACACAGGAGCTTTCGCCATGGCGAAACCAAGAATTTGCCGCGGCATAATTCGCTAAAGGCAAATTCTTCTTTTCTTGTGCCGACTTTTCTATGACGAAGTTATACTTACCGTTGCAGCGAAATCAACCCGGAGCATCAGGGAAGCTTATTCGCATATGTTCGCCGCGATGAAGATAACTTAGTTGTAGCGAAGCTCGCCTTTGCTTCCGAAGGATTTTTCTTTCAACTCTCCCAATTCCAAGCCTCCCTCCACACTCAAGCCTCACTATCACTAGTCCGATGTTGGGCTCCAGAAATAAGGTCCAACATGTTTTGGTATTAGAGCTTTTAGGTTAAGATCCAAGTGTAAGACTAGGTTTAGGATTATCCTAGGCATGAAATGGGTAGTTTATGACATGAAATGAACATGCGTTGTTTTAAATGAACAACTTGCATTGTTTTGAATTGTTTCACATGATTTGATCTTGTTTTACATGATTTGAAATTGTTTTATATGATTTGAACTGTTTTGCATACTTTGAAAATTTTTTTGCATAAGCTAAAGATTTTCAATGGTTTTATATTCAAGGAGTGATTATGCCGCCTCGAAAGAAAACTCGAAGAGCTCTGACTTGATCTGGCTTTCGCCAAGGGAGCATCGATGAATCCTATGTCCCATAAGATGCGGGGACACATTCTGCTCCAGATTCTGAGGCACCTAGTGTGCAAGATGAGGTGCCTTCACTGCCTCCTCCTAAGCCTCAAGCAAACCCCATGGATCCACGATTCTTTCAAGCCTTCACTCAAGCTTTCTTATATGCCATGAGCCAAGGGTCATAAGTCTCGATGAAAGCTTCAGTAGATAGAAGCGAACAGTATGACAAGCTTCACAAGTATGGAGCGGTAGATTTTAACGGAACTATAAATTTGAAAGAGGCTGAAGCTTGGTTGAAGAGGACTAAGAGGGTTCTGATTCAAATGAAGTGCTCTGATGAAGAGAAGTTGGATTATGCAGTTAGCTTGTTGCAAGGGGATGCACTTCATTGGTGGAAATCAGTGCCCCACAGTCGGGATATGCTTCTGGTGTTGTCATAAAAAGACTTTTTGGAAGCTTTTAGGAGGAAATACTTCTCGAGGGTCTATATTGGAGAAAAGGCCAGGGAATTCCTCAATTTCACACAGAGGGACATGAGTGTGAGTGAGTATGAGCTGAAGTTCACACAGCTTTCTAGATATCCAGTTAACATTGTGGTGAGTGAGGAAGATAAGTGTCGTAAGTTTGAGGGAGGTCTCCATTTGGGGATCAAGGAGAAATTCTTGATCCAAAATTTCTGTGACTACCAGCAGTTGGTAGATGTCGCACTCTAGGTTGAGAAGTTGGAGAATATCAAGTATAAAGTGAGTAAGAAGAGGAAAAACTGGGAGCAATTTTCCAGAAAAGGGGTGAGTGCTCCAATACCTGAGAGGGGTATGAAGAGCTCCCGCATATAGAGTGAGGCAAGGAGTAGTGCCTCTGCCAAGAATAAGCAAGCAAGGGCAGTGTCAGTGCAAGCCTCAACAGTAGGAGGCAATAGTAGGGTGGAGTAGGAACATGAACCCCCAATGTGAGCATTATGGGAAGCTGCACAGGGGAGAATGCTTCAAGTTACTGGGGGCATGCTTTCGATATGGAGAGAAGGGACACATGATCAGGGACTGCCCCCACGTAACAAGGAATGAGGGGTCGTAGTTATAAGCCCCAGCAAGAGCTGAAACAGTGAGAACCAGACCAATCACTGAGGTGGGCGGTTCTGGAGCTGCAAGGAAGGCTATTCCTTTAGGAAGGCCAAGGGGTCAGGCACAAGCAAGGGTTTTTGCCATGACAAGGGAGGAAGCTGCAGTTGCTCCTGAAGTTGTCACGGGTATGGCTCAGTTATTCAATTCTGCAGTATATTTGTTGATTGATTCTGGCTCCACACATTCATTTGTTTCT
>JAOSBN010000004.1:29866356-29876481 GCA_027563595.1 Erythroxylum suave | reverse complement strand
TTGATACTTGACTAATAAATCGATTGAAATAAAGAACAAAAATCTCACAATATGCAAAGTTCAATAACTAGGATTCCATAAACCAAGAAAGAAAAGTTTAGTTACCTAACATCATGATTTTTGTAACTATTTCGACTGTCACTGACGTTGGAACCATCATAGTCGATGCTCTCTTCTTTTCTTTTCTTTTTCGCAGCCCTCTTTCTCAGCCTCTTTTATATCCTCCTTCTTGTCACTGTAGATGATGGGACAATTAAAGGTTGGAGAGCACTTCCTATCTTCTGTCGCACACACTTGTTTTCACCCAGCCCCCCACTTCTCACTTTTGTACTGCTGCGTCATTCCCTTAATAAAGTCTTTAGGGTTCTTTTTTAATTCACGCCGTAGAACCCTTGCTCTCCACTTTTGCCAAACGTCTGCATTTTTTTTAAACGTTGTGCAGCTGCTACCGTTTTGGTCTTTTGTATTTCCTTTGACTGCTTTCCATCACGTTGTCGTTTCATATTTCATGTTTTTTTTTCAATTGCTTCTCACGTCGTTTTATTTGGCTCTTTGGTGTCGTTTAGCTCTATGCTTTCAATGTGCATCATTTTACTGCTTGTATGTTGGCCAATGACTGCTTTTCGTTCCTTTTCTATGTCGTTTTCTTTAAACTTCCATTCTGCCATGTTTCACGCTTCTGGTAGCTGCACGAGGCCATGTCTAATTAGTGTCAAGGTCTAATTCAGCTCTTTTTGTCCCAAAATCATCGCAGTTCTTTTTGTTTAGTTCCAAAATACACCTTGACATAAAATAAGATTAATTCCCTTTAAGTATAACTTTAAACCTCAAGAATAAAGAAAATTAACACACAAAAAGATAGAAAATAATGAAACTAACATTAATCAAAAGAGATGAAGAAAATGCCAAGAATCTAGAAGAAGATGAAGGATTTTAGAGAGTGGGAGGAGATAAAATTCCTCAAATCTTTGATGAGATCAAATAGTTTGTGATGTAAAAGGCGGATTGCTCGTCTTTTTTTTACAATCACTATCGTCCACTCTTCCAGTTCAACTTCTTGAACAAGGGCTTCTAAATATTCCTCAAACTTTATATCCTTTGTCATATAAGCTTACTTCTCTAAAGTCACCCTTCTCTTGCGCTTTGATATACTCATCTACTATGTCTATTTTCATGCAAAATTTGTTTTCCTTCAAATGTTTCAAGTCTTTGTTCGGGCTAAACTCCACTTACTCATTGTTGTATCTAATTTCTATTGATTTTTTCCTTCATATCTTGATTTTAGATACAAATTCTTATGTTTTAATCCAATTTTGAAATGAATTGAGTGAAAATGGCGTGAATATTGCATGAATGTTAATTGCATTGTCTTGTGAATGGTGCATGGAAATAAGAAAAATTATGCATGAAAGAATGAAGGTGGACATGAATTATGCATGTAACATGAATTAATAAAAACGTGCATGGAATGGAGTCAAATTCATGGGTGTGAAATTTTTTTATTTAAATGTCTTAATATTATGTCATATGTAGGGGTGACAGCGAGAAAACCTAAACCTAGCCTCCCATTACAAATAGAAAAAAAAGAAGGTTAGAGGTAGATAGACAAACTCAAACAGAAAGAAAAAAAGACCGGAAAAGAGAGAATAGAGGAGGCTGGAGAAACAGGGACTAGTCGGCAGGAAGAAGAAGAAGAACATAAACAACAACAGATAGAGAAAGACAGAGTTGAAGCCAAGGGAGCATCCATTCTTCTGGGTCGTAGTAACCAAGAGGTAAAGGGTGAGAGCCGAACCAACATCCTCATCCAACCACCAATTTGTTTACTATCTCTATTTCATCTCTGTTGCATTATAGGGATTTCTTTATTAAACTTCTTTTTCTTATTGTAGTTGATAGTCCACTTCAATTTTTTCTATGTTATTTCTTTAAGACTTTTCTATTAATGTTAAATGTGGGATTGAAGTATATACAGATGATGAAACTTGTTATTTCCATGATGGGCTGATTCCTTTTCTTGAGAATTAATGAATTTAGTTTAGCCGACTATAAATGATTGTGTTACTATTTTGTTGTCTCATTATTTGCTATAGTTTCTAAGTTTATTGGATGTAGTAGTGTGGCCAAACTTTTCATCATTTAAGTATTAAACGAAGGATAAAGAGAAGAAGTTTAATATTGGAATAAGAAACTATAGACGCTTGGGTTAAGAATTAGAAATATATTAACTTAAGTGGGTAATTATTAGTTAGGTTTCTATAATTTATTTAGATAATAACTTGTCAAATACGAAAGTTAGATGTAGTTTATTATTTGGACTCATTTAGAACTCAATTGGTAATTTTAGAAAGACAATTATCCAATCAATTCATCTTTGTCATACATAAGAGATTAAATTCGTGAAGTTAGTTTCTCAAGAGCTTTCCATACCGGTTAATCAAATCGTTTTGCTTCCAGTTAAATTAGTTCACTTCTTAGTCTAATTGTGTGATTTTCGTTAAGCCTTTACTCAACAAATTGGGAAAGAATATTTAGGATTTCATTTATTTTTATTTTTCTTTAAGATTAATTTGAGTGAACCAATTTCACCTCCTTGAGAGACTACTATGGTTAATTAATTACAACTAACTCGTATACTCGCGAGTAGGATAACTAGGTATTTTTAGAACTTATTTTGGCACAACACTCATCACCAAGCCGAATAAGCAATTTGCCTTCATAAACATCTATCTATGCTTTCCCTGTGTTTATAAAGGGTCTTTCAAGAACCATCAAACATTGTTTATCCTCTTCGAAATCTAATATGATGAAATCCACAAGAATAACAAATTTTTCCACCTTTACGATAACATCCTCCACCATGTCAAATGGTTTCTTTGTGGATCGATATGTAAAATGAATACGCATTGAATTTGGCTTCACATTGTTGAGCCCCAATTTCCTAAAGGTCGAAAAAGAAGTAAGATTTATACTTGTGCCTCAGTTACATAAACACTTTACTAATTATAACCCATTAACCACACAAGGTATTGTAAAGCGTCTAGGATCTTTCAGCTTCAAAGTCATGTGACTAGTGATAATAGAACTACATCTTTCGGTCAGTGTGACCATTTGATTCTCTTCCCTAGTTTGCTTTTTTGTTAATATGTCTTTACGAAACTTTGCAAACTTAGACATATGTTCCAATTCCTCTGCAAAAGATAGATTAATTTGTAAAGTTTTCAACTTCTCCATAAACTTTGCAAGATGTGCATCTATTTTGTTCTTTATTAATCATTGGGGGAATGGAATCTTAGATGGAAATGGTGGAGGGGGGGCACATAAGGAGAGTACTGACTCATGTTTATATCCTTCTTCTTTTCTTAGTTTTCTTCTTGGTGGGGTCAGATCTTTTCTCTACTAGTTGCTCCAGTTTTTCCCCACTTATGAGTGTGATTACTTTGAGTTGTTCCCTTGGGTTCGCTTCAGTGTTGCTTGGGAAACTCCCCACACTTCTTATAGACAATGCATTTTCCAGTTGATTCATTTGGACCTCTAAATTATGAATGGAAGAGGCATGGTTATTAGTGACTTGTTCGAACTTCTTTTTTAACCTTTTATAAGCATTATTCATATTCACCAGCTTGTCCAATATTTTAACCAATTTAGAGTTGGTAGAATTGGATTTCTCTTGTTGAAATTTAGGTGGCCCTTGATTTCGAAATGGACTCCCTACATTGTTCGACCACGAAAAATTTTGATGGTTCTTCCACCTAGGATTGTAAGTGTTAGAATAAGGACTATTTCCTCCTCAACCAAATTATGATCCTATATAATTAACTTGCTTCATTTCCTTATTTTGCGTCAAGAAGCACTAAATGGTATCGTGTTTGTCTTATTCACATAATTCACACCTATGCTGAATTGCTTTAACTAAAGTTAATGAAGAGGCTCTCACACTATTAAGTTTTTTGGTTAAATTGTTGATCTTAGCCTCCATTTTAGTAATCAAATTAACAATAAAGGCTCCCTTCTAATCACAAAAGGACGTTTGTTGTCTACTTCTATCTAACGTCAAAAGGAAATTATTGCTCGCCATCTCCTCTAACAATTCCTCAACTGTTTTCCTCATTAGAGATCCTCTAGTTGCTGCATCAATGGTACCCCTTGTAGGTGGATTAACTCCATTGTAAAAGGTTTGAAATAGGAATTATTTAGGCAAGTTATAGTGAGGACATCTCCTTTACAAATCCTTACAGGATTCTCACACTTCATAAAGTGACTCCCCATCACTTTGTAGGAAATTTGTAATTTCCTTTATCAACCTTGTCGTCTTTGTTAGATGGAAGTGCTTGTCTAATAATGCACGTATCAACTACTCCTATGTTGTGATGTTTGTCAGGTTTAAGGAGTGATACTATGCTTTGACTCTATCCCTTAGTGTGAAGGGAAAGAGTCTCATCCTAACATCATCCAACATTCCATGATATCAAAAAGTATCACATATTTCTTGAAAATTTACCAAATGGATGTACACATCCTCATTATTTAACCAATAAAATTGCATATTGGTTTGCAGCATGTTCAATAATGCTGGCTTAATCTCAAATGATATTGTTTGCAACAGTAGTTGATTGATGCCTTGATGTGAAGCGTTGAACCCTAGTCCCATGAAATCCGTAAGGGTTTATTGCTAATCTCCTTGGTTGAATTCTTCTACCATTGTTTCTTCAGTCTCTTGTTGGTGTCTCACTCTTTGAATTCCTCATTCTATTCGTGTGATATAAAGTGCTAGAGATTTTGCAATCTTGCTTGAACTCTGAGCAACACTTATGATTATGTAGTCCTACAAACAAAAGAAAGGAGAAAAAAAATTACTTAGAAAAAAGGAATTCAACTAGTTCCCTGGAAACAATGCCAAAAACTTGTTGAGTAAGTTTTACCTAATATAAAACTCTCAATATCTACAAGTATACGGATTGCAAACTTCTGGTAATTGAGGTATCGATCCTAAGAGAAATTAGCTAAAAATAAATGAACTTAATTTTGTCAAAGGTTGTGAAAAATGATCTCAATGAAAATAAAAAACTAGAAAATTAAGTAATCAAATATGAGTTGAGCGAAAATTTAGAATCAAATCAAAATTGAGCACTTAACCATTTAACAAATGAGCTACTTCAATAAAACAAGAATGATCAGTAATGAAAGTCTAGGATTCGATCTATCATTATTTTCCTCTATTAACCATTTTTGACTCAATTTAGTGTCGATCCTAGATTTCTGGAGGGTTTGATTATTCTCTCTTAAGACCTAATCATTGAACCTCAATTAATTGATAACAAAATTCGAGATTTGCAATCTCTCAATTAATAAAAACAATTTAACATTTTCAACTAGTTCTTAAGCAATCCAACAGCTAATCGAATTCTCATACAATATCTCTCTTCATATGATTATTTATTTGATAATTGCTTGACTTATTAGGTCATTAACTCTCATTACCAACCTAATCAGATTAGTTTCAACCCACTATCTTGATTTATTGTCGAAATATAAGTAAACACTAATATCACAACACCCAAAACATGGTGTTGATATAAAAAGTGTTCAAGTCACAAAATAAGTTAAGAACAAATCTTAACATGAAATTAGAACATCATCAACGTGTATAACATTCTCAATATCAATTCATACATCAAAATTAAAGAAAATAAACAAAGGAAGAAGAAAAACTTGAGTTGGACTGGTTTGGAGTTTGCCAGACAACTGCTGATCTTCTTGCTCCCTCCTTAATCTTCATTTTTTTTCCTAATTTGGTAAGATGGTGGTTGCTTATTTTGGTCTCTTTATGTTATTTTATAGTAAATGAGTGACTTAGGGTTAAGTTTAGGGCTTACCTAGGTCACATTGCCCTAAAAATATGCTCCAAACATCAAAACTGATGGAAAATTTTGTGTCTGTCAAGAGTTTGTCACGATCATGATAGGGGTGTCACGATTCTGACCCAGTATAAAAAAAACCTTTTATCACAATTGTGACACTGGGGAGGAACCTTTTGTCACAACCATGACACTCATATTATGATCGTGACCCTGCTTTTTAGGCCAAACATATTCTTACTTCCTTCAATCTTCATTTATCTAGTTTGATTCACTAGCAAACACATCAAAACACCTCATAAACACAAGATTATGGTCCAAAATCATGCGCTAAACCATATAACACTTAAAACATAAACATAATTCCAATCCTAATTATGAAATAATCATTTAATCAATACGTATAAACACACAAAAACACCCGCCAAAACATAATACAAACTATAATCATCAAGAAACGCTAATGATGATGATTAGCAATTTAGATCCTGAAGATGTGTTATCTTTGGGTTTAATCAAAGAGAGTATGGTCAATGAAAAAATCAGAAGAAAAGAGATGGGAGTTAACAATGTACAGGCATTTTTGGTAGAAAGTAAGGGAAGGAGCAAAAATAAAGGTCATAAAAGGTTTGACAATTCTTTAATCCAATCAAAATCTAAAGGTGACAAAGATGTGAAGACATACCACTATTGTGAAGATAGGATACGTTAAGAGGTTTTGGTATAATTGGAAGAGGGAAAAAAAAAGAAAGATAATTAAAATGATGGAGATAATAAGAATACATCTACAACATCTTCAAGCATGGATGATTAGGAGTCCTTAGTTTGTGCGACAAGTAAATGCTTCCATGTCACTAATTCGAATTCTGAGTGACTAGTTGAATTAGAAGCTTATTATCATTGTGTTTCAAAGGTGGAGTACTTCTTAAACTACAAGAGCAGATACTTAAAGAGCTTAAATATAAGAAATCAAAATTTCACCAAGATTATCGATATGGGTGATATGTGAATTCAGACAAAATGTAAATGCTTAATGACCTTGATAGTTGTACGACACATTCTTAATCTAAGGCTAACTATATTATTGGCTAATGTGTTAGATCAATAAGGAATTCAGTACACTTTTAGGGATATGATGTGGAAACCGTCTAAAGGAGTGATGATTATTGCTCATGGAGAGTTATGTTGTACATTGTACATGATACACTTAAAGGTGTATGGTGGTGGAGACGCATACATAGCTGAAGTGAAAACTTCTCCAAATCTATGGCATTGACAATTAGGACATATGAGTGAGAAAGGATTCAAGTTGCTGATTGGTAAATCCTTTATCCTAGTTATGAACACAAGCATAAAGTCTCTTTCAATAGAAGTTCTACAAAGAAGTCGAGATGTCGGAGTTAGTAAATTTAGATATCTGCATCCCTATTGAGGAAGAATTACTAGGTAACAAATATTTTGTTACATTTTTAATGATTCTTTGAGGAATACTTGGGTGTACATATTAAACTTAAACAGTAAAGTAATTAAAACTTTCCAAAAGTTTCATGTCATCATAGAAAGGGAAGCTAAGAGGAAGTTAAAGTGCGTACAAATAGATAATAAAGGTGAGCATATTTCTATGGAGCTTAAATATTAATGTATATCGCATGGAATTAGACATAAAAAGATAAAATCAGAGACTCCATAGTATAACAGTGTTACTGAGAGGATAAATATAACAATTATGGAGAAGGTTCATTATATACTCAGAATGTATATGTTGTCATAAAAATTTTGGGGTAAAGTAATCCTAAATGTAGTTTACCTAATTGATAGATCTCAATCAATTTCATTGGAATTTGAGATCCCTAGAGAGTGTGGACTAGTAAAGATCCCACATATCATCATCTAAGAGTTTTTATCTGCAAGCTATTTAGACATTTAAGGATCAGACACAGAAGCTTGACTCAAAGGTGATACTAAAGTGTATGGTTTTATCTAAAACTGAAGTAGAGGATGTAGCTGCAATGTAAGTTTGTAAAGAGACACTATAGCTGAAAAGGTTCCTTCAAGAGTTGGATATGAAGCAAGAAGACTATGGGCATTTTGTGATATTCTAACACTATTGACTTGAGCAAAAATAATATGTATTATTCCTGACCAAAGCATATAAATTTTAGATATCATTGGTTAAGGTCAGTGATTAAGGAGCGATAATTGATGTTAAAGAAGATTCATATAGACACGAATAATGTTAACATGTTGACTAAAGTTATTCCCAAAAGCAAACATAAGCTATGTAATAAGCTTGTAGGGATGTCTCTCAAGTAGATGTTGGAAAATAACGAGTCCTTCCTATAATTAGGCTGAAGGGATGATTATTAAGTATCTAACCCTATTTTGAGACTTACGATGATCATAGATGCCTTATGGTTCATTGGAATGACAAACAAGTGAAGATAAGATGGATGAAGCTCATATGGAGAGAGACATGACCTTGTAAGGTGCTACACACTCATCTCCTAAACTTACATAACTGTATAAGTTATAGGCCCATATAGAGTGATGCATGCCCGTGTTCTCAACTTATACGAACATGTGGATCAATCATGTAATTCTCTAAAACTATGTGAAAAAAGACAAAAACAGCAAAGATATACACATTCATGTACACTAGTGTTTGTGACATGATGACAACTATGTATTTCTTTGTGATCATGTACATTTGCAAGTAAGGCAGTGTATGTGACTTATGATGCAAAAAAAAACCTATTTCGTGATATAAAAAAGAAAAATATGTAAGTTTTCCATCAGAGTACAACCATAACATCCAAAAGTGAGGAAAAATAGAGAGAGGACAAGTAGTCTAGTATTCTCATCTTTTTTTAATTGTTTTTGAATTGGCTTGAGATTTGTTGATTTTTACATCAGTTTCTGTTTCAATCCTGAAACTTTATGAGACAATTTGTTGTTGTAGGATGAGAGATCAAACTTTCTAAATCTTTATTTGAATTTAGTGGATTTCCTTATTAGTTTGGCCTATAGTTTTTTCCTTCACACTAGAGGATTTTTCATGTAAATCTTGTTGTTTATTTCATTATTAAGTTTTTTATTCTCATACTAATTTGTTGGTTGAGGTTGAAGAGTATTTTAATTGTTAATATTTTGTTGATCTTTTAAAGAGTTGTGTTATCGTCTCCCAACAATTTCTTCTAACTAGTAGTTAGTCAAGATTTGTATTAATTTACTTGTCATGCAAATGTACTTGACATTTAAGCATAGTTTGGAAGATTTTAATATAAATACTTCTAATACTTCATAAACCCAAGTAAGTTGTAAATTACTCAAGTTAGGAGTAAAGCTTCTACTTGTATTTTAAATTCCATTTTAAAATTAATATAATAAAATATATGATATGTAATTTATTTTTATATATTTCTTAATTTATATTTTGTTTATGGTAACTCATTATCATTTATTATAAATACTTATATATATACGTATAATGTTCTAGTGACATAAGTTAAGTATATATTATAGGAAAAATTTTGAAACAATTGAATAAAGCTAAGATTAAAATGATTTTGTAGATGTAACTACTAATTATTTTCATAATATATCTTTATTTGTTTTAAAATTTTGAATAAAATATTAAGTAAATTAATTATTTAAATGTTTGTATCTAAATATGTTCAAACCAAATTAATAAATTCAAACTAAAAAGTTCTTATTGTTGATATATTCAACAATATGGATTTTTCTTAATTTGTAACTATTTTATTTCAAAATTTTTATCAGCTTTTCCCATAGCCTCTTCTTGAAAAATCATAAGAAATTGAAATGTATCAATTATATAGCAATATGTAATTAATAAAATACATAGTTACTAATGATTATCTAACATTAAATATGATGTGGTGCAAATGATATTTACAAATATAAGGAAAGAAACTCAATAATTACTACAAAATTATATACATAATTATTTAATTATAATGTATAATTCCAAAACGTATGGAAATTTTTAAAATTATTATTTTGTAAACTTAAAAGATTAGCTGGGAAAAGTCCAATACACTTCTAATTCATGAATATACAAAATAATTATAATAACTTTTAAAATACATGAAGATAGTATTTGACGTTAATTTCCTAACATATTTTTTTTTTGAAGAAAATTTGTGATACTATTGCTCATTAATCAAATCACAAATACAAGGTGGTGGAACAGTACGCCAGACCACCGGTTCCGTCAAAATTGGGCAAGCTCGAGCTAAGGAGTGAG
>JAOSBN010000004.1:29842512-29866256 GCA_027563595.1 Erythroxylum suave | reverse complement strand
AAATGATTCACCCATCAAGAACACAAAATTCATTCAGTTCATGCTTACTAAAATAATAAAATTTTTGGGGCCTAACATTTAGGGTTTCCAAGAGTGGCTGAATGTAAAGCTCCTTTTCTTGTTCTTATTGTTCTATTTATGTTCTTTTGTGTTTAAGGTTGAACTAGGGTTTTTCTGAAGTTCGAACGGTCCAAAAAATCCCTTGAAACTCGAAGTTTAGAAGTGATTGCACATCTGTCAGACATAGGCCACAACCATGGCCTATGTCAGGCCTTTTTATCACACAATTGGCCCCAATTTGCTCCAAAACTCCTCCATTCTTCAATCTTTACCCTGAAATGCTAACAAACACATCAAGATATATCAAAAATATCATATTTAGGTTTAAAGGATTGTTCTAACCCAAAAAACACAAATAAATCACAAACTAACACAATTCTACCCTAAAATCATACTAAACAATCGAAAAAATGACTAAACATATATCAAACTATATCGTAAAATACGATGCATTTCACACCTATCAAAATCTCCACACTTAAACATTTGCCTGTCGTCAAGCAAACAAAACAACAAACAACACAAAACACAAATCACACAATACAACAAATGAGATAATGGCTTCAACTTCATGAAATAATTTAACTCTAAACACAATCATTCAATTTGTTCTAAATTATTAACACGTGAAATTTACGTCTAGGCACCTTGGAGTCAATATACAACTAATAAAAATTTTAATGTTGAGTTTATTCACCCTTATCACTTGCACACACACATTAATAATAATTCAGTTAAAAGAAAAGTGTATCTACTCCTCATTAAGTTTTCATGAAAAAACAAGCCACTAACAAGTTTGGTAGGATGTTATTTGAAAACATTCTTTTTGTTGATTTTTCTTTAAGGACGTGAACCTAGTCTTTTACGTGGAGGCAAACATTTATGATGAATGTCAATCTGGCTATTCAATTATGTCATGTTGTTATTAAGTTGCTTGGTTAGAATGCCATTATAACCTATTTACATGTAGGCACACTTTTGTGATGTGTGTTGATCGAGTTACTCAGCTACATCACATTTTCAACCGGCTACTAGCTTTATTCATAACCCGAAGGCTAGTAGAATAGTTATTTTAGTTAAAATTATACAACCTTTTTTTAACACAAAAATTTGCCTACTTTATTGCTTTAGCTAATCATTCTCATGAAAATGTACTAATAAAACCACTTATTTATTTAATTGCCCTAAAATTATAAATGAGTATGGCAAATTCCTAGGGTGAATTGACTAACATCGTATTCTAATGAACCAACATATTTAGCCCTAAGTAACTTAGGTCATTAATTTCACAAGCTAATAATTCTTTGTAACCTAAAAGACTACGTTGAAGGCTAATCTTTCCCGTTAAGTCCTAGCCATTGATGCATTCATACAATTCATATAATGCAACCTAAATAAACTATCATACAATATGCAAAATTCACACTCAAGGAAAAATCAGACAACCCTCCCTACACTTGAACAACACATTATCCTTAATGTAAGAAGGGTCCACAAACATACCAGGGGTAAATAAAACCCAATATACAAAAAACATAAAAAATACTAAAAAATGAAAAAGAAGGGTTAGAACATGAAACAGTTTATGGTGATAGAGGTGGTAATGGTGATAGTGTTGAGACCAAATCTGCTTGATGTCAAGAGTATTTCTTTATCTTATAAGTGATTTATGAGAGTAAAAGAATTAGCAATCCAAACCATTCCAAATCATTCAGAACTTATTTTAGAATTTAAAACAAACCTAACTACGAAACAATTTAAATCTAATTACTAAACGTACTAATTTAAGGCCATTAAATTGACCTTGCATCCTTTAAAGCTCAGCCAAGATCACCCTTCTCATTCAACATCAATTTTGTAGCCTATGAATAAGCTACAAATTGCAAAATGATCAGAATGACAATATTGATAAAGTTGAGAAAAACCAATCAATTTCAGTAATTTCCTTTTCACTAACAAACTGTCAATAAAATAGTAAATAACGAAACTCATTGAATGTTCTATTAAGTCTAGAAGTTTGTTTGGTAAAAGGGTGAGCTACTTTTGTTCTTTCTTAGTCACTCCCTTTTTTTCTTCTTCTTTTGCTTCATGAACAGAGACTTTCATAGCTTCTTCAAACTCAAGGTCCGTTGTCATCTGTTCTTCATCCTTATGCTCCTTTAAAGATTTAACATCATCAACTCTTATGAATGGTATTCTCGGTGGGTAATGCTGTGGGGGAACATAGGGAGGGTCCTCATTCCTTCCTTTATCCTTTTGCTGCTTCTCTTGGTCTTCTACAGAGTGGGTTTCAACTAGTTTATCTATTGATTCTCTTACCTCTTGCCCACTCCTAAGTGTGATAGCCTTAACTTGCTTTCTTATATATACTTCTATATTGCTCGAAAGACTTCCCAAACTTTGTGTACATAACACATTGGCAAACTATTCCACTTGAACCTACAAACTAAGAATAGAAGAGGCATGAGTCCTTGTTACTTGATCAATTTGCCTTTCTAACCTCTTTTGGGCCTCATCCATACTTATGAGCTTGTCTGTGATCTTGTCCAATTTGGAATCATAGTCATTGTATTTATCCTGTTGAAATTCATATGACCTTTGAGATCTAAACTAAATCTCAGTATTGTTAGACCAATGAAAATTTAGGTAGTTATACCACCCCGACTAGTAAGTGTTAGAATAAGGAATGCTATCTCCCTGACTAACTTGTGCTCCATTAAAGTTGAATCGCCACGTTGTTGTTTTCTCCTAAGAAGCAATCAGCTGCAATATAGCTCTCTTGTCCACATGATTCATATTCATGCTGCATTGTTGTGATTGGAGAGGAAGAGGTGGCTTTCAAGCTATTCAATTGGTTGGTAAGGTTGTCAATCTCAGCTTGCAATGTTGTCATTAAATTTGTAGCAACAATCATTCCTCTTGGGTCCTAAAAGGTTGACTACTTTTTACTTCATTATGATGTCCAAAGATAACTAGTATATGTCATGTCTTCTAATAGATCGTATGCTACTTTAACTGTTTTACTTGTGAATGATCCTCCAGTAGCTGCGTCTATAGTACTCCTTGTGGGTGGATTAACTCTAGTGTAGAGGTTTTGCAATAGGAATTCGATGGGTAGGTTATGATGGGGACAACCCCTTTGCAACTCCTTATACCATTCCCACTCTTTGTATAAAGACTCCCTGTCATTTTGCTGGAAATTGATAATTTTTATTATTCTTGTTGTCTTGTTCAGAGGGAAATTCTTATCTAGAAAAACTTACACCAACTACTCCTAAGTTGTGATGTTGGATGGTTGGAGAGAATTTAAACAAGACTTGGCTCAATCCCTAAGTGTAAAGGGAAAGAGCCTTATCCTAGCAGCATCCTCTGACATCCCAATATATAGGAAGATGTTGTAAATTTCGAAGAAATTAGCTAAATGAGCATTGAGATCCTTATTGGCTAACTCATAGAATAACACATTGGTTCTCAACATGTTTAGTAGTGATAGTTTGATCTCAAACATATTTGCTTGCACCAGTGGCCGCATAATCCCATGATGATGGGCATTGAGCTATGACCTCATGATGTCCATAAGGGTCCATTGCTCTCCATGATGTATTTCCCCCATTATCTTTCTTTCCATCTCCTTTTGGCATTCAACTATTGAGATTCCCCATTGTTGTCTAGTGATATCCAAGTTGATATGTCATCTACTTTATGCCTAGCCTTTTTTTTAACAAAAGAAGGTGAAAAAACCTTAGACTACAATAATTAAACTAATTTATGCTTCCCTGGTAAATACAACAAAATTGATCATATTGTTCGAGCTTTAAAATTTACTAGCCCTCAAATACTGTAAGCACACAGGTCGCAACTATAGTATAAGAGGTGTCAATCCCACAAAGAGGATACTAGCCTAATCCTAAATGGTCTAAAGCTCAAAGAAAAGAATAAAAAGAAATAAAAATTGCATAAGTGAAAAGGAAATTAAATACGAGAATTTGATTCTTGAATTGTAAAGCAAAAATTTCAACGAAATATAATTAAACTAAGGAGTCACATGGGTCACAATAGAAATCTGTTAAGAGAGCTAATCAATTTATGAGAGATGGGATTTTACCTATCATTAATTATAATCTAGCCATTTATGTGTTTACGAGGTGACGATTTTAAATAGTCATAGGGTTGATTACACTCTCTCGAGTTATAACCATTAAACCCTAAATTGTAAATCCTAATTGAATTATGGAACTTGCAATCTCTTAATTCAAAAATTATCCACAATTCTAATTAGTTCTAAAGATCTCTAATAAACAATCGAGTCTCATTGGGGATCTCTCTCCATAAAATTACCGACTAGAATGATTAAGTGATCAATTAGATTGCCTAACTCTCGTTAATCTAAGCTAATCATTTTTATTGGGCTTACCCCTCTCAATTTGTTACCGAAACAAGCAATTACATTAATCAATCACAACACCCAAAACAATAAATGTAAAAAAACTAAATCAACATTAACTCAAATTAAAATCCTAAAGGAGAGTTCAGAACGTTATTAACAACCAATCCAATTCCATACAATCCATCTCAACTTTATATATTTAAATGAAAAAGGAAATGAAGAGAAAATGGAATTTAGGTTGGACAAATCAGGAAGGCAACGACGTTAAAATACCACCTGTTCCACTTCTTCTTCCTCTTCTTCTTCTCTCTCTCTATCTTTTTTTTCTCTCCTTTTAGGTTTTCCAAGAGTGGCTGAATGTGAAGCTCCTTCTTTTCACGATCGTGGACCATGAAATTGACCCTAATTTGATCCGAAACTTCTCTGTTCTTTATCCTAAAACACTAACAAACACATCAAGGTACCTAAAAAATTATCATATTTAAGCTCAAAGGATTGTTCTCCGTAAAACACTTAAAACATAAACAAATCACAAACTAACACAATTCTACCTTAAACACATACTAAACAAAAAATAAACAACTAAATACATAACAGACTATACCCTAAAATACGATGCATTTCACATTTATCAATACGATAATATGTCTTTAAAACTTTAATGACTATGTTCAAAGCTAAACTACTTTCATCAAGTTATAGCCATTGACTCATTCATACAATTCACACTTATGCTATATACCATGTCAACCTAAGCAAAAATTAACAATTTGACATGAAAAATTCACACTCTTTATGACAATAACAATGCAAACCTCCTCACACTTGAATAACACATTGTCTTCAATGTAGGGAGAACCAAAGATACGTAAAGGAAACCAAAAATGACAAGAAAAACAAAAGAAAAAAGATTAGAGTATGAAACTCATTATGGTGATTGGGCTGGAAATAATGTTAGAGACGAGATCTAAACACCTTGAGTAACAAAGTATTTATAGATCCTTTTGATTTCGTGGCACTATCATTGTGGTTCTTGTGCCATCTCCTCTAATAGTTTGTTGTCTGAAACCAAATTCTCTTGACCCCTAAGCTTATTTCCTTATCTTATAATTACTTCAAAAAGAATAAGAGAATTAGCAATCCAAATCATTCAAAATCATTAAAACTTACTTTTAGAATTTAAAACAATTCTAATTAAACAAAAATTTCAGTCTAACTACTAAACACGCTAAGTTATAGGCAATAGCTTAACCTTGTATCCTTCAAAACTCAGCCAGGATCAATTATGAGGGGCTTGCTACCACCCTTTCCAGTCACTTTTAGTTTAGTAGCTTGTACATAAGCTACATGTGGCGAGATGCTAAAAAGGGGATGATCAATAAAATTAGGAAATCCAAATGAATTTAGTAATGCCCTTCTCATTAATAAACTGTCAACATAATTGGGAGTGATAAAATCCCCTGAATCTTCGATGGAATCAAGTAGTTTGTGTTGTAGGAAGGTGGATTGCTTGTCTTCTTTTACAATCACCATCGTCCACTCTTCCGCTTCAACTTCATAGGGACTTCTAAATATTCCTTAAACTCTATGTCCTTTATCACCTATTCCTCATAGCTTACTTCTTTGAAGCAGTCCTTATCACTTATTCCTCATAGCTTACTTCTTTGAAGCAGTCCTTCTCTTGCACTTCGATATAATCATCCATTGTGTATATTTTCATACAAGAGCTGCTTTCCTTCAGATGTTTCAAGTCTTTGTTCATGCTAAACTCCACTTGATCATCATTAATTTGATGAAGCAATTTGCCTTTATAAACATGTACGTTGCTTTCCCATTGTTTATAAAGGGTCGTCTAAGAATTAGTGGACAGTTCTAATCCTTTTATAAACCTAATATAACGGAATCCACAGGAATAATGAACTTATCCACCTTTACGATAACATCTTCCACCATACCAAATGGTTTCTTTATAGATCAATCTGCTAGCTAGATATTCATCGAAGTTGGCTTCACATTGCTAAGCCCCAATTTCTAACGGTTAAAAAAGGCATAAGATTTATACTTGCACCTAAGTTGCACAAACACTTTATAAGTTCTAACTCACCAACCACATAGGGTATTGTAAAGCTTCTGAGATCTTTTAATTATAAAGGCATGTGACTGGTGATAATACAGATACAAGTTTTGGTTAGTGCAACCATTTGATTCTCTTCCCAAGTCTGCTTCTTTGCTAATATATCTTTAAGAAACTTCGCATGCTTAAGCATATGTTCCAATACCTACACAAAAGATATATTAATTTGCTAAGTTTTCAACTTCTCCATGAACTTTGCAAAATGTGCACCTAGTTTGTTCTTAATTAATCACTGGTGAGGTCGGGGTAACGTAGGAGGATACTCATTCATGTTTATATCCTTCTTCTTCTTTACTTGATCTTCTTCTAGGTGGATTTTAGATCTTTTCTTCACTGGCTCCTCTAATGCTTCCCAACTTATGAGTGTGATTGCTTTGAGTTGCTCCCTTGGATTCACTTAAGTGTTGGGAACCTCCCAACTCTTCTTGTAGACAGTGCATTTGCCAATTGATCATTGGGACCTCCAAATTATAAATGGAAGAGGCATGGGCTTTAGTGACTTGTTTGAACTTCTCTTTTAGCCTCTTATGAGTGTTATCCATGATAATGAGCTTGTCTAAGATTTTGTCTAGTTTGGAATCATTAGAATTTGATTTCTCTTATTGAAATCTAAATGGCCCTTGAATTCGAAATTGATCTCCTATATTGTTCGACTAAGAAAAATTAGGGTAGTTGTTCCACTCAGGATTGTATGTGTTGGAATAAGGATTGTTTACTCCTTCTTGACCAAATTATGCTCCTATATAATTGAGTTACTTCGTTTCACTATTTTGCATCAGAAAGCAATCAATGGTATTGTGGTTGTCTTGTCCACATAATTCACACCTACATTGAATTGTTGCAATTGGAGTTGATGAAGAGGCTCTCATGTTATTACAATGTCGGGTTCAGCTACCAATCTTTGTTTGCATTTCTATAATTGAATAAACATCAATGGCTCCCTTTTAATCACGAAAGGATGTTTATCATCTACTTCTATCCAACATCTAAAGAAAATTATTACTTACCATCTCTTCTAACAATTCCTCCACTTCCTCAACTATTTTTCTCATTAGAGATCCTCTAGATGCTGCATCAATGATGCCCCTAGTGGGTGGATTAACTCCATTGTAAAACATTTACAATATGAATTCTTTAGGTAAGTTATAGTGAGAACATATTCTTTGCAAATACTTATAACGTTCCCATGCTTCATAAAGTGACGCCTATCGTCTTGTTGGAAATTTATAATGTCCTTTATCAACCTTGTCGTTGTTGTCAAAGGAAAGTATTTATCTAAAAATTCATCTACTAGTTGCTCCCATGTTGTGATGTTTGACAAGTTTAAGGAGTGATACCATACTTTGGCTTTATCCCTTAGTGTTAAGGGAAAGAGTCACATCCTAACATCATCTTCCAAAATTCCATGATAGCGGAAAGTATCACATATTTCTAGAAAATTTACCAAATGGATGTTAGGATCCTCAATTGTTATCCCATAAAATTACACATTAGTTTGCAATTTGTTCAACAAAGCTGGTTTGATCTTGGATGATACTGCTTGCACTGGTGGTTGAGTGATGTCTCGATGTGCAGCATTGAACACTGGTCTCATGAAATCCATAAGGGTTTGTTGCTGGTCTGTTTGATTAAATTCTTCTGCCATTGTTTCTTTGATCTCTTCTTAGCATCTCACTCTTCGAATTTATAGTTCTAGTCACGTGATATCAAGTGTTAGAGTTTTGTGAATTTGCTTGAACTCCAGGTAACTCTTATGTTCATGCAGTTACATGGACATAAGAAAGGAGAAAAAGAATTTTTTTTAGAATAAAGGAATTTAACTAGTCCTAAATTAATTCCCTGGAAATGACGCCAAAGACTTCTTGAGCAATTTTTACCTAATATAAAACCTTCAATATCCACAAGTATTCGTATCATAACTTATAGTATTAAAGGTGTCGGACCATGAGGAAATAACTAAAAGTAAATGAGCCTAACTTTATTTAAAGATGTGAAATATGATTTTAGAGAAAATAAAATTTGGGAATTAAACAATCAAATAAAATTGACAATTGAGCTATCACAATATACAAAGGATGGTCAAGTATGAAAGTATAAGATTTGTTATATTGTAATTTTTCTCCCTTAACCATTTTGGATTCAATTTAGTGTCGATCCTAGATTTATAATAGGTTTGATTATTCTCTCTTATGACCTAATCAATTAAGCCCTAATTAATAATCCCTAATTAGTAACGAAATTCTAGATTCGCAACCTCTCAATTCACAAAAAGATCTCAACTAGTTCTTAAGCAATCTATCAGATAATTAAGTTCTCACACAAGATCTTTCTTGGTATGGTTATAAATTTGATATTTGTAGGACCTATTAGGTCATTAATGCTTATTACCCAACTTAATCAGATAACTTTTGACTTACTCTCTCGATTTGTTGTTGAAGCATAAGCAAACATAAATATCATAATACCCAAAACATTGCATTGAAATGAAAAATGATCAAGTCACAAAATGAGCCAAGAACAAATCTTAATATGAAATTAAAACATCATCAATGTGTATAAAATCTTCCAATCCAGTTTAAACATCAAGTTTAATGAAAATATAGAAAGAAAGAAAAACTTGAGATGGAACTGGTCTGAAGTTGCTGGACAATTGCTGATCCTCTTGCTCCCTTTGTGATCATTTTTGTGTTTTCCCCAATTTGGTAAGATGGTGGCTGCCTCTTTTAGGTCTCTTAATGTTCATTTATAGTAAATGAGTGGATAAAGGTTAATTTTAGGGCTTACCCAGGTCACATCATGACAAAAATGCACTTTAAACATCAAAATAGGTGGAAAATGCTGTATCTGTCTTTCATAGTTATTACCTAGTATAAAAACATTTTGTCATCATCATAATACTCCATACACGATAGTGAAACTAGGGAGGAACCTTGTTTTATGACCTTAAAACTCATGTCACGATCTTAACCCTACCTTTTCACCCAAGCATGCTCTAGCTTCCTTCAATCTTTATTTATCTGGGTTCATTCACTGACAAACACATCAAAACACCTTAAGAACACAAGATTAAGGTCCAACATCATGCCTTCAACCACATAACACTTAAAAACATAAACAAACAATCACATTAACATAATTCTAAGCCTAAACATGCAATGATAATCTAATCAACACCTATAAATACATTAAAACATTTACCAAAACATAATATAAACTACAATTAACACCCCTCCTTCTCGTTGATGAACTCTTAGGCTCAAACCAATTATAGGAAATTTAGATTGCAGGAAGTGATAATGAATGATGATGAAACTTTTCTTTTCAAGTTTGGATCTAGATCACAAGCTATGGCAATTATGGAAGTTGGGCCATAACACTTGAGTAACAAACCATTATTTCTAAAATTTTAGATGCCAATATTGATGAATATTCTTAACATTCCTTTAGCATAATGGATAACTAAAGGATTGAGCTACTTGGTTTACTCTATAAGCAATCTTATTTGTCTTGATGAAGCTGCTGTTACCACCAAAAGGATCAACTATGTAAGAGTTTGCATCTTAGTTTATTCTTATTGCAAGTTACTACATTCCATTCATTTAATGAGATTGAGAGAGGATAAGTTATATGAAGATATTATTTTAGTTACTTATGTATGAACTTCAACAAAGAGAGTAATATACGCCCACTTATAGGAGGTTTATAAAGGGAGATTAAGAACTCATGCAACTTTTTACTAAGAATAAACTCCCTAATGAAAAGATAAAGAGTTGTTAACAATGGAATAGATCATGATCTCTAGCATGCAAACATCATATATAATTTTGGCCCAAGTTTATGTTCCTCTGTCTACCCTTATTGATATTAAACCTTTTAAAGATGCTTCTAAAGCCAATGAATCTACGAATCCCGTAAATATATATTATAAAATGGCATTTCTTTTAATGATGCTTTAAGTTCTAACTCTATTGAGGAAATAACCACTTATAAGGAAACTTGCATACACATTTCCCAATTTAGCTGTTTAGAGCCTACCTCTTATATTTTAAAGGAAACTTCTAACTATGGTGTAGTTGAGGACTTCAAAACTATAGTAAGGAGATTGAATGGGAAGAAAATGGGCCCCAACCCTTCTCCTTTCTAATGAATACTATATCTTGGAATGTTGAGAGATTAATTGTCCATTTAATCAACTTATTCTGAGAAATTATATCTCAGATAATAATCCTTTCTTGATAGGCCCATTGGAAACAAATCTTAAAGAGAATAATGTTAAAAAGTTGAATTTCTTAAAGAACCATTACGAAACCATCTTTAATTATACTTTATTGCTTAAGTAACCTCATCTAGCTTAAACAAGCTTTATCCAATGGTTCCATCTTACACGCTATATACATGTAAGCGTTAGAAATATTAGGAAAAAAAGATTAATAGACAGATGAATAATGAGGGAACCAAGAAATAAATTCTTATTAAAAGAGACAACAATGTTAAATTGCATTGCCAACCAAGCACCTGAATCAACTTGTACTTTGTTTACCATACACCAAACAAAAACAACTTAAAGTACAAGCGCATGATGTGGCCTTCCTTCTTGAATAATTAAAAGCCAAGAAATATTACATATAAATCCATTCAAGCTCAATAAGATCACTAAACTTAGATTTAGTCGGATGATAAACCAATAGGTCAGAAGACATTGATTTCCATACTAAAAGAATAAAAATCATTATAGTTCATAATGGTTCTTTGTATCAAGTCGAATTGGGATATTCCTTATATATCAACCCTAAGAAAGAATTAAAATCTATGATTTTGTTGTTTAAATTGGACACAAATTAATCTGTATTGTACCACATTAGGAATATGCAAAGTAAAATTATCTGGTTTATCAAATTTGAAGGTAGTATAAAACTCCCTAGTTAATTCAATAAGTATCGGATAATGAATCAACATAAAATATCTCCAACTCATGTCAGTGGGCAAATCATCAAAATTTTCTTTGATATGAAAATCTCCTAAGGATGGATAATACATATATTTGCCTACATTAATATGTTGGGTTTTGATAGCAGTGTTGGTGTAGCGTGTTGTAACACTACATAAAATAAACTAGACCTAAAACTATAGCTAGTGGTAAGTCTAGGTCGATCCCATGGAGATTAAATCCAATTACTTTCCTAAATTATAACTATATATAAAACATGGGGGTTTAATTTGATGCAAATTAAAAAAAAGTAAAATTGAATCTATAAAAACAACTCAAATTAAGCAGCAGCAAAGTGATAAAATTAATGAATGGTTTCAAATTCGGTTCTTTGGTTTAATCTCAGCCTAAGCACAATTTCACATATGTCATTGAATTGTTATCTTCACACCTCTCTTTAGACTATTGATTGTGAATTAACAACAAGCTCTGTTAATCATAGTTTTTCCTTAGGTCGTAGTTAATTAAGAGCTCGTTAATTAGCCCTAATGATCGGATAACCTAGAAATAACTTTCTAAGTTTAATTAGACAGTTGCAATATGATTTAAAAAAATAAACCAACCTTAGAAATAATCATACAAGCTTTGATTATTTAACTTATGTTACGTTAGTCTTATTGATTTAATATCGTTAGTTGCCATATATGACTTCAGACACGATTTTTATGTATCGTATTCAAATTCTAGCAATGGGTTTTTATGAAAATGATTCAGTAGAGCATCAAAAGCATTCTTACACAATGCCCAATTATTAATCTCAAGATAACATAAACAATCCCAAAAAGGGAAAGAAATTGATACACAATGAAAATGTGCTCCTTGGTGTCGATTGCTCCTTAGAACCAATGTCAAGTGGGTTAGCCCTCTATCTTCTCCATCAAGCTGCAAGAGTTAGCCAAAGATCTCCCTATCATTGTTGAAAACTGACCAGAATTGAAGAAGACTCAGGTTTGGTCATTTTTCCCCACAAAATCCTCTTTGTCGTCACACTCCTACCTCTTTCTTTTTAATAAAATACCAAGTTAGTCAAATGTGATAGCTACTCCTTTGTCCCATTCATTTCCTTCAATTTTTTCCCAAAAGACCATCCATTTTGCTCTAGTTGTCACCCTCCTTCATATATTCTAAAAGGTAGGTTTTAAAGGAAATGGGACATGTAGAGTGTATCCCTTTTTTTTTCCTTCTCTTTGTTATTCCTCTCTTTTCCTGGCTGTCACATGCTTTTGCTCCAATCATCTGTCACATATATCCTTTCTCATATATTCCAAAAGCTAGGTTTAAAGAAAATGGATAGGTAGCCTTCTTGGTAAAATGGTGCAGGTGATTTTTGTCCTCCATGTTATAACCATCCCACATTTTTCTTTATAATCAAAACTAAATTTTAAAGTGACAACTAGCTCATTCTTACAATTCATGTCATAAAATTGGTAGCAAGAGGTTTCCTCCTATCTTGCAATTCATGTTACAGCCAAGGTCTCATGGTTGTAACATTTAAATCAAAATGTTACAGTCGTGAGACAATGCTAATGGCTGTAACATTTTAATTAAAATGTTAAACATACCTCCATTTTTATACTCTATCTTATCTCTTTTTCTTTTAATCTCTTCCTGCTTCTTGCTCTATGAAGACAACATAATATGAAAATTGAGAGGATAGCTCAATAAGTATGCTTTTGGGTCACTTTAGCCCATTTACTTCCGAAATGTACCTAAAATCAAATATGAGCTAAAGTGAGTATCCTAAGCATTTTAAGGCATTAATCACTAAGTGTAATGGATTAAATTTATCAACAACTAAGCACATATCAAGTGTGCCATTGTTTTCATTCTTTGGTGTTGAAAGTGAGATATCAGCAAGGGCCCAATTCAGCTAGTGGCAAGATATATATGCTTTTCGATATTTGAGCATGCTTTCTATAGGTACTTGTGGTAGTTCCAATGCTAGAATGATTTTGTGCAGTTGGATTCACTTTAGACTTTCCTTTTGCTACTGTTTGATTAGTATCCTTTGAGCGTCCCATAATTATGACAATTATAAATAGAAAATAATCCTAAAAATAAATAAAATAACCTATTAATAACTAAAATGAAATTAACTAAATGTAGTTAATAAACAATAAGTAAAAATAAATAATACATTAATACAATATAAGTAGGGAACTAAAGTTCTTGCTGTGTTGATAGGCATCATGGAGTGTGTGATGCACTGTAGACTAGTTATTGTTTTGGTGTTGTGACTTGGGTGTGTGGTGTTGGTATAATGGTCGTTACTGACAACAAAATATGAAAATATATTCCGGTCTTGTTGGTGCGACATGCTGTTGGGATACAGTGGATGTTGGCTAGGATAAAACAAGTTGGGGCTGTTGTAAAAAAACATAAGAAATTAAGGTTTTGCTTTTTTTAAAAAATAAAATTTTAAAATTTTAAAATATTTTTTATTTATTGTTTTTTAAAAATTAATATATTTTTAATGATTTATTTTTATAATTAATTAATAAAAAATTAAAATTTTCTTTAAAACTAAACAAACTATTAATATGTATAAGGTGTGATCACGCCTTATGAATGTTAGCATTTTAGAATTTTAAAGGTTTCATTCTAGAAAACCAAATCTCATTAGGCACGATCTCGCCTTAAAAGATTTAGTATTATGGAATTTTAAGACTTCGATTATGACAACTAAATTATATAAGGTGCTATCAAACCTTATGAAATTTAGTATTTTAGAAGTTTAAGACCCATTTACCTTTTAAGGTAATAAACTATCTTCTTAAAAACAAGAAATTGAAAACTATATATAACTAGAACATAACTAATGAAAACTATCATATTTTGGGTTACCTCCCAAAAAGCGCAATTGTTTAACATTTTTATGCTTAATGAGACTTTTTCTTATCAAACTTTCACATATTAGGAAAGTGCCAAATCAGTATCTACCAACATTTGAAACCATCATCTTATTATAAAATGGTTTTAATCTATGTCTATTCACCTTAGAAATCTTCCTAGTATCTAAACTTTTTATTTCTACCATCCCATAACATTAGTGACAATAAAAGGGCCGAGCCATCTATAACATAACTTACTTGACATAAGCCTTAATCAAGAATTATGTAATAGCACTTTCTATCCCACCTTAAAGTTCTTCCTCAATATCATATTTTCATGAAACAATTTAGTTTTCTCTTTGTAGAGCATTGAACTCTCGTAAGCATCCAAGTTTGGTTCCTTTTACAATTGTAATTTCCTTTCCTCCTTATCTTTTGCCAATCTATGTTATAATGTTGCGTAATGTTTTGTAGGCTATATGGTACCCCCTTAGAGCATCATTTAAAAGTAAAATCTAGTCCTTTCGTCATGGATTTACCATTTTTTAAAATATATTTCATTTTCTTATTCAATACTTTCGCTTGTCCATTCGATTATGGATGGTATATATTAGCTAATTGATTATGTACGTTATACTTCTTAAATAAGATGCCACTACTCTATTGTAGAAATGGATTCCTTGATCACTAATAATGGCTCGTGGAACTCCAAATATATTAAAAATATTAAACTTTGTAAAACCTACAACAACTATAGAATCATTAGTCTTGGTGGCTTTTGCTACCACCCATTTTAAAATAAATCAGCATCCAAAAGAATATAATAAAAACATAAGATGAAGGAAAAAAAGCCCTTAAAATCAATAACTCATACATCAAATATCTCAGCTATAAGAATTAGGGTTGAGGCATTTCATTTTTATAAGATAATGTACTTATATTTTGGCATCTGTCATAACTTTTACAAAACATATAAGCATCTCTAAACAAAGTCTCCCAATACAATCCACTATCCAAAACTTTTCTAGTAGTTCGTTTGGGGCCAAAGTGTTCACGACATGTATAATTGTGACAAAAAGCTAAGATAGAATGATGTTCATCCTCTAGTACACAACACCTAATAAGTTAATCAAAGCAGAACTTCCATAAGTATGGTTCATCCCAAACATAATATTTTGTCTCATTCCTTTTCTCTTCCTTCCTAAACTTACTAATGTAATTAGGTAAAGTTCTAGTAACTAAATAATTAATAAGGTCTACGTACCATGGAACTAAACCTTTCATTTGGAATAATTGATTACTGGGAAAAGTTTTTAAAATAGGTAAAATATCTTCATCTCTTACCAACCTATTCAAATGGGCTGCTATTGAATTTTTTTTCTCCTTTTCAATCCCTTATTATCAAATCAAACCTTAAAGTAGCAACATCCATTGCATCATCCTCAGTTTGGACTCCTTCTTTGCAAAAAGGTATTTTAATTCCACAAGCTTAGATTACACAATAACTTTAAAAGCCAGTCAATTAAAATTTAAATTTATCTAAAGTAAAAACAGTTGCTAAAGCCCATTCTCAATTATAGAATAATTGTACTATGCAACATCTAATGTGAAGCATAATAAATAACATGACTTTGTTTCCCAATCCTTTAGCCTAAAACAGTTTCCATTGCATAATTGTTAGCATTGCACATGATCTCAAATAGTAGATCCTAATTTGGTGGCTAAATAATAGGTGTACTTGTCAATAATGCCTTAAGTTTGTCAAAAGCTTCCTTAATATCTTTCCAAATTCAAATGGAATGTGTTTTGCAATAACTTTGATAATGATATCAAAATATTAGAAAAATCTTAACAAACTTGTGATAAAAATCCTGCAAGTTTAAGAAAAAAAGCCATCAAATGGCAATCGACCCTTATAGGATACTTTCTAGACAAGAGGACGGCATACTTAAGTGTCCAACACTGGCCATAACTTAACTGGAAAAAATGGGGTCTCTAAATTACTCTCGTCACAGAAGACGACCTATTCATCTTTAGATTCTCTTTATTTGAAATGGAGACTAAGGTGATGGACTTAGGGCCTTGGCACATATAAAGTAAACCTTTATCCATGAGAAAATGGAAATTGGGTTTCAAGCATAGAGCAAGGATCAGAAATTTACCTATATGAATTAACATTTACAAGGTTCCTCTTAAGTATCGGTCTTTGAAAAGTTTAAGTTATTTGGATAACTACATCGGCACACCTTTGACCATGGATGAGGACACTGCAAACATCAAGAGAGTGCATTATGCTAGGGCATGTGTTGAATTTGAATGTAAGAAAAGCATGTTGAAACCATTTCTATAATGATGGTATGGTGAAGGTGGTAAATTGATTAAAGAAAAAACTTAATTGTCTTACCCATGGAAGCTTCACATGAAGAATAAAGGCAACATCTGGATCCTTCAGAAAAACAAATCTGAGGAAGAAGGCAAAGGCATAAAGAGCAAACATCACCTATTAATAACTAATGAAGTCCTAAACATTGATGGTCAACACCAATAAAGCAAGCAATCTTAAGATTCTAATAAAGACAATAGTTAGAAACAAGTAAACACCCTATATGGAAAAAAAGAAAACTATAGTTTGCACAGAACTTCTAAGAAGAGTGGCACTAATCTGGATGGGAATGATCAGCTAGCATATTCATCTTATACAAATGTACAAGTCCCCTTGATAATCAATAACTTAAAGCTACTTCTCTTTTAAACTCACCTATATAGTAGGGTTTATATGGAAATTAAGAAGTACAAAGACAGTGCTCAACTAAAATACTAGTACAAGATGATGGAGAGGATCATACATCGCCTACTAACAATGCAATTATAATCGAGTATAGCAATGAAACATAAGTTACTAAGCAGAAAATGGATCAATGGCATGTAATAGGGTCAAGTAATAGGAGATGTAAAAGGAAAACCAAACATAAACTCCCTTTATGTACTGTACAATATGGAATGTGAGAGGCCCTAATTGTCCTATTAAAAAATTGACTTTAAAGGATATCTAGGGGCCAATCATTTGGTTTTTATTGGTTTGGTGGAAACTAAAATAAAGGAAGAAGTGTTTCAGGGAGGTTTGAAGTTCTTACCAGCAGAGTGGTAAGTTATAAGCAATCATTCAAAGCATCCAAATAACATAATCATATTAGCATTGGGCCCAGCTTTTCCAACACTATCTAACTAGTTTTGCAGTGAATAACTCATCCATTGTGAACTCATTATGAAAGCAGTCAAGATGTCATTACCAATCATATACAAACACAACTGGGAGTTTTAGAGGGCTAGTTTCTGAAGGGACTTATAAATTATTCAATCGAGTATTATAACTCTATGGATGCTTATGGGAGACTTCAACTATTTTCTTTCTCCAACTGAATCTATAAGGAGAAGAAACATATCTTATACAGATACAAATGAGTTAATTGAACTTGCCTCTTGACTAAGATTGGTGGACCTTAAGTTTCAAGGCCCCATTTATAGCTTAAGCAACCATTAACAGAGAGCAGTTTTGATTCAGAGGAAACTAGACAGATGTTTGGTGAATGATCTATGGCTCAAGAAAATGGTAGTGTTTGGGGAGCCTTTTTTTTTTCAGACCACACTCTAATCGATTCACATAACCAGAAGCTTAGTGATAAGGAGATCTTCATTCAAGTTCTTCAATTCTTTGTTAAAACGTTGATCGTGGTTTTTTTTATGTGTGTTAGTTTTAATTAAATAACCCCAATAATTGACAAGGCACGGATAATTCATGCAGTTCCTAAGGTGTCGATCCCAGGAGGAGGAATAATCTAATCCTAAAATCTAAGGTCAAAACAAATCACAGAAATTCAAATACAACAAAACTAAAACAAGAATGCAATTCAATTGAAAATCAATCATAAAATATTAAAAATTTAGTAATTGCAACGCACACTCAAGAATCAACCTAAAGAGTTACCAATAGAGAGAAAGAGCAATTTTTACCTATCTTTAATGCTTACCGAATAGATTATGAATTACTAGATTATTGGTTCTAGATGGTCCTAGGGTTGTGTTGATTGCAAAACTAATTCAGTAGTTTTACGCTCAAAACTGTAAGTATACAGGGTGTAACTTGTAGTAAAGAACATATATCGATCTCTCAGAGATTGTATTTAGATGCTACTTAATTTAGGCTGCTTCATTTAAGAACCAATTTTAATGAATGTCAACTAAAAAATTAAACTAAATCAAATAACTAACAATGAAAAAAATGATAAAACAAATGTGCAAAAACCTAGAATTGAAGATTTAACAATTAGGGATCACTTTTTTCTATCTTATCTCCCTCCTTCCTTGTTAATTAAATTGTGCATCACCTAAGATGTCCTAATGTATTAACTGCCCTCTCTCAAGGTGTAATTCATTGTCCCTAGCCAAATTAAATGGAAATGATTAAACAATCCCTCAATCTACAGAATCAGCCCACCAATTCAACTAGTTATGAAGTTATCCTATAATAATCAACTAATTAGCAAAGATCTCTCTCTAACTAATTAATTAACTTGATGAATGTAGGTGTTGGACTCCGTTTCCGGAGCCCAATGTTCGGAGTCATACATGGGCACATTACCTTGTAGGGTCCTTTTGATGAAATCTCATTAGCCAACTTAGGCTTATCTCTATTTAAGCCTAAATATGTTAGAGAAAAGCATTGGTGGGTCTACAAATTGCATATGTACATGATTTAGGACAATTAGCATAATGTTTACTATAGGTGTCAGATCATGGTCATTCAAGCATGGTTTCGAAGAGTAATTTGTGTTTTACAACTTTTGTGAAGACCACCCTGAAGAGAGATTTTTGCTATTTAGAGAGTCAAAATTTGCACATTTTTAAAACTGTCCCGAGAAGGTCCGCTTAATGGACATATGTCCCTTCAAACAGACATGGACTGGTCTGAGGACATTTTTAGACCCGAGAAGGTCCGCCTAGCGGATATAAAGTTCATCTAACGGACAGTTACAAGTCAGATTTCACATTTCCAACTCCTTAAACTATGCATATGTATCATTCCTAACTCATATTCCTCGTCATTTTCACTTCCATTTCAACTCAATATCACTTACAATCAATTCATCATCCATGTTTGGTCATCATCCCAAAAACACAATCATTCAACTATATACCTTCATCAAGAAATTCTACCCATGTTCAACCCCATTTATCATCTTCATTTCATCTCCAACTTATTATTCTACTTCTTCCCATTTCAAGACACCATAGTACTTATGACATTACTTCTACCCATTTCAAGACACCACATTACTCTTATTCTATTAGATCAAAATAGAAAAGCTGTAAAATGTCTTGCATACACCTTACGCAGCATCACTAACTTTTACCAATCATAACTTTCAAGTCCGATCTTCAAACTTTACAATCCCCTGAATTCAAACACAATTTCTACACCTATGGAAGAATTGAAATAAGAAATGTACAACTACAAGATGACTAAGCACATACACATTGGAAACTTCTTCAATTCTTCATTCATTTCTAAATCAAAATGAAGTTCATACATAGCTTTAATTACAAATCAACATTACATCAAAGTCTTAACAAAAGATACAACAATACATAGGATGCTCAATGTTTAATGTGCTTATAAAGCTATCCAAAAGTCTAGCCACTAACTTAGTGCAAAAGCTAACTATTTTGGAGTTTGTCCAAATGCCCTACAAGGATCATTAATCTTCTTGACCTGCACCTAAGGAGTAGGAAAAATATTGGGTTGAGCTACACAACTTAGTAGCTAATATATTTATAGCCATTGGTGATGAGCCACACAATTAAACATACGTGCATCTAATTATATAAGCATACCCATCTTGTCTTGACCCAACAATGTAAGTTCAACATTTATAACTCATAACTCAATACATCATCACATAAAACATATTGGAGATGATTTAACATCAAAGAATAATACTCAACTTCATCAAAACTTAACACATCAAAATGCAAAAGCACAAAACAAATGGCTTGAGTTCCATATAACAAAACAGAGAAACCGAAGTTTAGTCCGCGAACGAAACGAGTCTATTTTCGGATCTCGTGTGCCATAAGCGAGTAGTCGGGAGAAGGCTTTATGTCAACGTGTACGTGACTACGAAACAGTTCCTCTCTTACCCAAACACAATCAAATTTTATGCTCAATTCAATCAATCACAAGTTCATATTCTCATGCTTTTTCTTCTTTCCATTTAATCAAAATGCCATGATACAATTTCCAAGACATAGCATAATCATAATCACAATTCAATTTTTTTAATCACATGTCATACATCATAATGCAATTTTCCGTCACAATATTTCAAAACAAACCATTTTAAAACACAACACACACACAAGACATTTTGCTCATTACACAATTACTATAAATAAATTACCCATTTTAATTTCCTTGCTTGAAAACTTGGTCAAGGATGTCCCTCCTCTAGCTCCTCTTGCCTCTCTTGATTCCCTTTTATCAAAGAAAAAATTCCCATTCAATAGGGATTCAAATTGGAGAACCCACAAGACATATTCACTAAAAGTGATCCTAGAATTCTTAAACCCATACATTTCTTAAGCTCTTTGAACCAAAACCCTTTCAAAATCCAAAATATTAAAATCAAACTTACCTTGAATCTTCACTAATGAATGATTTTCTTGGTTCTAATGGAAGCCTTAACCTTCCTCTTCCTTTTTCTCTTCTTGACAACTTCAAATTCACTCTTTAAGACTAAGAAAAATCAAAACCTAGCTTAGCTTTCTTTCTCTCCTTTCTTTTCTCTCCAACGACACTTTCTCCCTCTTCTATCTTCTAATTTCATTTCTCTCACTTCCAAATGCAAGATAAGTTTTTTCTCTCCCTTTTATATTCTTAATGATTGCACAATGTCCATTTTGCCCTTTCTTTATAAGCTTAGGTTCTTTTACCCTTAAGTGGTCTTCCAAAAATACCCTTTATGAAATCTTACTACCTTAACACTTTAATTCAATTAACACATATTATATGATCTTAGTAACATTAACATAATAATGACTCCAATAATAAAAATTTTATCATAACCTCATAATTTATTTAAATCATGCTTAACAACTCTGTTCATTCTAAGAGAAAAATTCAAATTCTATGCTTATTCCATAACACATCATGCTTAATTCAATGAAAACATTTGGGGGCCAACATTTCTCCTTCCCTTAAAGAATTTCGTCCTCAAAATTCTTACCTGATTCCATGAAGAGGTATGGATGCTTTTCCTTCATTGCTTCCAAAGGATCCCATGTTGCCTCCTCCGTCGAATGGTTCCTCCATAAGACTTTAATCAGCTTAACAATCTTGTTTCTCAAAACCTTTTCCTTTGAATCTAGGATCTCTACTGGTTGCTTCTCATATGTCAAATCCTCCCTTAACTGAACATCTGAAGGTTGAATTATGTGTGAAGGATCTGATCGGTACTTCCTCAACATCGATACAAGGAAAACATTATGAATCTTAGATAATTTTGATGGCAAAGCTAACTTATAGGCTAAAGGCCCAATCTTCTTAATGATCTCATATGGGTCTATGTATCTTTGACTAAGCTTGCCATTCTTACCAAACCTCAAAACCCCTTTCCATGGAGAAGCTCTAAGAAACACCTTGTCTCTAATTTCAAATTCCATCTCCTTTCTATGTGCATTCGTGTAGCTCTTCATTCTATCTCAAGCTGCTTTAAGTCTCTCTTTCACCAATTTAATCTTGTCAACAATAACCTGTACCAACCGAGGCCTTAAAAGCCTACTTTCACCATCCTCATCCCAACAAATAAGAGTTCTATACCTCCTACCATACAAAGCTTCATAAGGTTCCATTTGAATTTCCGAGTGATAGGAATTATTGTAAGCAAATTCAATTAAAGGCAAATGATCATCTCATGAGCCTTTAAAATTCATAGCACAAGCTCTCAACATTGCCTCCAAAGTCCGTATTGTCCTCTCTGATTGTTTATTGGTCTGTGGATGGAAAGTTATACTAAAGTGTAACTTAGTTCCCAAAGCCTCTTATAAGCTTTCCTAAAATCTGGAGTTGAACCTGGGATCTCTATCCGAGACTATCCAACTTGGAATCCCATGAAGCCTAATTATCTCATCTATGTATTTCTTGGCCAAAGCATTCAAAAAATCTGTCTGCTTAATTGGCAAGAAATGTGCGGACTTGGTTAGCCTATCAACAATCACCCATATTGCATTATGCTTCCTACTAGTTCTCGGCAATCCCATCAAGAAATCTATTGTAATCTTCTCCCACTTCCATTCAGGAATAGACAAGGTTTTAAGCTTGCCTGAAGGTGTCTGTGTTCAGTCTTGACTTGTTGGCATACTAAGCATCTTTTGGTATACTCTGCAACATCCTTCTTCATTCCTTTCCACCAGAAATGCTCCTTCAAATCTCTATACATTCTCTTACTTCCTGGGTGTATAGCATAAGGCACATTATATGCCTCATCAAGAATCTCATCCTTCAGCTCTAACATATTTGAAATACATAATTTGTTTCCTACCACCATCAATCTATCTTCCCTTACCTCTATTTAAGAAGGTTTACCACTTTTAATCTCTTCTCGGAGCCTGCTCAAATACTCATCCTATTCCTGCAATTCCTTAATTTTCTTATTCAATACTGGCCTCACTCTAAAGTTAGCCAATACACAATCAGGCTCGACTTGCCTCAATGTCAAATTAAGTCTGGCTAATTCCTTCAACAAAGGAAGGTACACTGTCTCCACATGTGCCATAGTGGACTTCCTACTCAGTGCATCCACTACTACATTAGCTTTCCCCGAGTGGTAGTCTATCATCAAGTCATAATCTTTTAATAGCTCTAACCATCTTCTTTGTCTTAAATTCAACTCCTTTTAGCTCATTAAATACTTAAGACTCTTATGGTCTGTAAATAGCCTAGTAGTGACTCTATAGAGATAATGTCTCCATATCTTCAATGTAAAAATTATGACGGCCAACTCCAAGTCATGGGTAGGATAATTCATCTCATAAGGCTTTAATTGCCTAGAAGCATAAGCAATCACTTTATCTCCTTGCATGAACACACACCCTAATCCCTTCCTTGAGGCATTGCTGTACACTGTGTATCCATCATTACCCGAAGGCAAAGTCAAAATTGGTGCACTCGTCAATTTGTACTTAATCTCCTCAAAGCTCTTCTGATATTCAGCTGTCCACACAAACTTCTAATTCTTCCTTGTCAATTTGGAAAGTGGAGCAGCTATCATGGAAAAGCCCTCCACAAAC
>JAOSBN010000004.1:29813972-29842412 GCA_027563595.1 Erythroxylum suave | reverse complement strand
ATTATGCATGAACATGTAAAGGCATTTCTAAATGCCCATGGACCACTCAAAATTACTATTCTACCCTTCCCATCGGTAATGGGATGTTACACCTCGTCCATGGCTCCCTATTGCTTTGTTGGAAATTTGTTGCTTTGTTGGAAATTTGTAGTTTGCTTTGTCAACCTTGTCATCTTTATTAAGTACTTGTCTAAAAACGGACGTACAAGCTACTCCTATATTGTGATGTTTGTTGGGTTTAAAGAGTGATACCATGTCTTAGCTCTACCCCTTAGTGTGAAAGGAAAGAGGCTCATCCTACCAACATCTTCTGACATTCCATGATATTTGAAAGTATCACATATTTTTAGAAATTTTACCAAATGGATGTTAGGATCCTCATTAGTTAACCCATAAAACTTTACATTCGGTTGTAGTATGTTCAACAAAGTTGGCTTGATCTTGAATTACACTGCTTGCATTGGTGGTCAAGTGATGCCTTGATGTGTATCATTGAACCCTAGTCTCGTGAAATCCATAAAGGTTCATTGCTGGTCTCCTTCATTAAATTCTTCTGCCATTGTTTCTTTGATCTTTTTTTGGGGTGCTCTTTGAATTGCTCTTTCTAGTCGAGTGATATCAAGTGTTAGAGTTTATGCAATCTTTTAACTCTTGTGTTCATGCAGTCGTAAGAACACAAGAAAGTTAAAAAGTTCCTTACAACAAAGGAATTCAAAAAATCCTAAATGGCGCCAAAATCTTTTTGAGCAAGTTTTACCTAATATAAAACCCTCAATATCCGCAAGTATACGGATCGTAAATTGTAGTATTAAAGGTTTCAATCCCATGAGAAAATAGCTAAAATTAAGTGAACCTAACTTTGTCTAAGGTTGTGAAATATGATTTGAATAAAAATAAAATACCATAAATTAAAACAATCAAACAAAAAATGAGCACTTAACCACTCAATAATTGAGCTGCCATAATAAAACAAGGATGATCAAGTATGAAAGCCTAGGATTAGTTCTATCATTATTTTCCTACCTTAATCACCATTGATTCAATTGGGTGTCGATTCTAGATTTTTGAAGGGTTTGATTATTCTCTCTCAACACCTAATCATTTAGCCCTAATTGATTTTGGAATTCCAGATTTTGCAATCTCTCGATTCACAAAAAGAGCATAACATTTTTAACTAGTTCTTAAGTGATCTATCGAATAATTAAGTTTTCACACAAGGTCTCTCTTCATATAAATATCAATTTGATATTTGCATTACTTATTAAGTTGCTAACTCTCGTTATCCAACCTAACTGGATTACTTTCGACTCACTCTCTCGATTTGTTGTCGAAGTATAAGCAACCACAAATATCACAACACCATAAGATTGTATTGAAATAAAAAATGATCATCACAAAATAACTCAGGAACAAATCCTAATATGAAAGTAAAAAATAATAAACATGTATAGCATCTTTAATGCTTTAGATAACTATTGCCTTTAAATAATTATGTCAAAAAATTAAAATCAACTTACTTGTTGTAGAGTATAAACCAACATTATGACTTTTTTTTTCAAATTCTTTGGTAGCTAAAGCCTTTTAAGATTGTCAATTTTAGCTTACAAACAAGGAAACTTAATTTTTGCAAACCTTAATAATTATCTACTAGATAATGTTCCCAATTGTTTTAAAGAGGGACATCTTGCTGACTTCCATCTTATGTATGCCGATGCTTTTGCAAATATCTGGTCGTTTATGATGCATCTTCGCCTCGTTTCATGTGAATCCATAGGAAAATAATTTTGTCTTGGCTAAGGCGTGCCCTGAAGCTCTCAGTGATATGCTTATGGAAAATGTTATCCATAAAGTATAAGCAGGTTTTAGCATGGATAATAAATCTTTGCTCAGCAATTGTGGACCTGTGGTTGACGTTGAGGTGAACAACTTTGAATCTAAAATGCATGATCTAATTCAAGATATTGTGGGCACAAGCACCAAGTTGTGAATTAAACTTTTTTTTTCCCCCTAAAATGGGTTCTTATTCTTGGTATTTTAGCCGAGCCAAAAGTTGTCTCTTTTACCTCACATTAAATAATTTTTTTACTTTTTGTTATAGTTCCAACTCATCACTTGTTTATGTTCATGGATAAAGATACTAATTAATAAAACCAAAAAAAGGAATCATTTATTAAGTAAAATTTTCATTAAGACCCAATTAAATAAAATTATTAAATTTACGTATTTATTTTTAAGTAGAAAAATAAGAGTTTATGCAATAGAATATAAATAAACCTGCCAATGATAGTCAATCTTTTTCTTTTTTAATATCATTTGGTCTACATATTTATGTAAGACTAAAAAAATATGTAAATAAAATGACAGGGAATTGAGAAATAACAGTTTAACCGTAACAGAATATTTCATCCAGCAGTCAAATTTTCACTTGTCACTTCGGTTATTTGGAATAATTAATTAATTATACAACTTAGTCATTCCAGGCACAGCCAACGCAGCCTCACCGCACATTCTTCTTTTTGGCCTCCAAACATCCCTCGGTTGCTCTCCTACGCAAACACCAGCTTCGATGGCAACTCACCAGTTCCTTTCCTCCTTCAAGTATTCCGATAGCCTAACGGTTCTCGGTATCTCGGTCTGCACCGCCGTGGTCTGCGAAGCCATTTCATGGATCCTAATCTACCGTACAAGTTCGTACAAATCCCTAAAGTCCTCAATCGACAAGGCCTCAAAGAAGCTCGAGATCATGAAGACTGAGACCACAAAGATCACCAGCAAGAAGTCCAAGACCAAGAAAATTGATCGGGTGGAGACGTCCCTCAAGGAGACAAGCCGCGACCTTTCTCTCTTCAAGTTCAAATCCGGTGCCGTCGTCGCTTTGGTCCTCTTTATCGTGTTTGGACTGCTAAACTCGCTCTTCGAAGGCAAAGTTGTGGCTAAGTTGCCTTTCAAGCCCATCGGGATCGTGATGAAGATGAGTCACAGAGGACTGCAAGGCGACGACCCCACGGATTGTTCCATGGCGTTCTTGTATTTCCTTTGCTCAATTAGCATCCGTACGAATCTCCAGAAGTTTTTAGGTTTCTCGCCACCGCGTGGAGCCGCCGGTGCTGGCTTGTTCCCCATGCCCGATCCTAAAACTAACTGATTTGGTTTGAGAGCTCTACCCTGAATTTGATCTTTTCTTAAATTTTGACGAGCTTATGATCTCCTGATTGCCCAAGGAAAAACAGACTAATTTTGTCAATTAATGATTGAACAATGGATTTGGAAAATTGAGAACTTATATGTTTCTTGACAGTTAGAATTATAATTTGGGTGACATTTAGAATGATTTGTTTAGATTTCATATGAATCTCTTGACTTTATCTGCTGGGTCAAGTGGGATTGAAATAACGGACAGCTGTTGTGTCATGTTAACATTCACACGGTAACAGAGCGCCCCACCCCGGTACGCTCAACGTTTCTTCGACAAATATCCCAACTGCACAGGTGCTTTTAACAAAAGTCTGAGGCGTCTGCAGTCTGCGGTATAACCCCGTGGCACCCATATCCACCAAATAAATAACGCGGCAAAAGTAGTTTGTGTTCTTGAGTTGTTTGCTTAACAATGTTTACTATTTTAAGGAGCATATCATTCCATTTTGACGCCATTAGTTGAATATATTGAAGGCAATCATTAATTAAATTCCTAAAGCTGTTGCTATCAGGGATTGGTTGAATTGATAGAGGGTTCTTGAAAGATAGTAGCTTGTCTAGTAGGTTTTCAAGCATGAGTTATGGGTTAGTTTTTGTAAAAACCAGAAGCTGTATGCTCATTTCGACCATGATTCCAAGTAATGTTCTTAACAGTTTTATCTTCATGCAGTCTCTCTACCACTAACTTCTCCAGCCTCCTGTAGGTGAATGCCATCAATTAGCTGCTGTGTGCAAGCAATTATGAGTTGGACTTCTCTTTTGTTTGCTTGGTGCTATTATCTATGGATTACAATTAGAGAGAATTTTGCATTCGATTGCAAGTAGTTTAAGGACGAAAGTATTTGGATTGCCATTAGGTGGCTCTAGGAGATTGACTCAGTAGTAGAGTTATAGGATTGGATTATTTTTCAGGAAAAGAGTACTTTCGTCGTCTATATTTTCTGGTTCTATAATCTTGACTTGCTAAACAAAGTAGAACGGTTAAGGGAATTTGTGAATTGGATACTTTTATGAGAAACGATGTAAGCCAAATTATGGGAGGATTTTTCCTCCTTACATAGACTTTGGAAGATTAAACGTAGAGAATCTAATGGGCGGATAAATTACCTAATGTTTTTATTGTTTCAATCCTCCCTTGTGTGGTTCCTGTCGAATCATGAACTTGGTTTTCAATAAGGCCATGAAACAACCACAAATTAATTCAAAATGTACCTAGCAACTATTCTTGCATTATTGGTAGAGTACATGAACTAGTATGGAATAGAGCTGTTGGCTGATTTATTCGGTTCACGATTTGTTTATTGATTATGCTCCAAAAAAGTAATTAATTGATAATTTAAGGTCAGATGGAATTTTGCTTTTGGTAGTGATTAAAAACTGAAGGGGATACACCAGTTCACCTGGTTCAATAAAATGACCGAAAACCGATCGGTTAACATAAGTCGTGACCGGCCCAGTTTGTTGGGTATCGTAACTTCGATATGAGTTGCTCAGTTCTGAATTCTGGGAGCTAAATCTTACGTTTCGTGTATGTTGATATTGGTGGGGCGAAAAAGGGTCTTCTTGTAGGGAGTTTGGGGAAAAAGGATGGTGAAGCACAATGAAAGGATCCCTTTCCCTAGTTTGCTTCATGCTTTCTTTTTCTTTTGCCGTAGACAATTCATGCTTTCTTTGTCTTTTCCCTAAATTCGTGTACTCATCCCAACTGCTTTCCCCCTCTAGTACCTGGAAGCTAGTCTCAACCTCACGCTAGATTCAGGGCATTACAATCTAAAACCTCCCCCTGCTATCCCCTCTCATTCCAAAGTAAAAATCGAAATTCTTCTTCGCTTCCTTCAGTTCCTGAGAACAGTTTGGATTATGAGAACTATTTGGCCCCTTCAGCAAGAGGCCCTGACTCAAGCCTTAAACCAGTAGCGAAAAACTCTTTTTCTCTCGTGCATAGATGGGCGAAAGCTAATTGCATTAAGCTCGGTCTTGACAAAATACTCATCGACTGAGGATTTCTTCATTAAAGCATAGGCTCATATGTAAAGAGCTTAGAGACGGGTCATGTCCAAGGCAATCCATTACCACTTTAAAAAAGGAGGCTTAGAATGACATTAGATAAGAACTAAATGGGAAGCGTATCAATATGAATTAATTTTCACAACATATTCCTTGAATATTGACCTACAATAAGCTTGAGTTACCTAGCAAGCTCCATGGAGAAGCCAATCTGCTTAAATGAAAACATAATAAGGTTAAGAAGAATAGGTTTCGTGACAATCTGCATGGAGGTGGGAATGGTTCAAAAGTTACCTGAAACTCTCAAACTAAAGTGGTTAAATGAGGAGAGGGTACTGATGGAGTTAGAAATAAGACTTTCATACCAATGGAAGTCTCTCCATTCCCCAAGAGAAATGGGAAGCCCACCGTTACCGATAGAAAAGAGAAGTACGATTCTCATATAAGAGAAGGAACTTCCACAAAAGGAACATCTATTAGAAGTTTTGTTGCTCAAGTGATGATGAATGAGATTGCTAAAGTTGTCAATACCCCAATGCAAGGAGAAGATAGGCCTTTAGATGACCCTGGGAACGTCTTGGTTCGGCTATTAGATCAGGAACCAATTATAGCTAAAGACACTTATATTAGAGGAGAATAGATCCTTCATGTAACAACTTATGCAGCCCTTAAAAGAAAGGACAAATGAAGCAAGTCAACCCATCTCAGTAGAAAAATGAAGCAAGTCAATTTATCTCAATGGGGTAAGATAAAATGGAAAGTGATCTAATTATAATTATAATGGTTATAAAAAGAGGCCAAAAAAAGGAATAAAGGGTCTCGAGCCCTTAATTCACTTTTATGATCAAAGCATGAAATGTTATAACAAATTATTAAAGACTATTTACTGTCAAAGAGACTGATAGGTGCAGTTTATATTATGTTTTGATAGGTATTTTAGTGTGTTTATAAGTGTTTATTAGATGATTGTTGCATGAATAGACTTAGAATTATTTTAACATGAGTGTTTATTTATATTATAAATGTTTTTATGGTTTAGAGCATGTTTTCATTCTTATTTATATGTTTCTTGAGATGTTTGATGTGTTTGATAGTGTTGGAAATCAAATAGGTGAAGAACAAGACATTTGGCATGGTCATGATCGTGACTCCCATGTCACAGTCGTGACAGAAGTGATTTACCTGGAGTCATGATCATGACTTCATACGCACAATAGCTATAGAGAGCAAATTCACTGAGTCACGATCATGACAGAGGCTTCCCAAGCCCCATTTTTTCCATCTGTTTTAAGGTTTGGGGCATTTTTGGAATTGATTAAAGGTTAAAAACCCTAGTTACACCCCCGAGACCTTCTGGGACTATTTACAAACCTTATGAAGTCTCAAAATTGTGTTTGCCGTCTTACAAAAGTGGATCAAACAAGGAAGATCGATGACGTCCAAATTTCTAGCTTTCCAGATCAAACTCCGAATAGAGTTTTTGTCTCCCCTTTTGATATTTTCATCATACTTGATGCATAAACTGAAATTCCAAATGTCTATTACATTCATGATATTCTAATTTCCATATTCAGGTTTATTTTGTAGTTATTTTGTGACTTTAATCTTTATTAATTCAATATAACATTGTAGTGTTGTGTTAATTGTGCATGTATATACTTTGACAAAAAATATAGAGATTTAGTTAAAAGTAATTTGATTAAATTGCGTAACAAGAGTAAGTAGTTTAATAAGTCAAGCGATTAAAAAATCAACAATCATTCGAAGAGAGATCTTGTGTGAGAAATTGCTTATTCGTTAGATAGCTTCGAATTTAGTTGAAACGTTGTTAATGCATAACTATATACAAAATCTACCAATTTTACGCTTAAAAACTGCAACTATCCGGGTCGTGACTTGTAGTTAAAAAGAGCAGATATCAATCCCACAAAGATTAACATCCAAACACTACTTAATTTAGATACAACTTTGTTTAAGAACCGAAATTGTTTAATGCAAATAATTTGGAAAATTAAATTAAAATTAAAAGATTAACACTAAGCACTAGACAATACCAAAATTGCAGAAAATTGGAATTCAAGACTCTAAAGACGAGAGATTATTTTTTCCCTATTTGTTTCCCTCCTATTTTATTAATTGAATTGTATCTCACCCTAGATTTCTGAATGTATTAACTACCCTCTCTCAAGGTGTAACTAATTGTCCTTGATCTAATTAAAAGGAATCAATTGGATGATCTCTTAACCTACCCAATGACTATACCGATTTAACTAGTTACGAAACTATCTTATAGGTAACCAATTGAATAGCCGAGAACTCTCTTCTAACTATTCAATTAATTTGTTGATTGTATGTCTATAGGCTGCCAACTCTCGTTGTACAATCCTACACAAATTTATCTTACTCCCTTTCTCGATTTAATGCAAGATAAGAAATAAAATCACCAATCATCAAAGACACTTTCATTCAATTCAATAAAATAGGAGTTCTAAAAAAGTAGTTTAAAAGCAATCTTTAAAACTAAATTAGCTTAACATGGTCTCCGTAACATCATCATCATTCAAATAATCCATCATACAAAGATTAGAAGAAATAAAAACACAGAAAATTGAATAAAGAAAGCTTCTTCTGTTCTTTGCCAAAATTCGGAATTTTGGATGTTGATGTGCTATTTTCCCCAATCTTGTTGATAATCCTTGAATCTTCACCTTCCTCAAAGCTCAAATCTTATGTTCTTCACTCAAGGATGATGTTTCTTCAGAAGGGTTTCATCTCCCTTGAAGATGAAGGCTTAATTATGATTTTATAGTCCAAAAATCCTAAGTTTAATGAAGCCCCACATAAGATCTTGGATAATAATTCCCACGATCGTGGGAAATGGCATGATTCCCACAACCGTGGGAATTGGTAGTAGAAAGACTCCTATTCTCTTCTCCTCTTTGACCTCTAGCTCAATCGCCAAGTTGCTCCATCTTCATTCCTATATAAAATAGTCAATTCTTACCTTTGATTAACACCAAACATAAAAGAACAACAAAGGAAATCAAACTAAATGAAATCATACAAAATGAGTCCTAAACTACAACAATAATCAACAATCAAGCAAAAAATACATGCGAATTGCATAGAAAAACATACATTAATGCCAATTAAAAATATTGTCGACTAACTTGAACTAGAAAACATATACTTTTGGGTTATACCAAACTGAAGTGCAAAACTCTAGAATTATAGTGGAATAAATAGGTATGTCACATCGAACAAACATATTCCAACCTATGTTTGCAGCTAATTGTTCAATTGTTCTCCTCACTCCTATGTTTTCTAACAATTCAAAATCAAAATATCGAGGAGTGACTATTGCTCTAGCTCTAAAGTCTCAAAAACACATAGCTTCTTCTTTCGAGTAAATTAGGAATGGAGCCCGATAAGCTACAGCTAAGTTGGGCTTACCTTCATTGGAAACTTGCAGGTGGAGTTCGTTGACCGGTTTCCTAGCCATCATCTTCCTTAGTGGTGCCATTGTAAGAAGAAAATCAAGAATCTAGAGGAAAAATAAAGAGTTTTGGAGAGGGAGAGGAGAGAATTTCGTAGGTCAGAGAGAGGAGTGAAAATTTTAGAGTTAGTGAAAGAAGACCACAATTGTGGGTTTTCTCTCTAGAAAGTTTATGAAGAGATTTCCCACATTTATAAGAATCATTACAATTCCCACGATCGTGGGAATTGGTGATTCTCACAATTCCAAACCTTCTTCTAAGCTTAATATTAATTCTCCATGATCCCACAACCTACAAACACATAAAATCAATATCATCAACAAGAAATTTGAAAAGAGAAACAAGTTGAAATTCTAAACAACATCTAAGCTAAAACACCAATCTACATGATCATAACTAAAGAAATCAAACAATTAATTAGACAAAGACAATCAAAAGGGAGTAAACATCCAAGAGTTGCCTCCCATGCAACGCTTCTTTTAATGTCGGTAGCTCGACTCTCCTTCCTTGGAAACTCATCTAGAATCAATTATAATTGGCTTACTTCCACCTTTTTCATTCAACACCGATTTTGTAGCTTGTAAGTAAGCTACATATTGTAAAATGAACAGAAGGGCAATATTGAGAAAGTTGAGAAAATCAATTAATTTCATCAATGTCCTTTTCATTAACAAACTATCAATAAAATAGGGAATAACAACACTCCCTGAATCTTCCATTAAATCCAATAGTTTTTCTTATATGAAGGTGAGTGGCTCTCTTTCTTCCTTAATCACCTTCATCTCCTTTACTTCTTCTGTTTACCGATCTGTTGGGCTTCGAATTTTTCGGAACCCAACTCTTAATCGAAATATCATATATCATAAGACTTGCAGAATATCATATGACTCCCAAATATTTACTTCATCATACTCTTTAATACATTACTTACAACTAATTTTCATCATTCACATTTCAATACCCTTAACATAAAGGGTTTTACAAAGCTATAATGGCCTTTCAAACCACAGTACAACATAACCCAAAATCTTAAGATACAAAAGATAAATGCACTACAAATCCTTAACATCTGACTAAAGCCTCATGTTTTCTAGTAATAACTCAAAATACAATATAAGTAACTTGGAGTGAAGCCTTGACTCTCTTTCACTCCGTCTCTTGCTCATCACCTAAAGGTGGGGACAGGAAGGGGGTGAGCTTAAAAGCTCATGGATAACAGTTTATAACGAATAATAAGCGAAACCATTTAAAAAGTTTATTGTCATAAAAATTCTTATTGAATAGTAAAACACATCACAACAATTCACAATTTCAATTCACATTTTGTAATTCAATTCATCATCGCATAACACTCCAAATTAACATACCAAAATGCAAATGCATAACAAATGGCTTGACGGTTCCATGGAATCAGAATAGAGAAACCGAAGTTTACACCATGAACAAAATGAGTCCTTTTTCGGAGCTCATATGCCACATGCGGGCCGCCGGGAGAAGGCTCTTATCGACGTGCCCGTGACGAAAAGAATGGTTCTCGCCAAAACAAAAGCACATATTTATTTGATCATATGCTCAGACTTTCATGTTTGCTATCTTTTCATTCGAACAAAATGTCATGACATGTTTCAATGGTATAACTTGATCAAATTCATAAATCACACGCATTTTTTCCAAAACTTGATTTCATAACCAAAACATCGTTTCATAAATCAAGATTCTTTCAAAAATCATTTTCATCAACTAACAACACAATTCATATACAAACACGTGGCACATTCACAATTGAAAACGTTTTAAAATTTCTTGATTCGAAGAACACATTAATAGCTCGTTTACTCTATTATAAACATGTACCCACCTTGATCTCCTTGCTCATATCCTTGCTCAAACCTGCTTCATTTCTTGTTCCTCTTGCCTCTTTGATCCCTTTATACAATAACAAAAATCCCACTCAATAGGGTTTTCAATTGAAAATCCCTTAAGCATAATCACCAAAATTGGTTCTAGAATACTTAAACCCAAACATTTTCTACGCTCCATGGACTAAAATCCTTTCAAAAGTACAAAAGTCTCAAAATGGTTTTACCTTCATTCTTCACCAAATGAAGGGATCCTTAGCTCAAAGGGAAGCTCTTATCTTCCTCTACTTGTTTCCTTTCTTGAACAATCTCAAAGTCTCTCTTGAGGAATAAGAAAATCAAACCCTAACTTGTTTTCTCTTCTTTCTCTTTCTCTCTCATTTTCATAACACTTCTTCTTGTTCTACTGCTTATCCTTCCATTCACGTTTTTCTTCTTCATTTATAAGCAAGACAACACTTCTTCTTCTAATTATGCCCTTAATGATTGAGAATTGTCCCATTTGCCCTTCCATTTATGCCTTATGTCTTCTATACTTAAGTGTCTTGCCAATAGTACCCTTGAATAATCTGACATAACCCTTTATTCTAGAGAAATCTTCTCTATTGTCTTATGTGTCCAATGGTTTAAGAATCAAGTCATTTGAAAGAATCAAACATGTTTTTGTCCTCAATCATACTGGACTTGTCTCGGGACAAATGGCATGACTTTCACTAGAGAGGTTGGATTAAGATCATCTTAGGATGATTTCAAAGAGGACTTATAGGTCTACAACTTTCATGAAGACCTTAGGAACAAATTCTATCATCTGGAGGGTCAAAGATGGACCAAACGATACAAAATAAACAGTATACAAAATAAGAAGTTTTAGTCACTTGGACAGAAAACAGACGAATGCAATAAGCAGAAAAAGCAATAAACAGACGAATACAAAAGCAGACAAAGAAATAAGCAGATGAATGCCAGAAGCAGATGAATTTCGTCAGAAAGTAGACGAAATAGAAAGGCAGACGAAATTCAAAATACAAAAGAAATACAAAAGACAGACGGAGCGCCAAAACATAGACGGAGTGCCAAAACATAGACGGAGTGCCAAAACATAGACGGAGTGTCAAAACATAGACAATACGTCAAAACATAAACGAAGTGTCAAAACATAGACGATAGTTGGTCAAAGCAAAGTCAACCACAAACGAAGCGAAACACAGACAGAAACAAAGTCAAACGCAAATGACAAGAGGTCAAACATAGACGAAACGAAACACAGACGAAAGCAAAGTCAAACACAAACAATAAGAGGTCAAACACAGACGAGACGAAACACAGACAGAAGCAAAGTCAAACACAGACGAAACGAAACACAAACGGAAGCAAAATCAAACACAGACGATAAGAGGTCAAACACAGGCGAAACGAAACACAGAAGGAAGCAAAGTTAGACACAGACGATAAGAGGTCAAACACAGATGAAACGAAACACAGACAGAAGCAAAGTCAAACACAGACGATAAGAGGTCAAACACAAACGAAACGAAACATAGATGGAAGCAAAGTCAAACACAAACAATAAGAGGTCAAACACAGATGATAAGAGGTCAAACACAGGCGAAACGAAACACAGATAAAAGCAAAGTCAAACACAGACGATAGGAGGTCAAACACAGACAAAATGAAACATAGATGAAAGCAAAGTCAAACACAGATGCTAGAAAGTCAAACATAAAAGAAACAAAACACAGATGGAAGCAAAGTCAAACACAGACGATAGAAGGTCAAACACTGATGGAATGAAACACAGACGGAAGCAAAGTCAAACATAGACAATAAGAGGTCAAACACAGACGAAATGAAACACACGCGGAAGCAAAGTCAAACACAGATGATAGGAGGTCAAACACAGATGAAACGAAACACAGATGGAAGCAAATTCAAACACAGACGATAAGAGGTCAAACATAGACGAAACGAAACACAGACGAAAGCAAAGTCAAACACAGACGATAGGAGGTCAAACATAAACGAAACGAAACACAGACAGAAGCAAAGTCAAACATAGATGATAAGAGGTCAAACACAGACGAAACAAAACATAGATGATAAGCAGAATACAGACGATAGGCAAAACACAGACGATTCGTTGCGTTTGTGTTTTTCTTGCTTCTGTGTTATGACGTCATCACAGACGATACAAAAACATAGAAGAAGCAAAACATAGAAGAAGCGGAAAGACAGAAGATACATCTTCCTTTATAAGGGCCATAACTTTCAGCTCAGATGTCCAAAAATTTCATGCTATATGTCGTTGAAAAGCTAAAAGAAAGATTTAAAACTTTTAGAAGGCACATTTGCCTAAATCAGCCTAGATTAATTTAGATTTTCCCAATCTTTCTTGAACACAACTCATACTAAGATCGCCTTTTCTACTTCATTTATTCCTCATTCTCGTTTCCATTTCAAATCAATATCATCCATAAGGAAATTTTAACCCATGATTAATCGTGAACATCAATAACATAACATACACAAATGTACATATTCTTCATCAACTTACTACACAAATTCAATTTCATTTTAGTTTCATTCTACTTCTAACTTTCACCTTAGTTCTTCCCATTTCGAAATTCTACAATGTGTTTTAAAACACCAGCCAACAAATCAAATTAGGAGAAGAATGACCGAATTTTACAATTTAGAATTCGGTCATGCTTCTCTTTCTTTGATTTGTTGGCTGGTGTTTTAAAACACCTTAAATTAACATGTTATTATAGCTAACGTCCAAGTATCATTAAATGGTTTGATGGCTTTTGGAAGATAGAAAAGCGTACATGAATGAATGTGAGCATGTAACCAAAACCGATCATGCATCTCATTTTTAATGGTGCATTTTTACTAACTCACTCACTCGCTCCCAAATGTCCAAGTGTTGGACACATGTTCATTTAGCTTTCATGCAAAAAACAATTAATGAGGTTGGTTTTTCAATCATCATCATCTCTCTCCCAAAAACCAAACCTAGAGTTGCAGAATTCGATTTTAGACAATTCATTATTTTGGCTTTGATAAAAATGAAGGTGTGAGTTTTGTGGTCTCTCCAAACTCTCCAAACATTTGTTCACAGCAAAAGGTTTGCTCTCCTACATTTTACTTCTCCTTTCCCACCAAAGGATCTTGTTAACCAAGTTGTCCAAGGAGAACAAGCGGTAGATCGGATTGGTTGAGGACACAGCGGCGAGAAGTCATAGCTGTAGCAAGAAGTCGGTAAAAATTCCAATCTTGTTCTTATTATATTTATTTTCCTTATACCATATCATGTATGGATTAAAACATGTTGATTTGGTGTTACACTTATGTTATATTTTGATTTCGGAAAAAGTTTTTGAAATCTACCGTTTAACCAAACCAAACATGTTTTTGTTTTCGATCCAACAGATTAATCATATGTAGAGGCATTGAATGATGAGTTATTTTCATGGATTTGAAAGTTATTCCTCCTTTCTTATGATTATCTATTCTTAGGAAATAATGAGATTATAGAAGTGCTTTGGTTTTTACTTTGATTTTGATATTTTGCCGAACGACGGTCAAAAGCTAAGTGTGGGAAGAATTTATTCGTGCTTAATTGATTATACATTTATTCAATAACACTTAGTGATTAATGCTATGAAATGCTTAAGATTTTCAATTTAGTTCATATTTGGTTTTAGGTATAATTTGAAAGTGTAAGAGCTAAAGTCAAAAGCACAATCTTTGAGTTGTTTTCTTAAGATTTACACTTAATTATCTTCATAGAACAAGAACAAGAAGGATTAGAACAAAGAGAAGACAAGAAAATGAAAAAAAAATGAATTGTAATTGGTGCAGTGCATGTTCATGGTCATGACTATTAAGTTATGGCAATGATTATCAAGTCAAGGCATGACAGTTCACAAAGTGTCATCGGCGTGATTCAATGTTGCATAGCCATGATTCAAGTTTTCATTGTCATGACTTACTTGCATGGGCTTGACTGGCCATGCCCATGCAAAGGAGGCTCATGGTCGAAACCCTCAACTAGGCCATTCATGGCCGTGAGTCATCAAGTCACACCCGTGACTATTAGAAAGTTATCCCCAAACCCTAATTTTCACTATAAATTAAACATGTTGATGAAAAAAACAAGGATGAATCATTTTAAGAAGTGAAGTCTCAGATTTGTTAAAGCAGGAAAAGGAAAAACTCTCATCCATTGGAGACCCATGGAGGGCTAGGCTTTTCGACATCAATTCAGAGGTGACACCAATGCCAAAAATACAGTTCAGCATATCTCCCATTGTGTTTATTGTTCTTTCTCTCTTTAGGGATTGATTATGTTATCTTATGTTTATAATTTTGTCATGTATGAATGATCATTATTCTTGTTCTCATTAAATTGTTTGTGTATAAACCCATTACTAGAATCTTAAATGCAATACGTAATCGTTATGTTTGGATTCATTTATGGAAACTACAGGTGTTGAATCATTAGAGATAAAGTAACCTAGGTTAAATAACTCGAGCTTATGTGGTTGTTACTTGATTAATTTGTTTTCCTAACTTGTAATGTGGCTATCCAATTTAATTTAAAGAACTTTTCCTAGGTTATTTGATAGCTAGGTTTGGTTAAAGAGCTTGTTTTAATTAAACATAACCTAAGGGAAAAGCGGAGTTAACAGAGCTTATTGTTAACCTACGATTAATAGTTGCTAGAAGAGGTATGAGAATAACAATTCAATGAAATATGTTTAATTGTGTGTAGATAGAGATTGAACCGATGATTGGATCCTTAACACATTCATCACTTTTCTCATTTTTGTGTTGTTTGATTTAATTTTCTTTTGTTAGTTTAGTTTCATTTTATTTTTGTTGAGCAAGTTTTACCTCCAATAAAACCCCCAATATCCGCAACTATACGAATCATAACTTGTAATATCAAAAATGTTGATCCCACAAGGAAATAGTGAAAACTAAATGAAGAGATAAAAGATTAATTTAATAACAGAAAATTAAATCAAGTAAATAATCAAATAACAAATAAACTACCACAAATAGGTGAGGAAAATCAAGGATGAAGTTTAGGATTTATTTTATCATTTTTTTGTTCCTTTAACCCCTATTGATTCAATTATATGTTGCTTCTAGGTCTTCCAAGGGATTGAATACTCTTTCTCAAGACCTAATCAATTAATCCTAATTGAATTTGAAAATTCCAGAATTGTAGTCTCTTAATTCACAACTCTTTCCCTAACAATTTCAATTAGTTCTGACATGATCTATCGTATAACCAAGTTCTCACAATCTCTCTTCGAATGATGGTTGATTTGTTAATTGTGTGACATATTAATATACCAACTCCTGCTGTGTAAATTAATCATATTACTTTTGGCTCACTCTCTCGATTTATTTCCAAAGGATAAAATGCACCATTAACACAACACAGAAATTGTATTGACTCAACTGAAATCAAAGTCATAAAATAATTCAAGAGCAAACTATAATATGGAAATTTAGAACATGATAAACGTGAAGAACATAATCAAATTCAGTTTATATATCAAATTTAATAAAATTGACAAGAAGAGAGAAAGAAGAACTTGATGCTCTTTCTTTGATCCAAGAATGCAAGATGGTGGCTGCTCTTTTTTAATTGTTTTATGTTTTTAAATAGTTCTTGAGGCTTCTAGGGTTCTTTCTAGGATTTAACCACTTAATTTGGTTCTAAAAATATAAACATTAAAATTACAAAAAGAGTCGCATGTTGCAAAAGTTAAAATTAATTGGAATTATTGTCTGCACTCTTTATCAGGATCGTGACCAACTTTCATACTTCCAATTCTTCTCTTACGATCTCACTTCCATACTTCCAATTCTTCTCTTTCTTGTTTCCATACACTCAAACACACATGGCACACCTCTTGAAACATAAAATTAAGATCCAAATCATGGTCAAAACTACATAAACACTTAGAATATAAACAAAAACTAATAATAACATAATTCAAAGCCTATATACATGGTAATAATCTAAGAAATACTCAAAAGCACATTTAAACATCTATCAAAACATAGTACAATTTACACCTATCAGCATTCCCATACTTAAACTTTATCTTGTCCTTAAGCAAAAACAAAAACAAAACATAAACTCAAACTCAAACAAACCAAACAATAAAACATACATTCATGCAACATACACTAATGATATAATGGCATCTAACTTAACGAAACCAATTTAACCTTAAACAACAATCATTCAAATTTTTCCAACATATTAACCTATGCAATTTATGTTTAAACACTTTGGATTTAATATACATACTAATCAAGACATTAACATAATATTCATTCACCTAAAACACTTGTATACATACATTGATAATTAGTAATCAACCGAAATTACAACTATCACTAAGTATCCCTTCATCAAAATTTTTAGTATTTTCAAAGATCATTAGAATTTATTTATCAAAACAAAACTTTTTATTTTCTTTAACGTTAACCTAATCTATCAACGCAAAGGTAAACACCTTGTTATTAATGTCCCCCGGTTACTCAACTAGGCCACATTTTATTAATTAGCTTGGTTGGAATGTCATTCTAGCCTTTGACGTGGATACAAACATTTTTTCTATAAATGTCCCTAGTCACTCAAGTATATCAAATTCTCAGCTAGCTACTAGCTCTATTTATAACCCAATATTTGTTTCAAAAGGGTTAAAAGGAATAGTTATTCATTTAATAGATATACACTTTTTTTTTCATTTCACAAAGCCTACCTCATTTCTTTTAGTCAATCAGCCTTATGAAAGATGACTAATGATACTAACATATTCCATTGACTTATAATTGTAAATGTATGTAACAAATTTCCTAAGATGAACAAATTGACGTCATATTCTAATTAACATGCATATTTAACCAAAGATACTTAAAACATAAAATGCACGAGCTAATATGACTTTACAAATTCAATGACTATGTTCAAAGCTAACCTACTTCCATCAAGTTATTACCATTGACACATTCACACAATTCAAAAATATGTAATATATGTTCACACCATGTCAACCTAATCAAAAACTAACAATATGGTATGCAAAATTCACACTCATGACATTCCAATGCAAAATCCTCCCCATATTTAAACCACATATTATCCTTAATGTGAGAAAAATAAAACAACAATTAAAAATAAAATTACAAGAAAAAAAGGAAATGTTAAGAGCATAAAAGTAGGAGATTGAGGTGGTGATAGTGTTGGTGACGGAATATAGAGATACTTTCAGCCATGAAATTCTAGCAATCCTTTCCCTACAAAAATAAAAATAACAAAATACCATTAAAATAAAATAAAACAAATAAAACTTAACATAATTCTTCTGTTTCCTCCCAATAAGTTCTTAGTTAATGTCATTAACTTGACATGCTCTTCCTTGCATACTCAACCTGGGTCAATTATGAGTGGCTTGCTTCTACCTGTGTCACTCAGTTTCAATTTAGTAACCTATAAATAAGCTACATATTGCCAGATAATCAAAAGGACAAAATTAATCAAATCAAGCAAACTAAGTAAGTTCAATAATGCCATTTTAAGTAACAAACTATCAATAAAATAGGGAATAATAAAACTCCTTAAATCGTCTATCAAATTCAACAGGTTGACTTCTAAGAAGATGAAATGTTCTCTTTCTTCCTCAATCACTTTGTCTTCTCTTCTTCTTCCACTTCGTGAACAGAAACGTATGTATCTTCTTCAACCTTTATCCCTACTACCTTTTTTTGTCATTCTCTTCTTCATCAACTTTTTGAACAGAGACTTCCTTATATTCTTCAAACCCAATTTCCATGATCATTTATTCTTCTTCCTTTTGTTCCTTTAAAGATTTGACTTCATCAATTCTCCTAAATGAGTTACCCTCCTTCGGATTCTTCAATACCTTATTCATTTTGAATTTCACTTGTTCATCTCCAATTTGAAGGATGAGGTTGTCTTTATGGACATCTACCAAAGCTTTTCTGGTGTTCAAAAATGGTATACTAAGAATTAGTAGACAATTTTGATCTTCTTTAAAGTGTAGAATGACGATAGGTATAAGTTGCATGATGATGTAATAGGCAGTTTATTATGTTTTTAGTGGTTAATTATTCATGTATGTTAGGTTTAGAATTGTGTTAGTTGGTTAAATATGTGTGTTTTGAGTGTTATATGGGTTAGAGAATTCTATTGAGCTTTAATTTTGAGTATTTGAGGTGCCTTGATGTGTTTGTTAGTTTTTGAGATTAGACATCGAAGTACGGAGAAGATTTGGAGGTAGCTCGATAGAAGATCCAAGCCACAATCATGACCTTATAGATGCAAAAAGGACAAGCTATGATCGTGGGCTCATTAGACATGATCATGGTAGAAGCAAATCCTAAGTGCCACGGTCGTCGCAGAAGCAAATCCTGAGTGCCACAATCATCGCTTGATAGTAAACGTGGACCAGCTTCTAAATCTCAACTTTGTGGGGTTATTTCGGAATTTCCCAGGTAAAACCTAGCTTTTACCCTAAATCAAAAAGACTACAGAGGATAGAAGAGTAATTTTCGTCCCTCTGTTTTGCTACATTGGAAAGATCTAAGCAAGAGGATGAAGGAAAAGAGAGAAGAAGAGAAAGATGAAGGTAGAGCTTTAGCTACTTCAACCTCCAATTCTCCAAGTTACTTTCTTTCTATCCATCTTTTATTTCATGTATTTGATGTATGAGATGGGATTGATGATGATGAATTATAGGTTAAGGGTGTTCTAAATTTTCTTTAGGGATTCGGTTTTTATTTAATGTTAATCTAGTTGTTTTTGTGTTAATGCATTTGGATGTTGTGATTATTTGTTGTAATTGTACGCTTCAATAATAGATTGAGAGAGTGAAACAAATGAAAAATGAGTAGGTTTGTTAATGAGAGTTAAATAACCTAATAGACCACGTAATCGGTAATTATACGGAGAGAGATCTTATGTGAGGACCCAATTGTTTAATAGAATGCTTAAGATTTGATTAGCTTGTGGGCTGATTGTTAATTAAGAGATTAAATGCTTGATAACATGACTTAATTAGGGTTTATTAATTAGGACATAGTGATTAAAACTTGAGAGAGAGTAATCCACCCTTCGATAGTCTAGAATCGACACCAAATTATCACAAAAGTACTAAGTTAGCATTAATGATAGGATAAATTCCCTCTTTCTTAATTCATTAATCTTCCTTATTTCAATTGTCAATTAGTGGTGAGTAATTTTACTTTCTTGTGTGTTAACTTCACAATTAAATTTTAAATCAATCCATATTCACGAATTTAGTTCTCTGTTAAGGTTTTATTTTCATTTTAATAATCCTTTTGGGCCTTAGATAACTTAGAATTAGATTAGTTCACCAACTCTTCGAAGGATCAACACCTCATATATTACACTCACGACCTATGCACTTATGGTATATTAAGGGATAAGAAATTGTAAAACTTGCCCACTCAATCACATGAAAAAATCTATAGGAATTATAAAGCTGTCCACTTTTATAGGCACATCCTCTATCAAGCCTAATGGTTTCTTTATCAATTGGTCCACCAAATGAATGCATGTAGATTTTGGCTTCATATCTTTTAGCCCTAATTTCCTAAAAATCGACAAAGGCATAAGGTTTATACTTATGTCAAAGCATTTTGCTCTCTTGGATTTACTTCCATGTTTTTCATAAAGTTTTCCACACTTCTTTCACAGAATTCATTGGAAAGCTGGCCCATTTGAACCTCTAGGTTGTAAATAGAAGAGGCATTATTTTTCGTTATTTGCTCAAACTTCCCTTCTAGTCTCTTCCAAGTCTTATCCATGCTTATGAGCTTGTCCATGATCTTGTCCAATTTTGAATCCCATTAACTGAAATCGTGTTGCTGAGTTCCACGTAGGTCTTGATTTCTCATTTGAGTCCTTTCTTTTTTGGACCAAAAGAAATTTGGTTAGTTTTTCCACCCTAGATTGTACGTGTTCAAATAAGGATGATTAATTCCCTAACCAAATTGTGCTTCACTGAAGTTGAATTACACTATGTTAGTGATTGCCATTAGGAAGCAATTAGCTATGATATGACTCTCTCATCCACATAGGTAACATCCTTGCTTAATTGTTTTTAATGGAGAGAAAGAGGTGGTTATCAAACTGTTCAATTCCTTATTGAGGATATCAATTTCAGCTTGCAATGTTGTCACTTAATCTACCGCAATCATTCCTTCTAGATCCAGGAAGGTTGATTGTTGCCTACTTCATTTTGATGTCTACAAACAATTATTGTTTGCCATCTCTTTAAACAACTCAGGTTTTACTTACAGTGGTGTTCATATAATTCCTTAATGATAGGAATGAAACAGTGGCCTCATAAAGTCCATAAGGCCCTTTGCTCCCTGTGATGTATTTCATGGTGATCTTGCCTAACTCCAATTTTTGACACAGTTTGCAAGGCATCATGTTGATACTAGCTCCTAGATCTATGAATGCCTTATCTATTTTAACACTACAAATGGTGTAGGGGAAGTAAAAGTCTCTCAGATCATTTCCCTTTTATGGTAGCATTTCCGTGAAGTTCCTTCCACCTTACAATTCATTTTTAACCCTCTCTTTGATAGATTAGAAAAGCGTAAATTGTATTTGTAATTGTTCTATCACATCAAGCACTTCCTTCAACTCCGTTCCTTTTTACTTCTACTATGCTAAAATGGGATGTGGAATTGGAGGTTGATATTTCTTAATCTTACGCAGGTTATATTAAATTTATAGGGAACTTTTATTGGTCTTCTACCTTTCTTTATCCCCATCGTCTTTAACTTGATCAGTTTTCTTGCCAGCAACCTTGGTGATCACCATTATTCTCTCTTTTGGATTCGCCTCAATGTTGCATGGAAGTGTTCTCGCACTTTGATCGATAATGCATCTACTAACTAGCGCATTTGGACATCTAAATTATTTATAGATGAGGCATGATCCTTTGTTACTTGTTCGAATCTACCTTCCAGATTCTTTTAAGCATCATTTAGGCTTCCATGCTTATTTAAGATTTTATCTAACTTAGTGTTCATAGAGTTTGGTTTCTCCTGTTGGAAACCTATTGGTCCTTAAGGTCAAAATTAACCACCTGCATTGTTAGACCAATAAAAGTTAGGTTGATTTTTCTGCCCAGAGTTATACGTGTTCGGATAGGGATTGTTCCTTCCACCTCTACTGAACTGTGCACCTATATAGTTTACTTGTTCTTCTTCTCGGTCCTTCATAAGGAACCAATCAATAGTGTCATGGTTGTCCTATCCATACAACTCACACCTTCTTTGAATAGCTTTTAAAGGAGCTAAAAAAGAGGCCTTTGTATTGTTTAACTGTCGAGCCAAGCTACCAATCTTAGCTTGCATTTCTGTTATTTGATCAACAGCTATAGCTCCCTTTTACTCTCGAAAGGTTATATGTTGTCTACTTTGCTTATTGTCCACAAACAACTATTACTGGCCATCTCTTCTAGCAATTCCTCTGCTTCGTCAATAGTCTATATCATAAGCAATCCGCCCAATGTTGCATCTATGGTACCTCTCATGGGTGGATTTACTCCATTATAAAAAGTTTGCAAAAGGAATTCTTTTGGTAGGTTATGGTTTGGACACCTCATTTGTGACTCCTTACATCTCTCCCACGCCTTGTAAAGTGATCCCCATCACTCTATTGGAAGTTCATGATTTCTTTTATCATCTTCATCATCTTAGTGAGGGGAAAATACTTGTCTAAGAATACATGTACCAATAACTCCCATGTTGTGACATTTGAAGGGCTCAGTGAGTGATACCAAACTTTGGCTCTATCCCTCAACGTGAAAGGGAAAAAACTAATTCTAACAATGTCTTCCGACATCCTATGATATCTTAAAGCATCACATATTTCTAGGAAATTTACAATATGTGCATTAGTATCTTTGTTGTTCAGCCCATAAAATTGCATATTGGTTTGCAACATGTTCATTAAGTTCGGTTTAATCTCAAAAGAAATAGCTTGAACTAGTGGTAGGGTTACTCTTTGATTGGCAGCATTGAACCTCGGTTTCATGAAGTCCATAAGGGTTCACGGCTGGTTACCTTGATGTCCTCCTTGATTGAGCTCTTGCTAAAATTCTTCCACCATTAGTTCCTTTATTTCCGCTTCTTGGCATTTGACCCATCAAATGGCTTGTTCTAAACGAGTGATATTGGGTGTTAAGATTTCCGCAATCTGACTTATACTTTAAGTAACTCTTGTGTTGATGCAATTACACAAACATAAGGGTGGTGAAAATGCCTTAGACTATAAGAAGTAAATTAATCCTACTACTCTTTGGCAATGATGCCAAAAACTTGATGATGTTAGGTAAGTTTTATAATTTTTAAACCTTAGACTACCACAAATGCAAAGGTCGTGAATTGTAATACGTGAGGTGTCAATCCCTTGAGGAGTTGGTGAACTAATCTAATTCTAAGTTATCTAAAGCTTAAAGGATTATTAAAATGAAACTAACCTAAACAAAAAAGTAAACACGGGAATATTGATTTATAGAAAATTAAATTGCAAAATTAACACAAACAAAATCAAATTGAGCATTACCAACTTAATAATGAAAAATTACATAAGAAGAATTACCAAATTATAAGAGAGGGGATTTTTCCTATCATCAATGCCAACCCAGACTATTAAAGGGAGGATTACTATCTCTCGAGTTATAATCACAAGCGCCAAATAATAATCTCTAACTAGGTTTAGTACCAAACATGTAATCTCTCAATTACAAACAGCCCTAACCCTAAATAGTTCTTGAGCTTTCTAATAAGCAATCGGGTCTCACACGAGATCTCTCTCCATATAAAAACTGATTTGATTAATTATGTGGTCTATTGGATCGTTTAACTCTCATTAATCTAACCCAATCATTTTGCATTTGGTTCACCCTCTTGATTTATTACCGAAGCATAAAGTTATAGCAATTAATCATAACACCTAATGAGATTAACATAAAAATAACTAGATTAAATTTAAAATAAGTCAAAATCCTTCAAGAAAAGTTAGAACATCATAATCAATCCCAAATTCATTACCATACAATCCATCTCAATCCCATACATTTAAATGAAAGAAAATGAAAGACGAAAAGAAGAAATAAAATTTGAAAGATGGAGGTTGAAGCTGCAGAACAGGCCTTCTTCGTTGCTCTTTCCTCTCTCTCTCTCTCTCTCTACCTTCTTCTTCTTCACGGAGTTTTCCAGAAGTGGCAGAGAATGAAGCTCCTCTAGGTTCTTTTTTCTTTCTTCTTAGAGTGTTTTCCATTTAGGGTAAACCCTAGGGTTTTCATGTGCCCAAAAATTCTGAAAAATCCCTCGAAAACTTAAGTCTGGAAGGTTGTCCTTGTCTTCTGTCATACAGGCCAAGATCGTGGCCCAAGGTTTTACCCTCTATCATTATCATGGTAGAGGAAGCCACGATTATGGCAAACCCATCAGGCTGGATCGGGTTCTAGGTTTCCTCCAATTCTCTGCCATTCTTCGATATTTGATTTGAAACACTATCAAACACCTCAAAGCACCTCAAATAAACAAATTTAAGGTCAATGGCATACTCTAACCTATAAAACATTCAAAACACAAATTTTTAACTAAACAACACAATCCAATCCTAAACATGCACTAATTATTCAATTTAACAACTAAATACATACTAAATTACCCACTAAAACATTATATAATCTACCAATTTCAATGATCACTTTGTAGAATTGCTGAAGAAAATATTAATAAATTATTTTTCAGTTGCAAGTTCGCCAAAGATATTTGCCAATCTCTTCTAAGAAGATTTTTAGTTTATGATTGATTAGTGGGTTGGTTGTATGTAATTTTTAATTAATAACCCTCGATAATCTGCAAGTACACGGTTTGTTAGCATAGTACTAAGAGTGTCGATCCCACAAGAGGAGGGAACTAATCAATCCTAAAATCTAGTCAAAATATAACAAAACTAAACGAGAATTTAATTCAATCAATCAAATTAAAAATCAAACACGAAAATAATAATTACTAAGCAATTGCACACACTTAAGAATCAATCGAAAGAAATTACCAATTGAGAGAAAGGGAATTTTACCTATCCTTAATGTTAACCTAACTGAATATGAATTATCATATTGTTGGATCTAGACTATCGTAGGGTTGATTACTCTCTTTTAAGTTATAACCATTGACCCTATATCATAAACCCAAATTAGATTATGGAAGTTGCAATCTCTCAATTCATAACCTATCCAAAATCCTAAGTTCTGAAGTTCTCTAATAAACTATCGAAAACTTATGCAAGTTCTCTTTTCATACAAATTCTCATTATGATTTAATTCTTGTTTCTACTAAATCACCTAACTCTCGTTAGTCTAATTTAATCTTTTTTATTTGATTCACCCTCTCAGTTTAATACAAATTATGGAATCACAGAATCAAACCACAACAATATCCAATAAACACATAATCAATCAGATTATCATTAATTCAAGAATAAAATTTTTAAGGTGAGTTTAGAACATCCTTGACATTTTAGATCCTATAATCAACTGTTCAATCGAATTCTACACAATGATAAACTGAAAATAATAAGAAATATAATCTAAAATTAATGACATGAGGTAGTGATATCGGGAAACCTCCTGAGTTGGGAGTACTTCGAGTCAGCTTCTTCTCCTCTTCTCTCTTCCTTCTCTTCTTCTATCTCTTAATGATTTCTCTCTAGGGTTTATCAAGGTGGCTAATGCAAATAGTCCCTTTCTACCTCTTTTTTTATGCTTTAAATATCCTCTTGAGTTTTGGGTAACCCTAAGTTTTTTCAGGGTCTGAAAGGTCCAAAAAATCTTCCGAAACTTGACATTCTTAAGTGTATAGCATCTTCCAAATGCAAGCCACAATTGTGGGCCCTTCCTTGGGTTCCTATCACAATCGGGGCATGTAGGCTATGATTGTGTGCCAATTATAGTGCTTCTGTCATGATCGTGACATTTAAGCCACGATTGTGGCGTTAATTTTAGCCCAAATGTCTCCGAAACTCCTCCATTTTTCAATATTAACCCTTAAACACTAGCAATCACATCAAGGTATCTCAAAAACACAATTTTAAGCTCAAAGACTTGTACTAACCTATAAAACACTTAAAATATAAATAATTAGCAAACTAACACAATTCTAACCTAAACACATACTAAATGATTGAATTAACAGCTAAACACATATCAAACTATACCCTAAAACACGATGCAATTTATACTTATCATTGATTATCTAAACAACTTAAGTAGATTAAGATGTGGTACTCAATCAATAGTTGTTCTAGCAAAATAGCAAAAAAGTTCTTTGGTTGGTTCTATCTTCTATAGTCACTACAACTTGGGATGAAAGAAGCAAACGAATCTTTTAAGATAAGAGCCTCACTAAGGAACAATTTCGCAATCAGTTTATACACCTCATCAGACTTTAAATTAGCATCAATAAGTTTAGATTTCAAGATGACTTCTCTCCGTTTAGAATGTTTATAATCCTTTTCATTTAATCTCTTGTTTGTAATCCTTACTAGTCACTAACTGTTTTAGTCTTATAATCTTTGAACAGTTAAGGTTCCTTTTAAGGCTTAATTCAATTCTTCTATTCTTCAAAAAAAGTTGACATTTAGTAATTTGAGCCTTGTATTATAGAATATAGATGTACTTGCTTTCGATAGTCTATAAATTAATGGAATTGAGTTATATACATTGTATATGAGAATTCACCAAGTTTTTGGGTGGTTATCAGGAATTAGGATATCAAGAAAGCTCAATTTCTATTGATGTAGCCATTATTTTCTTTCATATTTTTATTTTATTTTTTATGAGAGCACAATATTCTCAGGCGGATTATGGTATATTATCACTTATGACATTTTGGAAACTTGGACAAATATTTAGAAGCACAATGTTGGTTAAGCTTATAGAATGGTGACATATATTTAGAAGCTTAACCAACATCCATAATGTATTGGGATATTAGTTAGGCTAACCACCCTAATTATAAAGGTTAGACATTAGAGGGGCATCCAATATATATAGAAAACAAGCCTCAAGAAACCATATATAGGAATACTTATAATCTATAATAGAGTAGTTATTATAACTTTTCTTATAATGGTTACACTACATCTTAATTTATGAAACAATAGTATCAAGAGGAGTATCAACATCTGGAGGATGTAATTATAAAATTAGTTGTTTTAACCAGGGCATCCTCCATAAAACTAAATAGCCAATTGTATTATACAGATACACTGAGCCAGATTTGGGGGAACATATGAATGTGATAGTGTTAATTGAGGAGACAAGCTAGAGGTTAAAGAAAAGGAGGAACCTATTGTTCAAGAAAAGAAAGAAAATATGACAGAGGAAGATGATAAGAAGGAACCAAATAAATAGGCTATCAAGGAATTGGTGATAGTCATTTTAAGTATAAAAGTATAAAGGACTCCTCCTTCTCACATAACAAACTATTAGAGTCAATCAAAGACCTAGGTAGTTTTTATTTCTTGCTATATTAACAATTTATTACTAAAAAGACAATAGAAAATTTACTTAGTTTTATTAATTTGATACTGTATATCTTTGTTATTATATGACCCATTTATAGGCTAATGAACCTTTACTTAGGAACATAGGTGGAAGCAAACCATTGATTATAAATCTAGGTTGACTTAAAGTCTTGCTGAGTAGTCTAGATAAAAGGCTTATAAGGCAACCTAAGCATTTTAATTTTGTGATTTCATTTTAACTAGTTCCATTCTAGGTTTTTAGGTTTTAGTTTCTATAATTTAACCTTTATTTATATTAACTTTGTCGTTTAGTATAAATTTTCATTTGTTTTATGGTAATATGAGTGTCATTTTTGCCTTTTATGTTTCGGGTATGCGCTTTGATTTACATATGAGAAAGCAAGTGGAAAAATTGGCTACTTTAAAATTTTGAAAAGAGTGTCACACCCATATTGATGCTCATATTGAGCTAAATGCTCATGTTGATTAGAGAAATCACCATGTTTCCCCTAGCACTACAAGAATAAAACCCAATCTGCCATGTTTTTAAAATGTCGCAGAATCTCCAAAAAACGTCGCAGCTCACCTTTCGTGACGTTTCAAAAAACGTCGCGGATTGTGGTGTAGGCAAAACGTTTCTGCGACGTTTTAACAAAAACTCGCGAAAAGTGTGAGCATTCTGCGACGTTTATGAAAATGTCACGAAAAAGAGTGCCTTTCCGTGACATTAAAATAAAACGTAGTGGAATCATTAATATTCCGCGACATTTCTTAAATTGTCGCATAAAGTAAGTTTGAAAGAAAGTTTCTGCGACGTTTTAAAAACATTGTGGAAACTTTCTTTCCACGACATTTTCCAAAACGTCGCAGAAACTAACGTTCCATGATGATTTAATAAACGTCACACGTGGAATATTAACTTTTTCCAAACATCGCGGAATATAATGATTCCGCAACGTTTTATTTTAGCATCGCGGAAAGTCTATAAATCTGCGATGTTTTAAAACATCACAGAATGCAGCAAAAGACGTCACAAAGTTTCGTTTATTTTTTTAGAAATAAATTTAATTTAATTTGATAATTTTTTAATTTTAATTTATTTAATAACTATTTGATATTATTTAATATTGAATTTTATTTAATTATATCATTAATTTTAATAATTATTTATGTATCACAAGAATTTCATTTATGCAAACAATTTACTATTTAATTGCAATTTCCAAACATGTCATCATACATTAATTAA